>VZRR01007715.1:67932-167778 GCA_013398015.1 Oreocharis arfaki
CGCGCGCAGCACGCCCCGCGCGCCGCCACGCGCGCCGCACGGCGCTCGCCCGCCCGGCGAACACGGCCCTGCGGCCGGCCCCTCAGCCTGCCTGCACCTCCCGGGCCGCTTTGGTTAAGCAGCTTCCACAGCGTTCTTGCTGGCAGTATTCTGAAAGACTCGGTATTTATCCAAAGGGCAGAAGTTTCATGGGGAAGTATTTTTGCCTTAGCTAATAATCTTCATTAAGCACTAACCAAGACATTAATTCCAGCGTCAGGAGGGAGACATGACGCAACAACCACTGGTAGAATTTATAAGCAAGTTGACTGCACTGTATTGCGAGGCAAGTACAAAGATTTTTCTGTCAGGAAGAACTATAGACGCCTGTGATTCAAAGAGGAAACAGATGTTTTAATGACGATAAAGGGGTTTTAATGCTATATGATTGTCTTTCAAACAGCCACATTTGAGAACCTACCATACAAAAACATTTTACAGCAGTTACAGCATTTACGCATATCTTGAATAAATGATTACTGAACTGCCATATGAATGAGCATTTTTTCAGGTCACTTGAAAGTATATAAATAAAGTTCCAGGAAAAACAAAACATAAGGTAAAAAATATGCCTTCATTATTTTCTTCAAGTCAGGCTAAGAAAGAAATGTGAAGAACTGTTTCTTTGATACAGGAAAAAAATACATCACCTTGCTCAAAAGACTTATGTAAGAAAACATGACCATAACAATACAATTTCTACGACTTGCCTATTTTATAAATATGAAGAAGTGCTAAACTCATATTACTTCATCACTACTATCTCTGTAAGATTTTCATTTTTCTCATAGCTCTGTCAGTCCCCATTTGACATTTACTTAGGTAAAACCATAGTATCTGGTAGTTGTCACAGTATTTTGCAAACAAGCATTTTAACAGTCTATAATGTGTATCGATTACTCACCATATCCATGAATGCCTCCTAAAGGGGAAATTATTCACATGCATCATGTTCACAGGTCTTCCAACATTAGTGTTTTCCTTGTCAGACTGATTTATCTGTTAAGGTATTCATAGATGCATGCCAGAACAACTGCATGAGCAGTCAACAGCAGGGATTATTGCAAGAATTACTGTAATCCACAAAAATAAAAATTCCCAGGATCCAGTGAAAGACTTCTCACAGGGTTTTCTAGGTACATGTCCATCCATTTATGCATCACTTGCTATTTTAAAAAAAAACATTAAACTAATCAGTATACAGAAACTGTTCTGACAATGCCAACAGTTTGCCTTGATAAAAATCCAAGTGCTTTGACTGTGAATTAAAGCATCTTCATATGCAGCATTTTGGACAGTTGAAAAAGGTTAGTTAAAAGATAGTCTCTTGCCATCTGTGCCAAATCAGTGTTTAGGGAGAGATGTGTAACTTCAGATTGCTTTGCCATGTTCAGAAATGAATACTGCTTTTTCTTCTTTCTTAGACACATATTCATCAATGATCAATTTAATGCAGTTTTCCTTCCTTACGAGCCTGGGGAACAGGAGGAGGTCTAATAGCCTTGCACAACAACCCCAAACTTCTTTCTGAATTTGATACTGTGACTTTGTTTCTTCAGCTAAGAAAGAAGGAAGGAAGTATGCTTTTTCCACTCCATAGGACAGGACTACAGTTAGATATCATCAAGGGATATGATCATGTCATGATCAAATTCATTTTTGCTGTCTAACCCCGTAATAAGGCTGCCTGCTCCCTTTAAGTGAAATGACTAAGCTATTGACTCTCACTGCAGAATCTAGTTCTGTTTTGATATTATACTGTATATAAGCCCACGTGCATCAATCTGTACGTTGCAAAACGAAAGCAAAGCTGTAAGTCCCGTGTTACCTAAGCATTCTTTCTGTGCTGTCCTTTTTTCCCAATTCAGCTCCCAGACAGTAGTTATCACTCCTTACGCTCTGGCAAATATCCTCGGGAAGATTCTTAAGCCCAGGCTACAGAGACGGCATCTATTTTGAAGCAATGCAGAGTCAACAGGCTCACACTTCCCTCTCCAGGACCAGAATTTCCAGCCTGCCCTCGGGCTGCTGGTCTCCTCGCACAGCAGCAGCAGCAGCAGCCGCGGCAGCCCCGGACAGTGTCGGGCTGCGTGGCACTGGTCCTGCAGTAGACTGGGCTCGGCTGCGGAGAGGGCTCTGCCTGGCAGAGGCTGTGCTGGCGTCAAGGGGGCCCTCTAGGTGGGTTCTCCCGGCACCGCGCAACCTGCCCTGCCGCTCCCACCCGCCCGGGATGGAGGAGAAGGACGGGGCACTAGCAAGAGAGCCTTCCTTAGGACGGCCCGTGCCTCCCGGGTGGCAGAAAGCACTGAAAATTTTGCATGGAAGTGCAAAAATCTGCAGGAAAAGAGACGCTCAGGAAGCAGAGTTCACCATGTTAATCTGTACTGAGATGTAAAAGATCTCTGGACTTTTATACTTCAGCATACCCAGGGCATATATTGTTTGCCTGCCATTCTTCTTACATGGTTTACACTGTACTAAGACTTCTTAAACTTCTAACGGCCCCTTGCCCTTTTGGACAGGAAATCCTGCAGTATGGAAGCCAGCTGCAACTTCAATGACATTAAAATGTGTGATAAGACTTTGTATTTGATTAGGGTGTGGGTGAACTTGGGAGTAACACGATAAGCTACTGCACGTCACATTTGTATAGATCCTATTTCCTTAAGATCAGTTGCTTGTCACAACTCTATTCTACAATACCCCGAATTAGCCCTAGCAGAGTTGATGCCACTCTGAAGAAAGAATAAAATATTAAAGTACTTGAATGTCACAGTGTATTGACAGTGAAATGGCACTTATTTCAATTCAGTAATAAAAAGAGAACCTGTACTGCCACACACATTTTTTATTACTGAATATTTGTATACTACTTATTTGAAGACTTACAGCACACAAGTACAACCAATTACGAAATTTAGAGGGGCTCTAGCACCATTTATGTTCCGCTAGTCTATACAGAAGGTGAGGTTCTGTTGGGTTTTTTTTGTCAGTTAAGTACAAACATGATAGAAAGCAGACTCTGAGAGTTAGAAATAATGAGAATGAAAATTAGCATTTTTCACTAAGATGGTAGAAAACAAAATAGATAATCATTCAGTAAAGATAAATATTCAGTATGACTTTAAAAGGACCAGATAAGCTGTTATAACTATGTTACGTTCATGCTTTACGTAAAAAGCACTCCTACCCCACACGTCCAAATTAGTTTGGGAATTTATATCAGAGACGTTTGAAGAGAATATAAACGAAACTCTAAAAGCTGCAACATCACATGATTAACCTGAATATGAAAAAAAATCACCTCTCTTCCAGTTGTCTTCTGCTTTCTCTAAGCTAGATAAACTTATTATGAAATATTAACTGCACCAAATGCTACACAAATCTGCACCATCATTACTATTTCATATTGCACTTATCTCACTGCATACTTGCCCGATCACTCACAGGCACTGACATTTTCAACACTAGACTTACATAATGACTTGTACTATCTTGAGAAATAGCTTCTCAGCACTGACCTGTCACTTACCACATTTGAATTCTGTGAATGAGTCTGTTCTGCATATGTGTTACAATTTCTCTGTTTTTCTTTAGTGTTAAGTTCAGCACAAAGCCTAGCACCCATTGCTCAGCTAATTTCATTCAGAAGCAGAATTGCAGAAGGAGTGTGGGCGTATACAAAGTTACTATACAGTATTACAAACCAGTTAAAGAACTCACCAGCAAACTGGAATGCAGAATATATGGGCTTTCCAGAGCAGGGATAAATTAAAACTAGAGACTTTAACCAGTAAAATAGGTTGATGTGTGAAATTCTTCCTGTTCAAGCCCATAATAATTTGCCAACCACTTTGCATTAAAACAAACAAAGAAAGAAAGAAAAAAAAACCCAACAGCAATTGGAAGCAGATTTTCATTTGATTCCTTGGTTACCAGAACAGTGCTCTGACCAGTAGAATTTAGGCTATGTGACAGTGTGGTCCATGTTCCCCATTTCTGCAGAATCTAGACGAGGCATAAAGAAGTTGGAGGGAGGATGACAGAGACACAAACAGAAATCTGCCAGTCATTATGACTCTTCTCTGAGGTGGAGGAACCCTAGACGCTAGTCCTTATACAAAGTCTTCTTGAGTATTTTCCACTAAAATTAATTGGGACAAAGTATGTTTGTAGCAGGAACCAAATTTCTGGAAGCATTTCTCATTTCCAATAAATAGTTGCATTGGTCTACAGAATGAGAATCTATCCTCTTTCTCTCTTTTAATAGTCTTCAGAATCTTTCATTTCTTATTGCCCAGTGAAACATCTAAAGAGGGAGGAGTAAAGAATATATCCTATAAACCTTATTTTTAATCAGCCTATTAACAAGGCAAAATTGCAAACACCTTTCCATTCTGTTCTTTCAGGGAAGGAGAACGAAAGAGAGGATTATTTGCCTCCCCATTTCCAGGTAGTCTTCCTTCCACAGCACTCAGCTTTTCAATTACTAACCATACCAGAAAATTCACTTAAAAATTGACTAAGGTCTGTGTTAAACTGAAGTCCTCTAGAGTATTTTGTTTTCTCCTCTCATCGATGCAAATGCACTAGCAGACACCAAAGGAAGAGTTTACCTTGTGACATTTCTGGCCATTAGCCTGTGTAGAGTGGTTTAGGTTGGAAGGCACTTTTAAAGGTCATTGATTCCAAACCTCCTGCGATGACAGGGACATCTGCAACTAGATCAGGTTTTTTAGAGCCCTGACCAACCTGACCTTGAATGTTTCCAAGGATGGGTCATCTACCAGCTCTCTGGGGAATCTGTTCCAGTATTTCACACTCATTATAAAACATTTCTTTCTTACACCTATTCTGAATCAACTCTCTTTTATTTTAAAACCTTTTATCCCTTGTCCTATCACTGCAGACCTTTCTAAATGATGATAGCACTAAGAAAGATAAGAACTGTTGTTCTACCAGTATTAGGTTTTTAATATAAAACTCAACAAAAATAATGAAAATATATAATACACACATACAGGTCATGAGAAGAAAACTGCTCCAGGGGCATATAGAACCAACATGTGTATGCTTAAATTGAGTGCAGATTTTCCAAAGATAATTTACGGCATCTTTTGATTTTTAAAAAAGGGGGGCAAACAAAAGTAATCAGATCAAATATTTTGTTTAAAATACAATAGTACACAGGGCAATATATGTATCTGGAAAGGTAAAGCTAATGCTTAAAGCAATGTTGAAAAGCTATCTCCTAGTATGAGTACACAGACATTTCATCAGTGTCATTGTTAAATAATAATAATGACCAATGCCAGATTTTTTGAGACTATGCAAGATGAGCTGGTGGCTTAAAACAGTAGATTCTGGACAAGTATCAATAAAAAAACCTCATCAAACTTATTAATTGCATAAAAAGTTTCAAAATGGCCTCCAAGTAATGAATGGTTGTGGAGCCTGTAATACGCTACCATTAACAAGGAGAGTTTCTGGAGATCAACTCCAGTGTATGAAAGAAATACATTGCTAACATAAATGACCAGTGCAGAAAGTAATTTCAAGCTTTGGGAAGAAGGCTGAAATAAAAATTCTTATTTAAAAAAAAAAAAAAAAAAAAAAAAAGGACAGCATTTTTGCATGCATTATTAAGAAAACAAAAAATAAAGAGATTATTGAAAACAAAAGGAAAGAACTGAAAAAAAAATAGCACTCATCTAAATCCTAATATGTATTCCTCTGCAATATTATGGAAATATAACTCATGGATGTGATAATTCTCCATATTTAGGACTAATTTCTATATTTTGAATGTTTGGATGCCATCATTATTTATAAATTTTTGACAAAACCCACACAGATTAAAATATCAACACGGTTAATAAATGGTAAGAAATGTATCCCACCGCACAGAGTTGAAGGACATCAACCAAATGATAGGTCTTTAGTCATACAACTTTTTAGGTCTCCACATCTTCAGTAATAATAGCATAGAAAGTAAAGGCACAAATTCATCTCATCAGAATCCTCATCAGAATGAGAAGATAAAACCAGTAAGCTCCTTGACACATTTTAGACTTCTTTGCTCACCAGCAAGTGTTCTGAGTGTATGTCAAGACAAGAAACTCAGGATTTTGTCCTGTGTGTTTTCTCTGCCATCTATCCTACAAGGAAATTAGCTCTGTATTGGACCCCCTTCTGGAGTAGGGAAACTAGATGTTCAGAAAGAAAAACCTGTGCAACTTAGAAGCACTTGCTACAAGCAGTCCAGATAACAGTAGTTTGTCTCTATTCTTCCTACAGAGTTTTGTTACATCCCAACAGATCTTTCAACCTCAGATATTTTCATGACGAATCATAAGACAAGCCACATGCATTTGATGTCATGCAATAGAAACATCATCCCAGTGGGCTCTGACAGAGTCTCACATGATTTCAGACACTTTGAACTGAAAAAGACAGAAAATTTGTTTCCTGTACCCAGAGAGGTCTAAATGAGTGCTATGCAGTGGGGAAATGACCCACACCACAAAACTTGCCCTGAGGACTTGAAAGCTTAGAGTCATAATTATCTCATTGAAATGACTACTAAAAGAGAAAACTTCAAAAAACATGTAGTTCACTTTTGAACAACAGTCATGAATTAGGTAATGTTGCTAAGAGCTTGCAGCTATCCCTTAAGAACAAAAAGAGCTTAGTTATCAAGTATATTTTTGTTCTGAAAATGATGTGCTGAACTATAAATGTAATTTGAGCAGAACATTCTACATCCAAGTCCCAGCCCTTTTTGAAGTCCAAAGAATCTTCAGGTCAAAAACTTTGAAAAATGAATATTTTATATGTCTTCTATTAAGTTCTTAGCTTGTTCTGTGTCTCTTTTCCCTTCAATTAGACCAAGAGAATTTTTCAGGTAATCTCATTTTAAAATGTAAAATCTCCTCAGGCATATAAAAAATAATTATTGTTCCTCATCTCACTTCAGTGAGAAACATCAGTCGTTTTTCTACTTCCATTGCGCCATTTATGTCCTATAACTGATATAGAAAGATCCTTCAGGCTGCATAGATTTAAACTGGCATAGGAGGTATGGTGTGGACAATGCCAGGGCATCTCAGGGAGATTAAACTACTTTTTGATCTCATTTGAAGAGAAATAATCTTGCTGTCTTGAATACTATTGATTGGTGATACCTGAAGAAAAGTAACTGTTCTTCACAGCAGCATACCTCCCTAGATTAAGCATCACTGCTTTTACTCAAAGACTCATATCTTACCTATTGCAATATACAGGGTTCAGATGCCTTAAAGATCATTCCAGAAATATAAACAGAAACTTCACATCTATGCAAAAGAAATATAAATAAGAACTGCAGATTATTGTTCTCTCTTTCTCGATTGTACCCTTTTCCCCATCCACTGACTGACCAATGAATATCCTTTGCCTTAAGAAAGCAAGAAAAGCAACTATTCTAGTTTGCTGACAGAATATAGACTTAACATATTAAAATGAGTCATGGTTTACACTCATGTTTATTGAGTTATTTTGCCTCCTATGTCCTAGCTATCTTATTTTTGGCCAGAAGCAGAGTCTGAGCTCTTTGTAAGGAGTCATGTTACTGCTATGGAATATGGTAACACACTCACAGTTTGGATGGGTATCTGCTGTGAAACAGGAAGCGACTTTGGTAACCACAAATTCTAAAATTTTACCTCAGTGAAAATATTAGTTATGCCAAGCACAGTTTGGCAGCAGTTATTCAAGAAAACAAATTGTATGTTTTCACAACTGTAAAATGGAAACAATGAGAAAATTATGACTTTTTTTTTTGTTTATATACTGGTAGCAAACTGAAGTCAGATTAAATACTCTTCCAGCAAATAGTCATGACCTGTTCTATAACACAGGGATTATTGTGCATTATTTTTGGTCAACTGTATTTCAAATAGAACACTGTTCAGATTACTTGAATCTTAAATGACAAGGTAGGATGAAACTTAACTTGGTAATACTTTTTGTTTGATTTTTTTTTACCATATCTGGTAATGTTTTCATTACAGTCACTACTCAGTTGAACATTGGCTTAGTGAAGATGGCTTCTTCCTATATTACCAAGCATCCTATGTTATTCTGAACACAAGTATACTTTGTAAGAGGAATGATAAGTACCTTAACTGAACAATTCAGTAATGATTTACAAAAAGAAATGGAGTAAAAGGACTTTCTTGACAATTCTTGTGGAATGTTACTTAGACAGACTTTTTTTTGACACTTTCCTATCTACGTAGTTCCTTTTCTTGGATGGGGAAGGAAAAGCAATAGAATGAGCACATGTGAAATACAGGAGTTTGGGGGGTTTTTTTGCCAAAATTTCATTTCTCCTAATATATTTTATTTTTCTATCAAGTATGCTTTTCTGATGTCAAATAAACAGCTCAATCAACTAAATTTCAATTTATGATTTATAATATGGTTTAGACATTTGAATAATCTTCTTAATAATCTCAAAAAAAATTCTTAAAGATCTAAGATGTGGATGACCCTTTAGAATCATTAATGAGCAGATTTCTGTTTTGTCTGGAGGTGTTTATTCATCAAAAATATTGCTTTTTATATTTGCGAGGCAAATAGACATACTGCAATTCTTTTCCTTTTAAGAAATTAAAATGAGTATTTTCTGTGTGAAGATCCCTAAAACCTCTTCAGATACCTTAATGAATTTTGCAATATGCTATATTCGTAGCAAATAACCTAGATGCTCCAGCTTTCTATCAAATTGGAACCTTTGTTATAACTTTTCAGAGAAAAAAAACAAAAATGGCCCACGCTACTACACTTTCTTTTTGAAATCAGAATATGAAGTTGGATATTTGAGAGGTAATGTACACTAACGAATGAAAATGTTTTTGATTTGCACTGATTTGCCTTGGTTTTGTTGCTTTTAATTTTATTTATGAGCAAATAATTTCTGCCTGTTTGTAACTTAGTCATCAATAAATGTATTATGTCAAAACCTTCAGGCCTTCCAAAATCAAATCATTTCAACATTGAGCGTATGTCATAAAAAAGGTTAGCAATTATGAAAGTAATATAAGTAGTGTTGAATCACTGAACTTGCCTTTCAGTTGTGGTCAGCCTATGCTCATTGTCAATAGACTTTCTGTTTTCTTTCATAGTTTAAAAACATTTCGGGATGTCAAATATGTATGCTTTACATTCTTTCCTGCTGAACCACTGCAAGACCCTGTAATCTGATTCTTCTCTGTAGTAGTAGTTTCCTAACACTGAGTCATATGAAAACATCACTAGTGCTCTCCACGAACAGAAGTACTAAGTGAAATATTTGAACTCTAGTAGCATTTAACTTAGGACATAATGTTTACCTTCTAATAGTCCTTTTTTTCTTTTGTTACTACCTCCTAATCCACCTTAAAATTCTTTATATACTCATGTTTTCTATTTTAAATAGCAATTTCCCAAGTAACATCATAACAAAGATCACCTCTATGAGTCCACCTACTATTTTGTCTGGAAAACAAGATTGCAGAGAGCAAATTTATTTAGTAAACACATAACAATTTTATCCAATTTTACATTTGTCTTGATGACTAGTAATTCTGGTCTTCAAGCCTTTTTTTCTTTTTCTTTCCTGAAACAAAAAGGCAGTGTATCTGTCTAGATCACTTCTAATCTCTTAAAATACAAGTATCATGTTTAATATTATTCTGTTCCTGATTTTATAATCTTATTAAGAATCCCTACTATAAGAGTGAGATTTCCTGTACCAGTACTTTCAAAGTTCTTGAACAAAGATCATCCAGTCCCCTTAACTTAAGAGCATTATTGCCTGAGATTTGCTTCCAGATAAATTGTGGCAATTTAGATTTAAATACCTTTGGTTTATTATCTATCATGCCTGTCTTGATGCTTAAAATAATTTTCCTTAACACTATGCACCTTCTGCTTTCTGTTGATCATTGAATATTGATAAAGAAATTTATTATATTTATCTTGTCAGACTATTCAGCCTTTACCATATTTTACAGATGTGTTTTTTGCAATGCAAACATGAGAAGTTTTAAGTTTCTCATAATATCATAATTCCTGGTACTGATTCTGGGAAGTATTCACTCAACATATTTTTTTGCATCTCTGGAACACATTCCTTTTCATGTCCAGTATTATTTCCAATTCATCAAACTGTCGTTCCCCTGTGCCTACCAATGAATGTACAGATCCCAGAGAGGTAATTTATGCAAGCTGACACTTCTTTATTTCCTAATTGCCTTTCCCATATGTCTCTAGAACTAGTCCAACAACATCCAGGGGTCCACAGATCACGTTTCATGCACAAATATATGATGCTGTCCACCTACCTTTACACACATGTACTTATAAATAATGCTTTAGACAGGAGTCATCATAATTACCTTTGGTACACAAATACATTTTTTTCTGTTTTCTCAGATGTGGACAAAACATGAATGCATAATTGTGAATTCTATGTCTGGCAATTTCTAGCATTAAGTGACAACTTGTATTCTGATGAAGATACATATATTTGTAACTTGAATTAGAGTGCAAGAACCAAAGCTCATAATTGAAAAGATATTGAAGCCAGAGTCAACTTCTTAAGTAAAAGCTGTTTAACACATAATTTAAATTGCTGAGTGCTCAAAGAAAAGCTAATTCAGATAACAGTTCTGTTTGCCAGCTGCATATAATAGGAAAAAACTCTAGACTTTTTTTAGTATTAAGAGTTTCTCACTGTCCCAGGAATAGTATACAGTAGTTGTTCTAATATATATTGCTGAATGAATAATGGTTTGTGCATATGTAGCTGGGATGTAGCTATGGACAGGAACTTAATAGTAGAATAATATTTTTTAGCTAGAACCACAGATGCTTAGGGTTACTAAGAAACATAGGAAAGACAAGATCTTTATCGCAGATATTTTACAGTCCTAAAATAAGTAGAAAACAGAGGGAAATTATTATTCATTACATAGAGAAGTGGACTAAAATGTTCTTAACAGAAGTAGAATAATAAGCTGATTATAAAGTACTTAATGAGATTTATAAGATGAATATGGGCCAATATTCCCTCTATACAAAGCCATTCTTAGTTTCTTTTTAATTTATTATTTAGAGGAGTACAATAAAGAGCAAACATGTGACAATCTAAGTAGCAAACCTCTCTGATTTGCAGACTGAAGTACAAATTTGCATGAGATTATAGCAGCTTTTTCTAAAGTTTGAAGTCCAAATCCTACTGCATTTACATCACTAAAAATGCTGAATACCCCAATGCCATCCATGGTGTTAACCACTAACTGTGTGATTGTGAACAAACTGAAGAGTTCTGAAGCCTCACTGATTATTTCCTCAAGTATACTTGTGAGAAATGGAAGTATTCCCTCGCAATACACCTCAGCCTGCTAGAAGTATAATGCTTAGAAACTACAGCTTTTAGGAAGCACATAATACATAAAACCACACCTTCTTTTTCCTATATGCTCCCAATGTTTTTGAAAAACCTACTCCTAAATTGAGTATCTCTGAGACAGGCAACAACTTTAGGTGCAAGAGACTAGAGACTCGTCTTTTGTCAGTCTACTGAAATATTCTTCAGAGAAATCCCTCCATTTTGAAAATTATTTAAGTCAGATGAGATGGTGAACTGCAATGGGACCCACACACTTTAAGTCAGACGTATATTTGATGTCTTTGCAGGATCAGTTGAATCTAGGCCTGGTTCCCCATTATCCCTGAAGACCGATGGCAAGACTATACCCTATATTTACACACTAGATTTTAGATCTAGCCAGGGAAATTGAGAATTGAATTATTGCTGCAAATATAAGACACCTCTTGGACATTGGGGTTTTTTTCTCTTGTGTTTGATGACTGAAAAAATGAATATATCACTGGTACAAAGGCAGACATTGAGAGGTCCAGTCAGAAGATGAGGTCTCTAAAGTCATGGTCTCTGGTCACTAGCTATTAACACCTGGGAAATTTGAAAAGCTCTCATAACATAAATTTGTTTTACAATATTTTGCCAACATAACCCATGAGAAATATGGAAACTTGTTAGCATTATGGAAAGCCAAAGTATAACTTGTTAGCATTATGGAAAGCTTGAAGTATAAACACTAAGTTGTCATGCTATGTTTGGGCCATAGTAACTGCATTGATTTTGCTATTTATCAAAAAATACAGATATTAAAACAATTCTCAGTAATAAATGTCAAGTACAATGTAGACAAAATTTAAGGTATTAGAAGAAAAGATTCATCAAGAAAACAGATACATTTTAACTTATTTTCCCCTAAATATACATTTCTCAGGCTTACTTTTAATTAAAGTTACCAGAACACGATTAATTCCTGGTAGTCTCATACATAGCCATCATTCCCCTTAAATCAAGTTTTAAAAGCTCTTAATTATGTGTGCCTTCACATGAAATTCTCTAATAAAGTTGAATATGGGGTAAATTCACTAAAATAGAGAAGAAAGAGAGCATGCTTTCAAAGTCTCTTCTGCTGATGTTCCCTATTTTCAAAACTGGGCTGATAATTTTTGGTAATTAAATGGAATAAAAATACTTATCTGAATAAATCCCAAATACTTTTTTCTGAGAAGTGATCCCCATGACATGTATTTTGTGGAGTGTTCTGAGAAAACTCTGATTTTTTCTCTCTATAGCTTGAAAGCTTGTGTGTATGAAGGAACAGATCAGATGTTATTAGTAATCATAGGTCACACAGTGATTTTTCTGAGCAAGTGACATTGTCTTTAAAGTCAGATATCTTTACCTTCTCAAATATTCTTCCTCAGTTAATGTAGGTAACTGGGGACAGCACCATCTCACCACTCCCTACAAAATGATAGTGAAGTTATACACATAATAACTACCCTCAGGATTTGCATGTTAAAATAATGAAACACTAGTCCATGCCCAAGGTATTTATTGTGTGAATTAGGCAGATAACTCATTGTGGAAGTGATCTTTAAAACACAACATATGAGACAGAAGCATGATGTGTGACTTAGTTTCCTATTGCAATACTAAGATAAAACTGAAAAGCTACTGAATGACTTCTTCAAAACACACTGCTTTAGGTAGCCAACCAAAAAAACCTGTTACCAAAATGCTATATATCATTACAACTAAAGCCTGATGCCAGCATCTGAGTATATCTTCTCACAATATTTCGTCAGGTGCTAACTTTAAGCTTGTTCCAATACTGAAATAAATAGAAAATTGTTGCTTTACTATTTTCTCTGATTTCATCTTCACTGCCAGTTCATCCAGAAGACTATCACTCTCTAAAAAATATTCTGTGGAGAAAAGATTGCATGAATTTCGTATCTTTCACTTGACAGGGGTCAAACAGACCTTTTATATTATTTTATCGATCTATGTTATTGTGATCACAAGTTTACTACTAATATCAGAAAGTTTCTGATTTTTTCAAGAAAGGCTGAGTTGCAAAATGCTTGGCAAAAATGGTTCTAAACACTCATTTAAATCAATGTTTAAACTCTAAAAGTAAAACTTAGACTACTTGAAAAATTAAAAAGTTTTTTTTCTGGCTGGTTTTTGATCACTTGAAAGGCCATGGTACAATACTTTCTTACTAAAAAATTTAATAGGAATTTTGATTTCCCAGAAGTGAAGGCCAAACTAGTATTTTTCAAGACTAGGAGAATAACAGAATTACCTAAATTAAGAATGACCATTGGAATTGTCCTCTGGGCTGGACAGAGAGCAGCTCCACTGAATGAATAAGAATTTTGAAAGCTCGAGAGCTGAAAAATCAGGCTAATTGACTATGCTAGTAGCACTGAAACCCAGATTAGATTTTTTTTTCATTGGAACATGCCATATTAAATTAGCACAGGAATCGTACCCAATATAAAATTGCCAGTTGCTACTTCAAGAATGAGGTAGCTGTTGCAGAATTCATCTGAGCAGAAGCTATAATATCTGTATGGAAGAGAATGCTAACTAAACCCAAGATCACCTACTCCTCTTCTCAGTCTAGTCCTTAGAAAGCAATAATCAGAAATGGATATGGAACTCCCAGTTCCATTATTTGAGCAGTACCTCTTTTTTGCTTATTCTTTAGAGAGCTCACGACTGAACTTTGTTTTATATTATTTCATATATGGAACAAAAATTTGAAAACATCTGAAAACCTGAAAACATTTCTAGATACAAAAGCAATAAATTTCACAGGAAATTTTCAAACTCATTTTACAATTACTGTTGTAGCAATACATCTTTAAAATAAGTAGTCATATAGTCATTGTAGAATAAACATATAGCATAAAATTCACATTTTTCCCAGATGTCAAGGAGAAAAGTTGTGTTTAATTGAAGAAAAAGATTTCTAAACTGATAGCTGGTGCACTGCAATAGACCTAAATGGAATTTCTGATGGTAAATCCAGTTGCATGAAATCTTGGCATGTGAGTTTTCTATATTTAATCCGGGATGTTTACATTTTTCACTTGTAGCCACTAGTGCAACTTATCTTGACACAAAAGCATATTTCAAATAATTTCATGTAAACTTATTAGAAAGTAAAAGGCAGAAATTGAAGTTCATTGAAACATTACTTCACCATGTTTCCACTAGTTGAAATATTCTTATACATACTCTTCTAGAATGTTTCATAGGCGTATGGATATCTTCTGAATCCTTAATTTACAATGCTTTTCATTCAGTCTTCTCTTTCTCATGGACATTTGTTAATATTTCAACAGTACACAGATATCTTCTACATGTAAGGAATTACTATACCATGTCAGAAACCATTATTAAGGCTTTTATAAAAAAAATACATAACTGCTGTCAAAAAGGATGACTGACAGTTTCAATATATTTTTTTTATTTTAGTATTGTACAATACCTGATCTGTCCTACACAAGGAAATCAATCCCAGAGAGCACATTTTCAGTCTCCTTTAGATCTCCTACATCGTTTTGCAAAGACTAATTTTTCTTTATAAAGTGTTCTAAAGATGTAAGGCTACCTATGACTGCCAAATATAATTAATCTAGTTAATACACCAACAGTGAATGTAATACTGTTCAATAATAAATTCCTTTGTGATACTTCCATGAGTTTGATGGCCAATTGCAATGAACCAGCAGAGTACGCTATTTTTAAACTGTGACAAGTCTCCTGGAAGATCATTTCATCACCCTTCACTAATTTTTTTAAGATTCTATATGTAGTATGAGTAAATGGAAAAAATCTGAACATATTAGGAATCAGTACTTAAGTAGCATTTGACTAACTAAAGACTTACTATACAATCAGCAAGATTTTAATGTGAAAAAAATTATTATTGAAAATATTTTTAAACCATCAGTTCTCGATGCATTTCTTAACAGAGCTGAAGGCTGTACAGAAGAGCAATTCTTTATTTTCAAAAAGTAGTCATGGAACTGGGAGCTCACATGCATACACAAGGAATGCATACACATACCTTCGACAGTTAGTGGTTTATATTACCCATGCACTTAATACAACACACTTCAAATTATTTTATAAAATTTCAGAATCATTCGATAAAATGTCTTTGGGTTTGGACAAGGAAGTTTTATGCAAGCAAGCTTCTTCATCTGCTCTAAATTTATTGTGATTTTTTAAACATTGCTTATGGAATCCTATTACTTTGACCCAGATGAAGTATTTAGACTTCATAAAAAAACAGCTGTCATAAGATGCAGTATGCCTTAAACACTGATGTTTTAGCTATGAAGTTGGTGGCAGTATTGAAACCAGATGGCCTTCCGTCACATCTGAAATCATCATCATGCAAATATTCATTATAAAATATATCAATATCAATACATTAGATTTTTTTTAAAGTTTAAAGATGTAAAAAAATCTTGTAAAATTTGAGGCATGTTCATAAGGAAGGCTTTGGGATATGTTCTTGTTCATGTGCATTTTAGGTAAGCACATAGCTCAGTCTGGTGATGGAGACTCTATTTACATTCATTTTTCTAGGAAAGGTAATTTTTACATAGGATCCTTTGGTTTTTTTTCATTGTTCAAAAAATTGGGGTTTTTCCACACTGTTCAATTTAATTCAGGCATGAATGCAATGAAAATATAATTACAGATTTGGGGGACAAAATTATTAGCTTCTCATATAAGATCAATAGTCTCTTCTCCCTCCAGCACTAAATTTCTATATTTTCACTTATAAACTCTCAGAAGTCACAGAAAATAGACTCTTTTTTGAGTTTTATGCGTGTTCATATGATAACTATTTTGCAAGTGAGTAACATTTCAGTAGAAATCTCAAGGCAATATCTGGAGGACAAAGATTAAGCATTTTCTAAAGTACACAGCCTATCTGTATACGTTCACTAAAAGCTGTGTAACTTTCAGGTCTCTAGGCAATTTATAGGCACACACATAGGCCGAAATAACAGAAAATACTGCAGCACGATCATGTTCAGAACCATGCCTGGACCGTCTGGTAATTAGCTCACAAGCATATTGAAAAGAAAGCTCTTAAATAATAACATATTTATTCCAGAAAAGCAATGATCTGAAACAGCCAATGTTTATAAGAAATTATAAACGTCCAGACTTCCAAAAGTAGAAGCCCTTATCCATGATTCAGAAAAGATTCTGGCACAATTGAGCAAAGCATGTAAGAATGCACTGTAAAGGTATGCTGTGTCTTTTGGTATATTTGTAAAAATTGAAAATATAAATTTGCTGTCTTTCTTTTGAAAAAAAGTAAATAATTTTTTGGGAGGATCGGTCAGTTCTGGTTTACTGTTGGGTTTTGTCTAGGTTTTGTGTGTGTATGGTTTGTTTGGTTAGTTTGTTTTCAATGTAGAAAGACAAGCGATGCTTCACTGACCAACATTTATACCGAGCTGAAGGTCAGACTGTCAGCATTTCTGCAAGCCCATATATCTGAATTAATAATTGCCTTTCAGGTACTGGTGAGCTACGAAATCATTGCAATGCCATTGAGAATCATGGAGGCATAAAACAGCCCAAGTTGGAATGGACTTCAGAAGATCACCTTGTCCAATCTTTCATGGGAAAGAGATCTTATATTTGGTACCAAAAAAAATAAAAAAGAAAAAATTGTTACAAAACAGAATGGAAGAGTTGGAAACACAAAAAAATCTTTTCTTACTGTTATTATTATTTTCCCCTGGAATTGTCTGTTGGATATATAAAGTATTACAGTTCTTACATTTTAAAACTGAGATCACTATAGGCAGCAGTTCTTAAAAAGAAACAAATGTCAATGAAGCCCAGCTCATTAATTCTTTCAGTTATCTCAGTAAAATGTAGTTTAAACTTTTCAGCTGCTTTCTTGGTTTTTCTTTTGGCTTTGAAGGTTTGGGGGTTTTTTGTTTTTTTTTTTTATTTTTGGGGGGGTTTTTTGGCTTTTTGTGGGGCTTTTTGAATGATTAATTTAAAAATATCTTTATATATCTTCCTAACTTTGTACAGTGATGAAAGGTTGTCACAGTTCTCCCTGCCAGGTTAGAAAGCATATAAATATTAAGTATTTTAGTGCTGTGCTCTCTCAAGTAGTCTTTCCACAGTTAATATCCAATTATTATTTTTAAAATGATCCAGTTTTTAAATAAATAAATTATCCTTTATAGGATGTGGTGTGGTTTTATCCGTAAGTGTCTGCTCAAAGCTTTGATGCAGGTAAATTGTAGTGTATACTGTTCCATTTGGGTACAAAATTCAATTTCAATCAACAACAACAACAACAACTTCTCAAAAACAGGATGAACGTTTATTATAAAGGTTTACAAATAAAAATATTCAAGTATGAATACCTTAACTAGCTTTAAATATAAAACTGTTCCTATTTAGTCCTTTGGTAAGTCGTATCCCGTACCAGTCCTGTAGATGTCATGAAAATACTCTCCATACTTCCAAATCATTCTTTGAAATATCTGTGGACTGCACTTTTTTAATGGTATCAAGAACTGGACAGTCTTCTGGATGTGGTCACCAAATAACCTCAGACACTAAGATTCCAACTGTGAGTTTGTCTAGCTCCGCAGCTAGATTCCCCCACATCGGATCTGTTGATCAATACACATATAGGAGGAAGACTGAACTTCCTTAGCTACCAACAGCATTGGCACCAGTGACACTGCCAGCCTCAGCACGGGCTGTGCCCACACTGCGAAAAAAAAAGATAGCCCATGACCTGTCAGGCTCTGGAGCCACAGTCTCTCCTTGGCTCTTTTCCAGACCACTCCAGCTAGTTCTCTCTAAGACAAAATCAGGACAGGGTCCTGAAGTAGTTCATCCTGAAGATGACTTTCAGAGGGTGATATAGACCAGAATGCATTAAGTTTGGTTTCCTTCGAACTACACAGTCCTCCACTGCTACCCTAGAATTTTTTTATCCCCAAATACGCTAAAGGCCTTCATGCAAAAGCCCAAGCCACACAGTGTAAAAGCAACAGTTCAGTGGCCTGCAATACACCCTTATTATTTATTATTTATTATTTATTATTTCAAACACTTCCAATTGTATGTATAAAAAAATACTAATTGTCTTTCTGTCTTAACAGTATCATACAGGGTCCAGAGGGAATTCAGAACCAAATGCTATGCAAAAACAGCCCACTGTAGAGTCCTGAGTATCATGGGCCACTCTTCATCATTTAATTTACAGATTTTATGTTTATTATAATTTATGGTTAATTTATGGATTAAACATCATACCCAGTAACTGATGCGTTTCGCACGATAGATGAAAGATTTCTTCAATCTTTGTACAGTTCATTCTGTGAGGGCAGTCTGACCAGACAGCTGTGAAATGGCCTCAGGTCTCAACCCAAAATACACTCAGAATATTAGGCAGAACTTGGGATAAATGTTCTTCAGACACAGACAGAGGAGACTAACTCCTCTCATTTTGTTGAAGAGGTTTAAATAAATATTTAAATATCAAAAGCTTATTATCATTTAAATTAGCAAGTGGAAATAATTTCAATATTTCAGTCACTGATTTAAATATTTTTTTGTTTGCATTTTTCTGGTTTTTCACCTAAAGAACTGTCCATTTCCTTTAAAGTCCACATATATTTTTATTAATGAAGATACACTATACCTATGTATATTTGAATTAATTCCACAGTTTAGTAGACACTTAATTTATTTTTCATACAATTTTTATGATGTTAAAATATTAAATGCCATCATTTTTAAATTTGATGAAAACATCTTTTATTCAAAGTTTCTAGAATACTGCTTTTCACTGGAAACTAAAATTCTATTACAATACAGAACTCAGCACTTTCAAGTGTTTGTTGTTTATAAGAGTTGTTTTTTATAGAATATAATTATTATACTATAGGCATTTAAAGATAATGAGTGGTGGATATGGATTTCAACTACCACACAAATAATTTAAAGTATAGCAAGAGGCTTCTTTGTATTGTCCAAGACTTCATAACTGAGATTCAGCCTTGATGGTGTTTGGAGGAATCTGTGTTTGGGTTTGGTTTGTAATTTTTTTTGTTTTCTGAAAATTATTAGGAGAAGGAGGAGAAGGAGAAGGAGAAGGAGAAGGAGAAGGAGAAGGAGAAGGAGAAGGAGAAGGAGAAGGAGAAGGAGAAGGAGAAGGAGAAGGAGAAGGAGAAGGAGAAGGAGAAGGAGAAGGAGAAGGAGAAGGAGAAGGAGAAGGAGAAGGAGAAGGAGAAGGAGAAGGAGAAGGAGAAGGAGAAGGAGAAGGAGAAGGAGAAGGAGAAGGAGAAGGAGAAGGAGAAGGAGAAGGAGAAGGAGAAGGAGAAGGAGAAGGAGAAGGAGAAGGAGAAGGAGAAGGAGAAGGAGAAGGAGAAGGAGAAGGAGAAGGAGAAGGAGAAGGAGAAGGAGAAGGAGAAGGAGAAGGAGAAGGAGAAGGAGAAGGAGAAGGAGAAGGAGAAGGAGAAGGAGAAGGAGAAGGAGAAGGAGAAGGAGAAGGAGAAGGAGAAGGAGAAGGAGAAGGAGAAGGAGAAGGAGAAGGAGAAGGAGAAGGAGAAGGAGAAGGAGAAGGAGAAGGAGAAGGAGAAGGAGAAGGAGAAGGAGAAGGAGAAGGAGAAGGAGAAGGAGAAGGAGAAGGAGAAGGAGAAGGAGAAGGAGAAGGAGAAGGAGAAGGAGAAGGAGAAGGAGAAGGAGAAGGAGAAGGAGAAGGAGAAGGAGAAGGAGAAGGAGAAGGAGAAGGAGAAGGAGAAGTCATAGCTGGCAAAGCAAGAAATCTAATCAGATTTTCTATTTCATTATTGACAAAACAATCTGATAAAACAAACATTCTTAAATTAACCTTTCTTTTCCTTCAGCTGTGAAGAATAAGCTCCTGCTTCTTATAGCCAGTTCAACTTTTCAGCATACTGGTGCTAAATGCTTGGTCAGGAATTAGGATAACAATTTAACTTTCTGCAAGTTTTGACAGCAGATGGAACACTACTCTTTCTAAATATTGCGGTTGGCTTTTTTGGTTTGGTTTTGGGGTTGTTTTTTCTTTTGTTTTGTTTTGGTTTTTTTTTAATTTTTATTTCCTGTGACACGGAATGACTACTATAATCTGCAGTAGGGTGTCTTGCCACTATAGGGCTTTTTCCGGCATTGTATCAGTCTACCAGGATATCAATAACATGTTGCCAGAGCTTGAACAAGACTGTTAGTGTTACACCAGGTTTATGGAGTGGCATTCTTTTAAAAGTGGTTCTTTGTACATTGTTTCATAAATAAGCCTGTTTTGGTTCAAAACTTGGGGACCAGACTAACTTACTTGAAATGCCTGACTACAATAGTAATACTGTTTTCTGAAGCAAATGTCCCCAATGCAACATTTTTTAATCCAAAACTACACCTAGGACATGTGTTCTAAAAATTCTGTGAATAAATCTGTCTCTCTGACATATTTCACAATGTAAAGAAGGAGGGGGAAACAGTAAGGTTTTTGAAATAATATTTCCTGGCATGAAAGAGTTGATTTCTTGGACTATGTAAACGACTCTCATTTTATGTCCTGAGGTAAGCACCTTCCAATAGTACTAATTTACACTGTGGTGGCTGTGTAGTGCTAAATATATTTAATAGATATTTCAGTTGCTGGGGGCAGATATGCTTATAGATTTCACCATAGTGTATTCATTTTGCTGTCATTGCTTCATATTTTTCAGCAACTGATACCCCAGACATAAAATTTCACAAGTTTGCAAGTACTTTTTCATGATGTGGTATATCAGAAAGAATACTGATATTAAATCAAATTATTTGAAATACTGCATTTTAATGCTTTTGATTCAGAGATTCTATGTTTCTTATACCTTTAGGCAATTGCTCATCTTTGTTTGCTATCACAATAGAAGTAACAGTTACAAAACACATTGACTTCAGTAATGTCATCATTGATACTGTCAACAAAAAAATTAATACTGGATTTAAAAAGAAACTAGTATGTATTCTTTCCCATTTGAAAGCAACAAAGTACATTTCTTGCTGTTCTTCAGTGCAAAGAAATATTACACGTTCTTAAACATTTCTGGGCAAGTAGAGAGTAAAACAGATTAAAATTAACGAGAAAAAGTGGGAGTTAAATTTGAATTGCTACAATAATAATAAGGAGGATATACAAAACGGAAAAAAAAAAACTACTAAGAAAATTCAATAGAAAACAAAAGGATTTTGACCATAGCCTTTTACAGTACTAGCTTAAGAAAAACACTCAAAAGAAACTTCCCTCTAGTACATTACATGAATTCATTATTGTTTCAGTGTTGTAGATTAAGTGGTCTTCCTCTGCTGCTTTTTGATGTAAAACTGTTTTAGCTGGTGCCATTCTTCAGTGAGCCTTGACTGTGAATGCCAGGCAAATGGGTTCAAATAAAAATTAAGATTAAATAATTACATGCTGCATCAATATAGATCTATACAGAGAGCAAGAATGAAAGTCACCTGTCCAGGCATAAAGCCGCAGTTTTTTGATTTCGTATATTCCCATCTTGCTAATTAATAACTATGCCATACAGAGGTGATAGCCTTCTGCTGGAGACAGCTGTTGTCTCTACTGCGGCCACTGTCTGGAGCTGGGGGCTAGGTGTGCGCGCTGCTCAAGAAGTGTTAAATCATACCCCTGATTAAAGCTCTCTGCTATAGCTTGGTGAGATCATGAGTTGCCAGTGCTGTACATGCTTGGACAACTCACACACTGGCTTACAGATTTGCCCACAAAATCTGCTACTGTTGCCTTGTTGATGGAACAAACCTTGGTTTTTAGAAAGTTTGAATGTATAGCTATTTTGGTAGGCTGCCAAACATTTCTGAGGAAGACAGTCAGCAGAAGGAAAATGGTATTTCAAGCACTATAATTAAGCTAGCATTGAGAAGAATTCATCAGAAAGAGAAACTTCTCCATCCAGAGAGATTTCACACTACTGAATTTCAAGAAATCTTGGGGGTTTTTTTGCAAATATTGGAGATATAAGAAACTTAATTTGTTCGTAACTCTTTGTTTAATGTGGCTAATTCAGGAGAAAAAAAATTAAAAACAACAGAAAAGAAAACTGTTGCACAATAGATTTCATAGAAAACCTGCTATAGAAAATTCACAGTTTTCAGCTGGAGAGTGTGAAGAAACAGCAGGACACTGATTGCAGGTTTTTGTTCCTTTTAATACCTACGGTGTTCTGATTTTGACAATTCTACATCCTTGAAATTACAACCCAGACTAAGGTGGTGAGAGCAGAAGGAAGGGGACAAGGACAAAGCATGTTAAGCATTAAAGATAAAAGAAGATATTTTGCTTTGACCTCATTATCTATAAAATGAAAATTGGACCTCTTGCCCTGCAGATGATGAAAGGCTAAACAGACTGAGGAAGTGCTGAATCAGTCTGCATGCTTAGGTTGCTATTCCAGGGAACTCTAGTTGTCCACTATTAAAGGAATCAGCAGTGTTGTGGGAAACACACATTGAATCTCAATGCTGGCACAGGCAGTGGAAGAACTTGTACCTCATCTTCCTATATTGAAATTAATTACATTTTTAAACATTTCCATATTGGAAAGCATGAGGAAATAGCTGTTCACTGTCACTTGATTTTATATTTATAGATTTACAAAGTTTGGGTTTGTTCCAGAAATACAAAGAATATATTAAAACCTATTCTGTCCCCAAAAGCCAGTCCTCATTTTTCAGCCAGATCTGGGTATTCAGGGCCCTACTTTGACCCAGAGAAAGCACAGATTATTTTCTATTACCTCTCCCTTGGAGGTGCGTATTGTTCTTGCTTTCTTTTTCCTCTTATCTAGACAACTTGTTTTTCTCTCCTCATTGCCAAGGATATCAGGCGTCATTAGTAGGCATGCACAGTACTTGCAATATTGTAGTTTACTGTTTTCAAGGCAGTACAGTATTAAATATGCCCACCAACAGTTCACTGTGTACAACATTCTATTTCATACAAAGTGTTTTAGAAAATAATGACTAGTTAATGACAGTTTCTTTAGGAAGAAATCTGTAGAAACTCCTTTGCTGCATTTTATGTCCCTGACAATATTTACTGCTACCCTTATTTCAGTAGGGGCTAGTGCACAGTATCACACCTGCTTCAGTATGGTCCCCAAACTGAAAAATCAACGAGATCTTTGATATTCGAACATCCCACCACTGAACTGTACATTACTGCATGTCATCTTACTTGAGTGAGCTGACTGATGAATCCAGTATTGGATCATTGAGAATCATAAGATCACAAAATCATTTAGGTTGGAAAGGACTCTTAAGATCATCAAGACTGATGGTTAACCCAGCACTGCCAAGTCCATCGCTAAACCATGTCCCCAAGTGCCACATCCACATGTTTTTGAACACTTACAGGGACACTTATTCCACCACTTCCCTGGGCAGCTTGGTGCAATGCCTGACCACATTTCACTGAAGAAATTTTTCCTCATATCCAATTTAAGCCTTCCCTGGTACAGCTCAAGACCATTTCCTCTTGTCTTATCTTTTGTTACCTGAGAGAAGAAGCCAACCCTCACCTGGCTACAGCCTCCTTTCAGGCAGTTGTAGAGAACCATAAGCTCACCCCTGAGCCTCCTTTTCTCCAGGCTAAACACTCCCAGGTCCCTCAGCTGCTCCTCACAGGACTTGTGCTCCACACCCTTCCCCAGCTCTGTTGCTCTTCTCTGGACTCACTCCAGCATCTCAAGGTCTGGGAGTGAGGGGCCCAGAACCGGGCACAGGATTTGAGGTATGACCTCCTTAGAGCCCAGTACAGAGGAAAATCCCTGCCCTTGTCCTGCTGGCCACACCATTGCTGATCCAGGCCAGGATGACATCGGCCTTCTTGGCCACCTGGGTACCCACTGGCTCATGTTCAGCCACTGTCAGCNGAAGAATTCATCAGAAAGAGAAACTTCTCCATCCAGAGAGATTTCACACTACTGAATTTCAAGAAATCTTGGGGGTTTTTTTGCAAATATTGGAGATATAAGAAACTTAATTTGTTCGTAACTCTTTGTTTAATGTGGCTAATTCAGGAGAAAAAAAATTAAAAACAACAGAAAAGAAAACTGTTGCACAATAGATTTCATAGAAAACCTGCTATAGAAAATTCACAGTTTTCAGCTGGAGAGTGTGAAGAAACAGCAGGACACTGATTGCAGGTTTTTGTTCCTTTTAATACCTACGGTGTTCTGATTTTGACAATTCTACATCCTTGAAATTACAACCCAGACTAAGGTGGTGAGAGCAGAAGGAAGGGGACAAGGACAAAGCATGTTAAGCATTAAAGATAAAAGAAGATATTTTGCTTTGACCTCATTATCTATAAAATGAAAATTGGACCTCTTGCCCTGCAGATGATGAAAGGCTAAACAGACTGAGGAAGTGCTGAATCAGTCTGCATGCTTAGGTTGCTATTCCAGGGAACTCTAGTTGTCCACTATTAAAGGAATCAGCAGTGTTGTGGGAAACACACATTGAATCTCAATGCTGGCACAGGCAGTGGAAGAACTTGTACCTCATCTTCCTATATTGAAATTAATTACATTTTTAAACATTTCCATATTGGAAAGCATGAGGAAATAGCTGTTCACTGTCACTTGATTTTATATTTATAGATTTACAAAGTTTGGGTTTGTTCCAGAAATACAAAGAATATATTAAAACCTATTCTGTCCCCAAAAGCCAGTCCTCATTTTTCAGCCAGATCTGGGTATTCAGGGCCCTACTTTGACCCAGAGAAAGCACAGATTATTTTCTATTACCTCTCCCTTGGAGGTGCGTATTGTTCTTGCTTTCTTTTTCCTCTTATCTAGACAACTTGTTTTTCTCTCCTCATTGCCAAGGATATCAGGCGTCATTAGTAGGCATGCACAGTACTTGCAATATTGTAGTTTACTGTTTTCAAGGCAGTACAGTATTAAATATGCCCACCAACAGTTCACTGTGTACAACATTCTATTTCATACAAAGTGTTTTAGAAAATAATGACTAGTTAATGACAGTTTCTTTAGGAAGAAATCTGTAGAAACTCCTTTGCTGCATTTTATGTCCCTGACAATATTTACTGCTACCCTTATTTCAGTAGGGGCTAGTGCACAGTATCACACCTGCTTCAGTATGGTCCCCAAACTGAAAAATCAACGAGATCTTTGATATTCGAACATCCCACCACTGAACTGTACATTACTGCATGTCATCTTACTTGAGTGAGCTGACTGATGAATCCAGTATTGGATCATTGAGAATCATAAGATCACAAAATCATTTAGGTTGGAAAGGACTCTTAAGATCATCAAGACTGATGGTTAACCCAGCACTGCCAAGTCCATCGCTAAACCATGTCCCCAAGTGCCACATCCACATGTTTTTGAACACTTACAGGGACACTTATTCCACCACTTCCCTGGGCAGCTTGGTGCAATGCCTGACCACATTTCACTGAAGAAATTTTTCCTCATATCCAATTTAAGCCTTCCCTGGTACAGCTCAAGACCATTTCCTCTTGTCTTATCTTTTGTTACCTGAGAGAAGAAGCCAACCCTCACCTGGCTACAGCCTCCTTTCAGGCAGTTGTAGAGAACCATAAGCTCACCCCTGAGCCTCCTTTTCTCCAGGCTAAACACTCCCAGGTCCCTCAGCTGCTCCTCACAGGACTTGTGCTCCACACCCTTCCCCAGCTCTGTTGCTCTTCTCTGGACTCACTCCAGCATCTCAAGGTCTGGGAGTGAGGGGCCCAGAACCGGGCACAGGATTTGAGGTATGACCTCCTTAGAGCCCAGTACAGAGGAAAATCCCTGCCCTTGTCCTGCTGGCCACACCATTGCTGATCCAGGCCAGGATGACATCGGCCTTCTTGGCCACCTGGGTACCCACTGGCTCATGTTCAGCCACTGTCAGCCAGCACCCACCAGCCAGCTTTCCTGCCACTCTGTTCTGTTTGTATGGTGGGTTGACCCTTGCTGGATGCCAGGTACCTACCTATCACTCCTCTCCGCAACTGCATAAGGGTGAGAAAATGTAACAAAAGGCTCATGAGTTGAGATAAGGACAGGGAGATATCACTCACCAACTACTATCACAGACAAAACTATCTCAGCTGGGGGATTTTAATTGAATTTATTAACACTCAAAATGAGAGCAGGATAATGAGAACTAAAATTAATATCTTCCCCAATCCTATCCTCCTTCCCAGGGTCCACGTCCTCCTCCCCAGCAGCACAGAGAGATGAGGAATGGGGGTTACTCTCAGGTCATTACAGGTTATTTCTGCTGCTGCCTAGGGAGAGGAGTCCTTCTCTTGCTCCAGGGTGGGGTCACTCCCAAAGGAGACAGTTCTCCCCAAACTTCTCCAGCATGAACCCTTCCCCCTTCCCAGTTCTTCACGAGTATCTACCTGCTCTAGCATGGGTCTCCTCCATGGGCTCTAGGTAAACCTCTGCATTCCAAGGGACCTCTATGGGCTGCAGGGCAACAGCTGCCTCACCATGGTCTGCATCACAGGCTGCAGGGGAACCTCAGCTCTGGCACCTGGAGCACCTTCTCCCCTTCCTTTTGCACTGACCTTGGTGTCTGCAGGGCTGCTCCTCTCACATGTTCTCAGCCTTCTCTTCTCTGAGAGCAATTACAACTGTGTAATAACTTTTTTTTTCTTCTTATATATGTTATCATGGAGGTGCTACTACCATCTGTGATTTGTTTGGCCTTGGCTAGTGGTGGGTCCATCTTAGAGCCAGCTGTCATTGGCTCTGCCAGACATGGGGGAAGCTTCTCACAGCTTCTCACAGAAGCCACTCCTGTAGACTCCCCACCACTCCCCCCACCCCACTACCAAAACCTGGCTATGCAAACCCAGCACCTGTGGCACTGCCTGGGGTTGTTGCGACCCAAGGACAGGGCCCAGCACTTGGCCTTGTTGAACCTCACACCATTAGCCCTGGCGTATCAATCTAGCCTGTCAGGATCCCTCTGCAGAGCCTTCCTGCCTGACTTGGTTTTGCCTGAAAACTGACTGAGGATGTCCAGATCCTCTTGTCCAGATGATCAGTAAAGACTTTAAACAGCACTGGCCCTGATATTGAACCCTTGGGAACAGCACTGATGACTGACTTCCAGATGGATGTAACTCCATTCACCTCCACTCTCCAGGCTCAACCAGCCAGATAAGTTTTTAGCCAGCGCACAGCACACCCATCCAAGCCATGAGCAGCCATTTTCTCCAGGTGAATGATGTGGGAGACAGTGTCAAAGGCTTTACTGAAGTCCAGGGACATAACATCCATAGCCTTTCCCTCATTGACTGAGTGGGTCACTCTGTCATAGAAGAAGGCTGGTCAAGCAGGATGTGCGCTTCACAAACCCCTTCTGGCTGAGCCCGGTCCCCTGGTTGTCCTGCATGTGCCACATGATGGGACTCGAGATGAGCTGCTCTATGACCTTCCCTGGTACTGAGGTCAGAGATGCACAGAGATATGCAAACCAAGATCCTCTCCCTGTACCCCATTCATTTCCAAAACACAGAAGTTTCATTCTCTCCAAACGCTTGTTTGATTGTCGTTATGCAAAGAGGGCACTCAAGATCATAGCACTGTTGTGGGAAGGATTTGCTAACAGAAATATATGAGGGTTTAGAATTGTCTTTTAAATTAAATGCAGGCTTGAGGAAAGGTCAGCACTAGATTATTCATAATTTTTTTCCTGCAAAATGTAACTAAATGCTTGTCTTATAAAAATATACACACACAGCCTAATTTTATTTCAATAAATATAGAATACTAAGAACAAACATGGCTGTTTCATCGCCATCTATAAAAATCTTGTTGCTTTGAAAGATATATTGTTTTCAACTTCAGGTTCTAACAAGAAGAAAATTGCTGAGTTTAAAAGGTTCCTACTGATAACCCATTTTCCTGCTTCCAATCCCTAAGAATTTAACTCCCTTTTTGTTTGTACAGTGCCATGGGCTTTCATGGCTTAAAGCACTATAGCTTATAATTAGCTAAGCTATGTTAGTCAGATACATGACAAACCTCCAAGGCCAGTGTGAATATGATAACTATGCTGATATGTTGCCCATTAATATGACAACAAAGCGGTAGTTTTGACTTCATTTTTGAGTCTGCAGAGTTCCAGATTTCTTATTTATAGCAAGCACTGTAAGGAGGAATGGTATATGCTAGAACGGAATTCAGTTCAAGACATCAGCAAGTGAACATTTTATCAAGGACACTAAAAAGAAGGACACTCTAAAACCAAGGCAGCAATTTAAGAAAAGAAAGTAAAAGCCACGGCTATGTTCCAAACCCACTTTCTTATTACTGATAGATTTGAAAGACGTTAATGGCAACTACCAGAGATTATTGAATGTGGCCTGTAACCCACAACTATAAAAAGCTAATTCCAAAGAGTGTTTCAAACACTTTTGGGCTCAGTAATGACAATTAACAGAAGACAAAAAACAGACGTGAGGAACTGTGAGTTTCTTACCAGTATCTCTGGTACAGTGAATAATTGATTACAGAGATGTTAGAAGTTCTCTTTTACACTACTGAGAGAATTAACTTCTGGCTGGCAGTCAAGTCAAAGTCATGACCTGGGCCACACAGTCCAGCATTAAGAAGTCATGCTCCCAACCCACACTTTTTTTTCTGTTCAATCTGTCATTGAAAATAATCACACCAAGAAATTCAGCTAAACCTTAAGGATAACTTACAAATCTGAATCTTTTAATTTGCAGTGATACAAATCAGTTTTCCTACGAAAATTCACTTCCGTTTCAGATGGAAAATTCTACCTCTACTTCTTTTGCCATGGTAGACTTGGTGTTCCTCTCATCTTGAAGTTAAAAAGTCCTTAAAACTCATAGTCTACATTGCAGCAAATAATACATAGAGAAACTAAATCAAAGATGGATTTATACATTATATAACATAACTTTTCATGTGTCTAAATTGAGAGATAATATATATATCCAAGACAAGAAACATCTTAGAAGAGAAAAAATATTTTTATATTACATATATAAAATAAAATCATTTAAAAAATAAAATAATTTTTAAAATTCCTGTATAGATAGTAAATCCTGTATAGATGGATTTCTCCAAATAATTTGAAAACATGACTGCCAAATATCTGAAATGCTATCTAACAAATTTAATGTAATCAGCAGAATAACCTGGGGCTCAAATTTCTTCTTGAAATCCACTCACGAAAGAGCCTGATAGAAATTTTAAAGTAGCAATTTTTTCATTGGAACTACTTATGATATTTTTGTTTGATGTTCCTATTGAAATAGCTTTTTGATATATCCTTTGCATATGCTTGCTGTAAAATAATTTTGTAAGTCACAGGGTTTTTTCCCTAGAATTTAGAAAATAAAACTAATGTTATAGTATATAAAATCTCTAAGGTAACTGCTTTAAAAATAAGATCTTAAGATAAAAATCAGCCCATAAGTTAGGCACATATGCATTAGCCACCTGATTTCACAAAATTTCCATGAAAGCTTTATCTAGTAAAGGAATAGGAATTAATATGCTGTATCTCATGTAAGAATTTGCTTTTCTAAGTGATCAAATTGCCTTTATTCAGAAAAGAATATTATATAAATATCTAACAAATTTTTTACAGGAATTATGGCTGTGAAAATTGCAAAAGTTCCCTTTTTATAGTAATGTTGGGCAAATAATATCTGTCCTTCAGAACCAACTTCTTTCCTAATGAATTTAGCATACATCAAACAAGAAAAGAATATTAACCTGTAAGTACTTATATCTTTCATTGACACACTGTAGGACAAAAATACTAAGACATTCACTTAGAATGTGATTAGAAAAAAAAAAGGAAAGGAAAACAGAAAATAGAAAAGCTTAGCTCTGACAATGAGTTAGAGATATTTGAAGTAGATGGTCTTTGAACACCCTCATGTCAGAGAGCATAAGGTGGTGACAAGATCATCTCAAGCAGTTTTGGGAGAGCTCTGTCTGCACTTTATCTTTGAGACAGAAACATTGAATACACCTGAATGACTCTTAATCAATAAAGATGACTTTTCATCAATAAGGCTGGCCCAGACCAGAGAGTGGGTTCTTCCCTTAGAGTTCACCCTTAATCAAAAAGCAAATCTCATAAACATCTGCCAAGAATGTATTCCCAGCCATGCACCTGGAAAAAGACTTGCTTTCTCCACTGCTCTGATCTGGTCACTCGTTCTGCCCTTTGCTTTAATAAGAATTTTTGCCTAGCTCTCTTGATGCTGTGGTCGCTCTGACTTCTTCTCTCTCAGGCTCTCTCCTGTCCCACTCATCTTTAGCTATTCTCTGCCATGGTAGAAACACTCTGTTCTCCAGAGCTTCACCTATTCAGTGTGAAGTGGCCAGAACAAGGTGTATAGGCAGCCCTCTTGCCTGCAGCCTGTGCACAGAACTTTACACAGAGAAGCGGCAAATCACAAGCAACAAAACAAATTATGCAAGACATCTCACCTCCTTTAAAGAATAAAACTCTCTTCTATAAAACCAATGTTATCAAAATACCTAATACTGAAATATTGGAGAAGTTTTCAAACGTCTACCAGCAACATTGTTGAGAATAACAACGACATCTAGTGACAAGACAGAAAATCACAACTTTGTCTTCCCTGGGCAGGACTAAATGAGTACACATTCACCTCTACACTTGTGGCTGCAATATACTCCCTGCAGCTTCAAGATTAGCTGCTTCTTGTGTTAAAAATCAGCACAAAAGAAAAACCAAACAAGATTTAAATTTTCTTACTTGCCTGAATCTGTATTTGGTTATATTTAAATGCATAACATTTTAATTTTGCAAAGCAAATGTCCCCCAGACTCTAAGTTCTTTCACACTGGCATGTTCAGAAAACAGTAATTTGTAACTTGCACTTGACTGACTCTTTTGCAAAACTAGTAAAAATTAGAGTACTATTTATATTCTTCCCTCTTGCCCTCAGTATGGATGCTACACTAAGAAAGTTAAGAATTTATACTATTCTGCCCACAATGTAAAGAATAAGATAAAAACTTTGTGGTAGCACTGCAGTTGTATTTTGAAATACATGAGCTCAGCAACATAAGTTTCTGTATTTTTTTCTAAGCAGTTGAGGTTTTCTTTCTCCAGAAGGCATAACTTCCCTCATAGTGCCCAAGGCAGTGAATGAATTTCTGGGAAATAAAATTTATACTCACATTTCTGCATGTCAGTTCTTCATTATGTTTTTTGTATACTGTGTAACTTTTTCAGCTTCTACTTTACTAACTTGACAACATAACATTGCGTAAAACAACATTTGTACTACTTAGCAGTTCATTTTATGTTCTATTAGTTACGTGTTAGAAAAAAGACGCTGAACATCACATCATTGTAATGTAGGTGGCTCTGTTGTACCATTCTGGACTCCTTTCTAGCTCTCCTTGATGGGAAATTTGTTACAGAAACTTATAGTTCTTATTTTCACAGTACCTACATTATCTAATGTGTTCTATATATCATTTTACGGTTCTTCCTTTTTTTCTGAAAAAAATTAAAATTAACTTAGATGGCTGTTTCAGTAATGATACAGCAATTTAACTGTCAATTTCCTTGTTAGGGAAAGACTGCACATAATATACCAGGCCATTTGAGTTCAGGAAACTACTGGAGCGTATTTCTGCAAGGTGTCTTTTTATCTCAACAGCTCATATAAAATTCTATCGGATAATTATGAAATTTAGACATATTTGCAAGTGTGTTCTGAAGAGCAACACAAATGAAAATGTACTCTAATTTTGTGCTGATCTTAGATCATCTCTCTCCTGTTCCATTATGTAAAGAATGCTGTTGAAAATTCCTAAAAACAGTCATTGTGAAATAAAAGATTTATTTATATGCACGCTTGTTTACCATTAAAAGAAGTGGGCAAAGATGTTTTGCCTTTTGAGTCTGCACCAAGTTTTGAACAGAGCATCTCTGCAGGGATTAAAGGAACCAGTAAACACATCTCATTTCATTGTAATCCCATGCTGACTCTAAGAGAGGCACCAGAGAACTTTGGAAACAGCAATCGAAACAACTACATCACTAAATTCTTACTATAAATTATAGTTGCCAAAATAAAGATCCTAGTTTAAAGACTTCTGCAGCAACTCTGTTTTTTCCTGCCTGAACAACCAACATTTAATTATTAATAAATTAATAAATTATTAATAAAATAGATTGCATAACTTAGATACAAAAATTATTGTTTCTAATGACAATGGAAAATCTGAATCACCAATTTAGCTGAAGTTTATGATGATGATAAAATAACTTAGTAGTAAAAACAACTCTAGTTTGCCTAATAAGAAATAAATTTTATTAATGTAGGGGTATTTACAAGAAATTATACTATAAAGTCCATCTGTTTTTCCACATTAGAAATAAAGTATGAAATCTTTAATTGTAGCTGCAAAAGATGAAATTACTTATTTAGTTAACTGGTCCATATGGTTGTTCAGGGTGACAACAGCTATATTTGACCAAATTTTACATTTTGGGAAAAATCACAATTTTTCACTCATTTCAGAGTTCTTTTTCTATATGACCCATGTTATGGTCCCACTGTTTAAGGAACATAAACATGTTCTCCTCCTGTAAAACACATTAGCAAAATCAGCAATTAGATAAAATGCCCACAGTTCAAGGTTGCATCTATATTTGTGTTTTAGTTTGGCTTGGGAGTGCATTATGAAACTAGTCCAACTTTATCACTTTGTTTTGCACAGCAGAGAAGTCCTGCAGGACATGACTAGAACCTAAACAAAGTGAAACCAGAAGGTAGGTACTAGGTGTGCGTACACAGTGCTCTGTGGTCATTGGGACACAAGTAGAAATAATCTCAAGTACAGTCTATGTAGGCACTGACTGCTTGAAGATGCAGTAACCTTCCTGTTATACCCTACTGGCCAGTGAAGTTACAGCCTAAGAGGACTTTACAAGGTTATAATCCGTCTGAGCAAAGTCCTGACAAACAGTGAGGGCGTCTAAAGTTGCACTGTAAAAATCACAAATTGTGGAGATTGACAGCAGATCAGAAAGCCTGTCTGAGTCTGAGTCTGACATTGATCTCAGCACAATCCATGTCTACCCGTGAGAAACTTAATCAAGAGAAGCAAGAAATTCAAAACAATAAAGGGAGTAGATGGTAAACACAGCTGCAGCTGGCTTCTGTTTGGATTCTTGGGATGTCTGTATTGTAGATAACTAATAATAGTATAGTGTAGTTAAAATAGCCAATGAACCTGTTGTAGTAGTTAAGTAACCAATGGACAATGAACACAAATGATAAACATACAAAAGTGTATATATGACACTGGCTTTTGGAATAAACGCTTTTTGCCTGCACTTTACACTGGACTCAGTGTGTGTCGCGCGTCCGCCTCAACTGCAACAACAAATTAATGTCTGTTTTACCATACACCACCACTGAGACTAACTTCTTAGTAGAAGAGTCCCTAATACCTGTGCTGCATGAAGTGGTTTCCAATCTTCCATTACACTGAACTAGGAACACCCAAAGGGATCTGGATACAGTCTACTTCTCCCAGTCTCCAGGTAGAGCAGGTCATGCTTTGAGGACACAGGCATAGAAGAGAGTTACTGACAGATGACTCTGCACATGAACTTCTAACATGGAACAGCAAAAGTCCAGGAATCTTGTCCAGAGTAAATTGGGGAGGGTACAAAAAAAAGAAAAGTAAGCTTGCCCCACAGAAGAGCCGTAGAGCCCAGCTATTCACATCGTCAACATATATAAAATATCTGCACAGTTAATGCAAGTCTGTTGGTTCCTGAATATGTTGCTGCTTCCTAAGGCAGCAAATGCATAGCCAGATGAGTATTAGTGGCAAATAGAGACGAAAAACGTCATCTTCAGCCTTGCACCTCCCAAATTTTCCTAATTTATTATCTGAGTTTCCTAGCACGAAGTGAAAATATAATTTCTGACAATACAGTATTGTTTTGCATGAAGTTTTAAGTAGCACGTGTAACTACACGTAGTCCAGAAAATGGTCCATCAGAATTACTGGAATATGAAAATGCTTCTGCCTTGTGTGTTTCAGCTTTCACTCAGTACTGTAGTTCATAAAGACAACAGAAATGTCATCATTATACAAGATTCTTGTGTATCATTTGGGTCATGAGCTATTTCATAATACCATTGTATCTACGCTTTAAATCACAAATACTCATATAAATTATAAAACTACATATATTTATCAATTTCCAACCACTCAGGCATAAAGTGGTTTATAGCATCTTTTAATTCAAATGTGTAACTTAACCATGCAAATTAGACACTAGTAGCCTTAAATGTTATATTTTTCTTTAAATGTTTGCAATTTTTTTTATAAATAGGCCTTGCTATAGTTTGCTGAATCACATCACTAGAACTCAGAATATCAATTTGTGCAAATCCTGAATACCATTCTTTTTTGCTGAACATCACATGACTGACCATTGAGTGAATAATTTGTATTCTCTCCTAATTTTGTTCCTTAAAACTCTTCGCATATAAGCTTCAAGAACTTTGGAGCAAGTTCTCATATATTTACTGATTTCTTGCTATAAATCTTGATGCAGATCTGCAATTTCATTTTTTTTAATATCAGCATTCAAGTTAATTCATCTGACTTCAGATTCGCAGTAAAATGAGAGTAATGGGCCAATATCATTGTAAGCTGAAAACACTGCAGTTAAATCACTTATAGGTTTTTGTACTTGAGCTCTAAAGACAGAAAAGTTCCAAAGAAGTACCATGAATATGGCCTAAGTTTGCAGTCATCTGAAGCAGCATGGGTCAGAGAAGACGACAAGACCATACTTGTTGATGTGTTCCTACAGATGTCATGCAAAATCCAGAGAACACAGCAAAAAGATTGAATTACACGACAGTAATTTCTGATGAAATCAGAAATTTCTGTCAGAAATCTCAAGACATTAAAAGATTTTTTATGCACTCACTGGACATATGAATTCACGGAAGGGCACAATGCAAACACTCACCGAACTATGCAGTACTTCATAAATGGTACTTACCTAAAAAGCAAATAAACGGAAAGAGACATTAAATATCTACACAGAGACATATGTACATGTTAGCATACTAAAAATGCCAGTGGATCACAATATTGTATTCACAAATTTTGTATTGGCAAGAGGTTCCAGACAAAAGTATTCCTAGATTTGCAACTTGTACTCCATTCATCATGAACAGTCACAGATACTTTAAAAATATTCTCATATAAGCTTTGTTTTCCATTTTCCCCTCTTAATTTTGGAAAACCACCACTTTTAACATCTAAAAAGACTTGAAAAGTTCTGCTATGTACCCTACATTCAAATTTTTAGAATCATTTGCAACAGAAAAAAAAAGTTGAAAAAGGTTTTAACCACAGAATTAAACAATTCAATAAAAACAGCTGTAAGAAAAAGAGTTAATCTATTTCTAAGCAGGTTATTAAAAAGGTTAAGAGTTTATATTTTTTAGGCAGTTTTATGTTCTAGTTTCAGATACTGCTACTCTGAAATTCTAACTCTTTATAGTATCTTAGCTCAAAAAATTGTTCCAATGTTATAAATATTTAGCCCTAAATAACCGTATTTATTCATATATCCAATTTTTCAATTCCATGTGTTGTCTACCTTTGACAGAGTAAAAAAGAACAAAATAGCACAAAAATTACTTGCTTAACTTTCCAAAAGATCAGTCAATAATCAAATTGAAACAATACTTTAGTCTTCAAACACACAATCATGTAACAAATAATGGAGAGAGGACAAACATGATTAATCTAACTCTTTAAAGTCATTTCAAAACATTAAATTGTGAGGCATTCTTTTGTTTTCAGTTCTTGCAGAGAGGAGGGGGAAAACCCAAGAAAAACAAAAAAAACACAGGAGAAATTTCTTGATGTGTACAAATTTCTAAGCTGTGAATTTCTTGCTTGAGCTTAGACATCAGTTACCAGAACAGATCCAGTTGTGTAAAAAGTCTCTAAACTGGTATATGCACAAGCATGAATCAAAAAAACCCAAACCAAAAGACCAAAACCAGAAACTGCAAAAACAAAACCAAAAGCCCCAGAAACAAATGCCAAGTTAATCTTATGACCAAGTACTTATATTTCTGCACAGGGTTGATCCATAATCTAGTAGAGCTGTTCTTAATTTTTTTTTTGTATTGCTGTATATAAATGTTTCAATTCCTTTTTCCCTGCACTCATAATAAAATCAGTACTCCACTGCAACAAAGATGCCTGAGCATTTGTTAGGTACAGAAAGGTTTCAGTTTCTGTTCAATCTAGAGATAAGAATGTGATTTGATAAAAAAGGTCTGTTATGACACTAGGAAATGTAAGACATTAACTTTTGTCACATCATGTTTTGTTTGTTGGGAGCTACTTCTGCACAGCAAAACACAGTGTCAGGATCTGGATCAGACTGAGCTATATTATATATTTATGAAACAGCAGTGAAGCTGGTGCACTGGATGTAATGCTCTGTAATGCTCTGCCCAGTAACCCGGTAACAACAGTAATTGGCTTTTGTTTTTTCTTTTTCTTATCTTATTTTTCTTATCTATAACACAAATGCTCCACTTTTGCCAACCTAGGAATTTTGTGGTTCCAGCAAACATGCCCATCTGTGCATGATGTGCACAACAAAGCTGGAAAGATGTGTGTATACTCTTCATCTTTTTTACTTTCCTCATACTAGTCATGATATACAGCTAGAACTGCCAGAACACCATCAGAAAAAGGTGACAGCAAAGATGTTAGCCCAAACTAAAACTCTGAACAGCAGACATACATATCTTAAGTTCAGTCAAAACAGTAGACAGTCCTGCTTCACACAGTCTTATTGTAATCATTACACTAGCTTTTGAAAATTACTTACATCAAGGGAAAAAAAGAAGTTACACGGATCATGATTTGCTCTAATAATAGAGAAAACAGTATTTTTTAAAAAAAATTCCAGAGCATCTAGGATTCCTCATAAGATTAATACTATCTTCTTCAATATTTTCCAACATATCCTATAAAAGTCTTGGCAGACTGGTAGTGTGCCTGCTGCCTGCTGCTGTGGAAACTTCCAACTATATCATGGAAGTCTAAAAGCTAGTTCACAGGCAAATTGTACAAAGTGCTTAGTACAGATTACTGAATATATCCACAGAAAATAAAGGAATGTTCTGATTTTTTTCTAAACAGCTAAGAAGGGGGAAAAAAGGAAAGAAAAGGAATACGAAGAATAATTTCTTCATCATCCCATTTCTCAAGGATCTCAAAATAAAATTGGAGGCTCTAGGCCTGCACAGAAGTCTACATGACCCCGAAATCAATATTCAGATACTGACAGTATTCATATGCTTAGTAGCACTGAAACCTTATCATTGTTTAATGATAATTTTTAATACTGTGTAGTTCCAGGATTTTTTTGTTGATTTGTGAGTTCACGAAATAGTTCAATAGTGTGTATCAGCAGGGGGTGACCACTCTACCTACACAAGTATGCCAAGAAAATTCACTTCTAAGCCACAGGTTTTCTCTCATTATACTTGTGTATCATTCTACAGAACAGAGCAGCAAGTACCCCTAACATCTGGTGTGAGTTTTCAAGACAGTATCAATATTATCAAATATCCTTAAATATGAATTTTTGACGTAGATTACTTGTTCCACTCTATGTTATAGTTTCGAGTTGGACAAGCATTTAAAATTTTAATAATTCAAAGCTGTAAGTAAACTTTCCTTGTGGCTGATACAACAGAAAACATGAGAGGATTACCCTCCTTTTGTACCAGCCCAAATGTTGTGTTCTTGGTTGTTAACTGGTCAGCTGAGGTCTTTGTGTGTTCTCTTTTTTTTTTTCTTCCCTTAAATATAAACTTTAAATTTTCTAATTTCCAAAAAACTTGAGAATGTTTGCATTCTTCCTGTTAGGAAGCAACATTAAGATAAGTCCAAAAATTGAATTGGAACATCAGGACTCCACAAAGATTGCCAGAAATTAAACTATTTTAGCCAAATGACTCAATATTGATTTCATGGCACTAAAAGGACTTCAAAATTCTTTGCAAACTACATCTTTTGCTTAACGTAATTGTATTAGGATGACAGAAATCATAGCAAAATTAACCAAAAATCACAAGCACATGTTTTCTGAATCAACTTTTGCAAGGTTAGTTGTTGGGTTTTTTTGCTTTGAAACATTATAATTAATGCTTAAATATATGAAAAACAGAGTTTCACAAAGCATACTGAGCCTTACAACACCAAGAGACATAATTGTGAAAGTCTACCAACAAACTGACAACCTAACTGCAATGTCTGAGATATTACACAACAACAAAAAAAAAAGTATTATGAGATTAGTATATATAAAGAACTAATTCTATATCATTAAACTTACAATCCGTACTTTCATACGGATCATAAAAACTGGAAAATATGCTATAAAAATAATGCAAATTTTCAGATGAAAAATAATATTCCAGGAGTTATTTCTCCTCAGTTTAATTTATAAAGTTTAATTTATAGAGTATCCATTTATTTTCCTCCTTATTTTTAAAATAAGGACTTCCAACTAGCCTGAGGCTGGCTGCCTACTTAGTAAATTTGCAGCAAAATAAATAGGAGCTGAGAAACTATGACCTGTCCATAGACATGATCCTCCTGTCACACCTTCATCACATGTCCTCTTTTAAACATTAGGATCTCATGTGCAGGATGTTGTCTCTCACTGTTCCTTTGGTTCTCAGTGTGTGCAACTAAGGATGCAACTACCCAAAGCAAATTAAAAGGGAATAATTGCTGAATATTTTTAATACGAGAACAGGGTTGTATTTTTCTTTTCCATGTAAGCATAAGTCTTATACATTCAGTCTCATAATATGCATTCGAGGTGTTAGCATTCTGAAACAAAACTTTCTGTTGCTACATTTTCTTCTGCTGGAATACAGGCAACAGCATCCATCATTTTGCATTCTTAAAAGCAACAGAAATCAACCACCTCATATGCTATCACCAATGTTACATGCATTGGAACACAGAAGCAGAATAGACAGGCATTTCTCAGAGCTCACAGGGAGTCCTGCAGATGAACTTCTCATTAGTGAAATATTTTTTGTGTCATAAAGAGGGAAAAAGAATCCCAATACAACTGAACCAAAACTTTTTTATTATTTATATATGACATCCACACAAAACGAAAAATAATCATCAGACTTTGCACTGCGCAAAAGCTCCTCTAAGCTTAGCTCCTCTAAGAAGTTTAATAGCAAGATACTGTCTCCACGCACTTCAGGGAGGCTTCTGACAATGTCTCACATAAGTTCTTCAGAAAGAGTCTAATGAGGCACAGGCTGGACGAATAGACAGTGAAGCAGACTGAAAACTGGTGGAATAGCTGGATCCACAGGTGGTGATCAGTGGCATGAAGCCTAGTTGAGGCCAGCATCCAGTTGTGTACCCTAGGCATCAGCACTGGATCCAACTTCGCTCAGTATCATCATTGATATTCTGGATGATAGGGCGGAGAACAGCCTCAGGAAGTTTGCCAATGACTCAAAACTGGAAGGTGTGGTTTATATGCCCAGAGGTTCACGCTTCCATCTAAAGGAATTTCAAACAGCTGAAGAAATGAGCTGACAGAAACACAGGGAATAGAGCAGTAGAGCAGTACCTGCTGGGGCCCACCCTGTTGGAAAGCAGCTTTCCTTCAAAGGCCCAGGGAATCCTGGAGAACACAAAGTTGAATGTAAGCCAGAACTGTGCCCTTATGGCAAAGAGGATTCATGGCCTTGGGAAAAGAATGGGAAAAGAGCTGCCATCAGACTGAGAGATGTGATCCTTCCCTTCTGCTCAGAACTGATGAGGCCATGTGTGGAGTACTGTGTCCAGTGCAAGAGAAGTATGTGGCTCATGAAAACAGTTTAGCAAAGGACCACCAACATGATCAAGGGTTTGGAGCATCTCTCATGTGAAGACACGCTTGTAAAGCTGGGGCTGTTAAGCCTAGAGAAGACAAGAGAAGGGTGTCGGATGTCATATCAATCTATACAAATACCTGCAGGCAGGTTATAAAGAAGATGGAGACAGGCTCCTCCCAGCAGTGCTGAGTGACAAGATCAGAGGCAAGGGGTACTGAAACACAGGTGGTTCCCTTTGAATATCAGGAAACCTTTTCTTTTTGCTGTGAGGGTGAGCAAAGGCATAGGTTGCCTGGGAAGGTTGTGGAGGCACCATTCTTGGACATATCCAGGAGCCCTCTGGAGATGGTTCTGGGCAACCTGCTCTAGGTGGCCCTGCTTGAGAGGAAGGTTGGACCGCTTCAGTGGTCTCTTGCAGCCTCAACAATTCTGTGAGTCTATATAAAAATATACTGAACAAATAAGTCTAATCTACATGTAATAGAGATTAATTCATCTTTATTGTGCAAACATATTGATAAATCATTACATCATTTTAAATGCCTTTTTTATTAAACTTCATATGCTTGTCAAAGAGCTTCTCTTTTTTGACATGTCTTTTTAATACCAATTTTTAAAAAGTGACTCAAAAACCATTATTTGTTTAAAAAAATTAAAAATTTTAAAAGATGCCACATGAAATTATTATAAATCCCATTTAAAATAAACCACCCTGATTATTTTTCAACTCATTTATGTCCTGTAGACTACTTTAAGCACTAACCATATACTTTATTCATCTTCTTCTTCAATGTTTTTTTTCCTAGAACATAATTTCTCTGTGGTCCTTTTGGCATTTCTAGAGTAGCACTGTGACCCCTCTGGTATTTTATAACAGCTGAAATACAGTCTCAAACTTGACAAGGGCAAATCAACTGCTTTCATCACTTTGCTTACTAATGATAGTTATTTCCATTCTCAGGAAAAAGCAAATACTATCTGTTTGTAGTATACAGAAACTGTTATTCTCTTACTATTTCTCTTTTTCAAGTATGAAATACAAAATCACCAAGATTTTTCTTAGAAAGCATCTGAACTTGAAAGTTTGAAAGGTTTTTAAAAAGTACTTTACTTATAAATCTTATACTCACTTATGTTTTCCAAAACTTGCCTCCTATAACATCAAAAGAACAAGAGATGGTAGGAAGAAGAAAGCTCACTGTGTGGTTTCATACCTTATGGTAAGTTTGCTACACATAAACATTCTGACTCAGATTCTGCCCTAAATTACCAGAAACAGACCAACAGGAAATTGCCTTATTTCAGTTTTAGCATTTCTGTCTGAGACTGCTTTTAAGAAAATTCAAGACAACATGTAGTTCAACGAATATTGTACATTAGCAAGGCACATTATCTTTCATCCAGTATTACAGCAGAATGATTACTTTAATGACAATAATGGACTAAAATATATATACAATAATGGATTTGTTTCAAGTCTTTGTTCTGCAAATAATAGGCACTAACTACCTCATGAAAAGAAATACAAGTTGAAATTAAACTCCTTTAAAGATTTTAATTGTAATCTACATTGTTTCATGACTCGCTTTTCCTAACATAGTGCTGGAATACTGCTGCTCAGAAAATCTGAAATTACCTCTATATAGCATTTTCTTTTCTTTTTGCTGCAGCACTCATAGAAAGCCACATGAGACAGCTTCATAGGTAAATCAGCTTTGAGGAGGTAGGACTTCACTGGCAAGCTCAGGTAAGTGATCAAAAAACTGAGAAGTTTGTCACCTATCGAATTACCTACCTAATTCTAATCATCGAAAAGGATAACTTTTTCTCTCTTTTATCAGTTTTACCAAATCATTGTCTTACACTGTTTCTAACACTGCATTCTATTACTATTATTAATGCACTGTATTACTACCACCAGCAAACCCCAAACGTTGCTCAACCTAACATCCTCTATAAATGAACTCTTTGAAATATGTCTAAAGCTTGTCCTTTACAGCCCCAAAACAATTAGCAGAGAATATACTTATATTCATAAAACTGACTAGAACCCCTTGAAATGCATGTTTCAATTGCCTGTTGTAGCTCCTAAATCTGAGAACTTCATATTGTGAACTATTTGCACTGTACAAATGAGCTTTGCCATAAGCTTCCATTCTCAGTCACAGAACTCTAGGCTAAGTTCTAGGATGTTATATTTCAAAGTATCTGGCAAGCCAGAATGTATAAACTGAAGTTCTAGTAATGCTAGAGCTCAGGCCAGGAAAGTAGAGGCAGCATAATAACGAAAAACTCCTGAAACGCAGACAAGTCTTCCTGGGGTAACGAGTTCGCACAAGTTTATTGTTCTGTGGTGTTTGTTCATATGCTCATTTTCACCATCCAACAGGTAAGAAACAATGCAATATGGCCTTTTTTTCTTAATGAAAGAGTCTGTTCTCACATTTACTAAGTCTCTGCACTCAGGGTGAGTGATGATTTTTAAAACACACAATACCTAGGCTTGTCCAACAAAGATCTTTACCAAAGATTATATGTCTATGATACTTTTTATTTTTAAAAAGGAAAAACAGCCTTCCCCTCAAACCACTCTTTTTCCTTCTTTATCCTTTCTTTTCTTCTGCTTTATACCTGGAAACACACTCCTAATGAGTGATGTAATATCACTTCGCAAGACTTCAGGCCTGCTGTGAGAATCACTGCAACTCTCTTGTCTTCCTTCAGTTCTCACTAGAATTTCCCATTTTTTCATTTCTCTTAGTTAGGAATCAGCAAACTTAAAGACAGCAAATCTGCTCTGTTCAAACACATTTCTCAGCAGAGCAAGAAGGAGAGAGTGAGGCTAATCCCTATCACATTCTTGTCCCTAAAACTGGTGTAGAGTGAGCAAGCAGCTACTGTCAGAGGGAGCCAGGGAAGAAACAGGAAACAAAGACCAACTTCCAAAAGGCTGCACAAAGCACAACAGTGGTATCACAGATGCTGAGTTTGTGGCTAAATACTCATGTATAGCTTTATTGTAAATAAAGCTACACGTAATTGTTTAATTACATGTAAAAGAGACATTACAGTACTGGAACGTAGGGCATCAATGACAAAGACACGGAAAACAGGGCGCATACTGTAAATTCACACAGTGATTTGCTCCACTATAACAAGAGCTGAAGTCATAACAGCTCATCAATTGTCAATTTTTAATCGATTGTTAATTCAGACATTCTGGGCTGCCAATAAATTTTTCAGGATTTCTCCATCAAGAATATCCTAATTGACGTAACCAATATAGATTAAAGAGGGTATGCAGCAGCTATTGCTCTTTTATATTGCTTCATCTTAAAATTGATTTGCAGTAAACATATGCTTTTTATATACATATAAAGATCCAGCTCCCTGAATCCATAACTCAGCTAGATGCATTAAAAACTCAGTTTTCTTTTTCTACTTGATATATTTAGCCCATACTCTAAGCCAGCTATATAGGTCAGGTGAAGAGTGTTAATTTGCTACAAAAAATGCCAAATATGCACAAGAAATACCAGATAAGAAGAAAGATAAATGATAAAATTATATAATTTAATAAAGGGTAGATATAACTATATGAACAAAAAAAAATCTGTAATATATTTCCCAAGGAAAGCAGGTAGAAAGTAAGTGACGTCAGTTATAAAGTTTTAACCAGATTTTATGCCTTCTGCAGTAGATTAAATTACGTACTATAACAGGATCCCAAAATGTCCTCTAAAGTGAGAAAACAGGTGATAGCTTTTCAGTAAAATGAATGTAATACACAAATAAACAGCGATCACAAAAAATCTCTACTCATCTTTAATCAGCTTAAATACTCTGAAATTCCTGGGAAATAATTTTGACCTGACAGGAGGCCACTGCCTGTTTGCTGATCTTTTGAATTAAAAAGCCACTTTTCTGTCTTACACACTTCTGATGTATGTCACACACATGCCACGTTAAAGCACCAAGGGAAACAGCAGTGGATATTACATTATTCCACAAGAAAAAGGAAAAAAGACAGCACAGTTGACACCTGACCCAATTCCTTCTTAAACATTCTTACTCTGACTATTGAATAACAATAAACTTTTAACAAATGCAACATAAGATGCCCATATCCTAAAAATCTTGAAAATATTCTGCTCTGTAATTATTTAATGACGAGATAAATCCATCTAGGCAAGAAGGATGGCATGGTACTTTCATTTACTTTCCACAATATCAAAAAGGCTAGTTTGAGCAATAAAACAAGACTATGATATTCCCAAGTCTTTACTAGTAAGACTTACCAGTGTTGTATAGTCCCACTCAGCCCCAACTCAGACCTGTACTAAGTTCTTGGTCTTAAACACGAAGAAATGTATATATACCCTTTTAGGATATAAATTAATCCATGTGAAAGTAATAAATCAGATCAACCAAGCTGCCAGACAGCCAAGTATTTAAAACAAGTTATGAAGTTGTTTGGGTTCTTGGTAAAGGTTTGCTAGAGGTTATCCAAGTTACTGCAGGCACCTTTTGTTTTCCTTTTTCTCATCTCAGTTTGGTGAGTGTTGTCATAAGTAATGAAAAATAAGATTTTTTTAAGATATGATTTTGCTTCCATTAAAAGCAAGTGTAAAACATTTCAAAAGATGAGCAATGATCGTAGTTCAATCGAATTTGAGGCTGACAAAATACTGTCTCGTGAAGTGACCTAGAAGCTGCAGTCGCCTTCCCAGAAAAGCAATGTATTTCCCCATCCCTTTTCTTCCTTATATGTCTGCCCTTTCCTACCCCGTCCTGCCTTCCCTGCCCCTGGTCCTGGCTGCTCCCTCGGGTTCTCCCCGTTGGCTCCTGTACCCCAACTCCGCCCATGCACTGCCCCTATGCCCTGAGACCACTGGCCTGGGTGCTCTCTCTGCCCCCCCGCCCCCATGCACAAAACCCCAGACCCTTTCCCATTCCCAGTCTTTGCCTCTGGTCTTTGCCTCTGGTCACCCTGTGAATAAGATCTGCTGAGGTCACCACGCAGAGCCCATCTTCTCGCCTCCTTTGCCGCCGCCGTGTTGCGGGAGCAGACAAAACCTGAGCAGGCCTATGGCTCCCCCAGCCAGGGACAGCGCAGTGACAGCCTGCAGAGGGGGGCTGGGGCACCAGGGCGCTGACCCAGGCTGGGTAGAGATGCTCTCCGGCCTTCCTGCATGTGGCCTGCCTTACCACCCCAGGCAGCCACAACAAACTGCAACAGTCTAGCATGCAGATAAACAATATTCAGGATATATGAAACTGACTTCGCCAATTCAGGTGAGCAAGTAAAGTCTTCACAAGGACTGCTGTTATTTACTGAAAAGCATTAAAAGGAAAGGAAGGATATCCTGCCTCTGACACAGTCAATTTCCACACTTACGTACTGGTGAAAAATTTCAGCCATACATGAAAGCACTGAATTCATATCAACAGTTCTCAAAATATCTTTTATATGTGGGATCCCTCCAGATTGCACTTGTTGGATACAGACATACAAACTGTCTAGTCACACATGGACACAACTTTCCTGGGTTGGAATATAAATTGACCTAGCTGAGTTTTTGACTCTGACAGAGGCTACTAACAGGTCCTCATGGAAAATGTGAAGATAGAACTTCAAAATAGCATGGCATTTCTGTCAGTATTTCCTGTCGGAATATGGAAAGCTGAAGTTCTGTTTGAATACACATCATCATTGTGTTGAAAAGCTCTCAACAGGCTTTTATCTTTGGATTGTGCCCAAACATATTTGATCTCACATATACTTCGACATCCACATAAATACCTTTATCATGCATGCTGCGAAAAAATACTTTGTTTGAAACCTGCTGCCTGATCAGTACTGAGTGACCTGGTTCTTACACGAGAACAAGCAAGTGAATTTTCCTTTTTCAGATTTCCTCAGCATCTCTCATCTGTATATATTTTCTTATAAACCTAAGCTCTTTTCCAAACTAAAGCACCTTGGTCTATCTGATCAATCTTTGCTTTTTTCATTATTTCTTTTCTAATAATTCCTAAAATCTAAGTATCTTTTTGACTCCTGCTTAGCACCAAGTAGATATTTTTAAACAATTACCCACAATAATTGTTAGAACCCAGGAGTGTTATTTAAGATCCATTGTTAGCTATGCATAGGTAAAATTGTTTTATTCCCTCTTGTATTCTTTTGTATTTATTGCCAATGAACTTTCTTCAACATGTTTCTTCAGATGGAATCACTATTTCTTGATAGCCTAGACTCTAGGAGCACTTAAAAGGTACAATTAAAAAAAGCTATTTTGAAGTGCATATTTATAAAAATAACTGTATCACTTTATTCATGTTTGCTAACTCATTTAAGAAAGAGAAACCCCAACTAACCATACATAAAAAAACCCAAAACCAAAACCAACCAACCAACCAAAAAGCAAACCCCAAAGAAACAAAAGCATAAAACTCAACATCTCCCCCTCTCCCCCACAAAAATCCCCAAACCCACCACACCCCCTAACTAGTTCTGAAGGATCTTTTCTTCTATAAAGCCCATTGCACTAAACTTTTTTTTTAAATTCTGAAAGTTTCTGGAGTTTGTTCAGTACAGAATTAAGGCATGCTTCCTAGATTCTCCAAAAACAAATCCTCCTTCTCTCTCCAAAACCAATTCTATTCAAATACAACACCATGTTTGCCACCATCTGATCTTTAGGTAACAACTCTGATCTCACTGATAAATGGAAGTAATAGTTTTACGATTTTGGTTTTGAATTATTTTGAAAATACTGGATGAAAAACATCTGGACACATAAATTTACTAATTTTACTTTTTTTTTTTCTTTTGAGCATTCATTGGTCTCTGCTTGAAAAAACCATTAAATTCATTACTTGCAAACAAAAGTTCTGCTTCAAAAATAGCCTTAATTATTTTTTAGTGAACTGTGATAGAAAAAGAAATTGGTTTGTTTTTCTGCTGTGGCTTTAACTTTTTTGAACACTCTTCTTATCTCTCAGTTATTTATCAAGTTATGTATCAAATGTTGCACACACACACACTGAGTTCTTTTCAAAAGATATTATATAGTGGGCTAGAAAAAGCCCATTATCTACCTGTGGGAAACCACAAAACCTGAAACAAGCTCTGATGAACTGAAGGTATGTTAATAGCTTTAAGGTGTTGCACAATACTCTTGATTCCAACGTATGGCAGAATTTACACAGCTATAGAACTAGTAATACTGGCCTTTAATACTCAGAATTAGGCTTGATCAAGTATAAAGCATATCGCAATTAATTTTTGGCTATTTAAAGAGGTATGCAGGGACCCAGAATGACTTATGCCAGCCCTGTATTCTTTTCTGCAGACTTTGCTGGACTGAAAAATAACACTTGTGGAAAATTATTCTTTTTGTCCAGAAAAGTATTTCAGAGTCTTTGACTACAAAAATAAAATTTTACTCAGAAACTCCACATTATCAGACAACATTAGCTTCTATTCTACAGCTGTTTATGCAGAAAGATCTAGACTTTGAAAGTAACTTGTCCAATAACAAAAACTTTGGGTTTATTCTTTGTACCACAAATGTATTCATTTTTTCTCTTTTCTTTTTTTTTGGGGGGGGGGAGGAGATGGGGATACTTGGCACAAAAAATAGCTAATTTTAATTAAACTCTATGGGATTCACTTATCTTTCTTTGAGACTATTAATTCTAGTATTTTAAATAAATATTTTAAATTATAAATATCGAAAGGTTAGCAGGCCAAGACTGTAACTTCTTACTTTAGCAACTGGTATAATTTGCCAAAGTTTGCCAAGCATGAAACCTATCAGTTTGTCAGACAGAATATTGATACTATGAATTTTGGAGTTAGTTCTATTTTTCATTGAAAACACACTGCTGATTAACGGAACTGGAATAGCCCTATACTACCTCCACCTGAAAAGTTACCTCTTTTTTTTTTCTGCAGCATTGTACTGAAATGTAGTAGAACTAATCACACTTTAAAAACCCTGACATAGTTAATGGGTTTACCAATACTGTGTTCTGCTCAGTACATAGCCTGTTCTGAGGTATCAAACACTATAGCAGGGGAGAGCTAGGGCAAGCTGCAAATGAACAGGGATGTTTCACTTCAGTTTCCAGGCAACACAGGAAAGTAATGGCTATGCAGCATGCTGGTCTTTGTTCCAAAAGGTGCTAGAACTCATAATTATCATGCAGTTTAAATATCAGCATTTGCTTCTTCCACCTCATGTATTCCAATTCTTTTTTTTTTCTTTTTTTTTTTTTTAATTCCTTCCCTTTCAGCCATGTGTGGAGGACATCTTTTTTCTGAAATAATGTCTGCATAATCAGGGTAGCCACTCCTTGGAAAAAGGCCTTCAGTAAGCATCTATTACTAAAATGATATTAAAATCAAATGGTTGTCCAGAGAAGGGCCACAAGGATGGTCAGAGGGATGGATCACCTCTTCTACAAGGAAAGGCTGAGAGAATTGGGTTTGTTCAGACTGGAACAGAGAAGGTGACCTAATTGCAGCCTTCCAACACCTGCAGGGAGCCTACAAGAAAGATGGAGATGGACTTTTTACATTGGCATGTAGTGAGAGGGCAAGGGGCCATGGCTTCAAACTGGAAGAGAGTAGGTTTAGATAAGTATTAGGAAGAAATTCTTCACTGTGAGGGTGCTGAGGCACTGGAACAAATTACCCAGAGGAGCTGTGGCTGCCCCTCTCCTCGACGTATTCAAGGCCAGGTCGGACTGGACTTTGAGCAATATGATCCAATGGAAAGTGTCTCTGCCCATGGCAGGGGGATGGAAACTAGATGATCTTTAGAATCCCTTCCAACCCAAGACATTCCACGGTTCAATGACAGCCACATAATTTTGCCAGTTCTGGAACTTGCTCATCTTTTGATCCAGATGGATTAGAAAATGGAGAGGAGGTAGACTTCTCACAGAGGGCATTTAGTAGCTTGAGCATCAGCTATTTCATAGAAGATTTGATTTAAAGGTGCTTACATTAATCATACTGAACAATAATAGGAATACTCATCCTAAGTTAGTTTTAATTTATTTGGTGAAAATTATCTCCAAAAGAAGTAATAAAAAAAATTCTAAAATATTTGTTATAAAGAAGTTTGTTAAAAAGCAATAATTTCATTAGAGCTTAGTCAAAACTAATCTTGTTTACTTTCTAGGGTGTTCCTGTTTGCTCTTGCAGTTTCATCACTGGAAAACCAGAATTTTTTAAATCTTTAACAGAGGTAGCTGCATCTACTGTTGCAGCTCTTCCGCACATTTACCTACATTGCTATTCAAAATTGTAGAATATTTACTTTTAACCAATTGCAATAGTTTTCAGTCACTACGTATCTGAAATGCGTATTTCTGTAGTCACATACACTACATAAGTAGTAGAATGTATTAATGTATAAAATTCTGTTAAAAGTAAGCAAGCAGAGCTTCTATTTCCTTTCCCTACATAAATCTATGATATAAGTATAGCATACATTATAAATATATGGGTTATAAGATAACAGCGATTACACGAGACAATTTATTCCTCAAGCAGCTATAATTCTGGTCTCAGCTGTGGAAGATTTGCTCAGAGCCATGGACAAGGTATCAACCCTCCAGGCAGCAACACTTCACTGCAAAGTGATCTCTAACCTGAGTAAGTGAAACAGCCACAGACTGCTTCTGACAACATACCACCCACACCCTTTCCCTGCGTGTTCAGACGTGGTCCTCCCCTGGCATCCACGGCCTCCAACTACCGAAAGCAGTGCAGTTCAAAGAACAATAAAGTCTCACAGCTCCAGTACTTATGCTCTGTTCAGTGACTGGGAAGAATCAGTTTGCAAGGAAATCAACTATTTTGCCATGTTTCTGTTAATTCGATGTATTCATTCTCCCACACAAATAAAACAGAACTTCTACATTGGACATCTAAGCTGGTCAGAAACAACAATAGATTTTGTTTTCTGAACTAAGTTGTTTCTATAACTGTTTGATCAGTTTCTAAAGGCATGGATTACTATGATTTTAAAAAACCCCAAAGCTTTACAATATACTCATGCAACTTTAATATATACAAAAATACTCTCAGGTTAAGACTCACTTCAACAAACTCAACAAGACAATTTCCTTTCATTACACTTTGAGATGTAAATAAATGACTTGTGCTTTCTGTCTTTCCTTTCATGGATTTAACTTTTAAGTTCTCCCTTGTCTCTCATTCCTGATTCGACTTTTTTTTTTTTTTTAAATGTTTATTTTATGATTGCATGCCTGCCTTCCTGCATTGGCAGCAACAAATGCTCACGCATTTGGGTATTTTATTTAAGATATAAAGAAATGTAATCTAAATTTTAAAAGAATATTTACATTTCTATTAGCCTTGGGTTTTGGACAAAGCTTATTTACAAAACAATAGTCTTGGCAAAATGAATTTAACATGATTTCTCTTAGCAAAGCTATCATAATATTTTACCCACCCCTAACTCCACATTTTTCACAGTAAGGAAATGGTCAGCATGACATTAATTTTCTATTTTCTGTTCTTTCTTTTTTTCCACAGAGGGTAAGAGCAAAGAGAATTTCAATTACATTCAAGTTCCAATAGCTAGTTCAAGTCTGCTATGTTAAAATTATTTTTCTTTTAAATAGATTTTTATTTTATTCTTTCCCTTCAGTTTTTTTACCTCTGGACCAATCTCTGTAGTTCACAGGACTGTAATATTTGCATTGCTCCAGCTTGAATTTTTTACTCAATGTTTTTGCTACCATACAAATAGCCCTAGTTTGCGCTAGACGAAAAATGTTTTGTGCTTCTAATGTCAGTATAATTACTATTAGAATAAGAAGCTTTTATGTTACTTTCCTCCTCAGTTGCTATTGTTTTCAAAGCTGTATAAAAGAGCATAATTTCTTTACTCAACTTCAGTGAATGCTCTGCAAAATTCAGGAGTCTTACAAGTCTACAGGTGCAGAAGTAGCACACATGAAGGTCTCAGGAAGGTTATAGCCCTTACAATATACAAGAGGTATCAGAATGCAAAGAAATGGTCTATTTTGCCACAGGGCTTTTAACCCCTTATCTACAGAGTGAGTCACCACCTATATGATAGACATTTCACGTAAAGCAAAGCCATGAATAAAAACTTTGGTTTAATTATCACAGTTGTGAGTATGGAAATACATAAAAACAAGAAGCAGAATGTAAAATTAAAATTATTAAAACCCCAGAGAATATAAAAATATATTTGGACTTTAAATCTCCATGTTTTAATTCTTCAGTATTTAGTTTTTATGGTTTTTTTCTGAAAGTGATTTTTTTTTTATTCAGATCTTTAGCTTAACAGAGAAAATAGAACACTGTCCCTTACAAAGGCAAAACTTTAAAAAAAAGAGTTTCAAACTTCAACAAGTCTATCTTTCAAGATGGGTTAAGTCACTGATAGGTAACCGTTATAGAAATACACCAAGATCAACCAAGAAGACTTTGCTGGCAAAGATCCATCCTTTCTTGATCGCAACTGGTTTACTTTTAAGAAAAGAAATTATATTGAAAATTAAATACTCAAACTTGCCTGCTCAATAACCTGCTGTAAACCTAGAAAATACAATCCCACTGATGCAAAAAAAAAGTGTAATTTCAGCAGTGTTGCATGTTAACCCCTCTTGAATATACCGATAGAAGTCAAATGTGATCTTAGTCAGATATTACGTGGCTCCAGTATCCCAACATTAGAAAATCCATTCACCTCCCTGTCAATCCCTCCCAATATATGTATGGAAGGCAGATACAGTACAGCCAAGCCTAGAGAAAAGCAATGAAGAAGACAACATAAAATGACGTAATTATTTTTCATTAAAAAGTTAACCAAAAAGCCCAACCTCCATTCAGAAAATGCTTAGAGAAAGGATTATTAAGATTGTAAGACAGGCTCTAAATGTTAAAAATGCTAAAATTGTTTGTCCAAGCAACCATAATTTACTCTTTTTGCTTAGCACACATAATGACAGACATGCTATTTAACAGTGATCACAACCATCTTTTCCATCACACCAGTAATACTTCGGGTGAGCAGAAAAAATGTATTTTCCAAACAGAAAAAGAGGCAAAAGGACCTCAAAGTGAGGGGTTTCCCCTCAGTTTTTAAAGACACTGAAACTGTAATGCGTAAGAAAGGGAACATGCACACTATATCTAAGAAGGAGCCACTATTTTGTAAACCCATGTTTGACCTTTTCTGCACCACAGAGGATGTCTGCACCTTTATCAAAGCAGGTAAACTTTTGCATTGACTTCTCTTCCTGTGAAACAGACACAGCTGAACTTTGGACTGCATAGTCAAGGTCAGTGTGGCACACAGGAGCTCCGAAGTCTGATGACAGCCAAGAGAAATCTGTACAGATGTATTTGTCATGCTCAACGACATTAATGTTTCAGATTTTTGCTAGACGTCAGTGTGTACTCTAACAATTATAAGTTAAGAACCCCTAAAGCCTGTATTGGTTTAGTTTCTGCTATAGTTATAAATTTCAAAACAAAGACAACATTTTCTTAGATTCCTACAATACCTGGAATATTGACACTGCAAGAAACTATAAATGATATGTCATATTCGAAAGATGAAAATCAAACATTTTCTTAACCTTTAGGCTATGCTAACATTTCATACTTCTCAATATTCTTTCCAGTATTTTCTGAAACATTCCTGAGATAAATACTATAATGTTTTATACCAAGTATATAGAAATTAGGACGATATGTTATAAACAACTTGGTTGACTCAAAAGTACAGGAAGTGATTGCACAGCTAGGTTTAAAATCTAAGGATATTTTGACTCAGTCTCACAATATAATTCATAATTAATGATTAGGTGGTATGACTTAATACTCTATTAAAATAAATGAAAGGAGCAGAAGTAGGTTTTACAAAAATGTTCCTAATCCTCACCCAAAGATTTTACCCAGAAATACGACCTGCAAGTTACCAGCATAAGCAATGTTGTAACAGTCTTTTCATAGAAAAGCTGGACTTTTCTTCTGGTAGTTACAAGCAGGAAATTATTATTCAGATTTTTTTTTTTGGTAGTGTTTTTTTTTATACAATTTAAATTAATTTTGAGCCATATCACATTTTAGTCTAGACATGATACTGACTATTTTTATTAGTCATTGCATTAAAATGCAATGATATTCAAATTTCTTCATTTTAGGGGTGACAAAACTCCTAAAAAGGTAAAATAACTAATATAATAAATAATTAACCAAAATAAATATTAATACCAAAAATCCCTCATGTTACATGCAATCCTGTAACTATGTCAGGATGAGTATGAAAGCAATTAAGATTTCTAGAGAACTACTGATAAATTACTACTTGTTACAGCACACAGAACAGGGCCTTGCTACAGAAAGAGTCATCATTTCTCACTCATTAGGCTGGATTATAATAGGCAAATAACAATCATGTTTGACAACTTCACAGGTATTAAAATAGTCTGAGACAAGATGGTCATTGATACTACTGTATATGGCCTGCACTGCAACCTGTTTGTCAACATACTGAGGCATTATCTGTCTTCAAGAAGTCAAAAGTGAGTCAGACAATTTTAGTGGCTTTCAATCAAATGACTTTAATGTACACCCATGCATTACAATTCCTGTTTTTCTCCAGCCTTCCTATGCTTCAAATCTTAATGTTGCTGACAAGGCTTTACTGCTAGGTGGTTGAGTTTTGTGTCTTAACCTCACCCAGCCTCATTCATCTGTATTTAAATGCCCTAAAATGAGCTACCTTTATACTTCCAGTTCATCTTAAATTATTTATCTAAGGCTCCTCTTCCTCATGAAGCCTTTATTTTACTGTCTGCAAAATATAATATATTTGAGCAGACTACATTGCAAAAGTCACACTTAAATAGTAAGCTTCTCTATAATTTATTATATGGATAGAATTAGGTGTGTAAAAGTATTAGTTACCTTTGTAGAATCTGTGTAAAGAGCTAAGCCTACTCTAAGGCTTAAGCATCCTTAAAAGGATTAAATTCTATTTTGTGTAACTACTTTGTTTGAAATGAAGGCTGTATCCATTAGCAACTACATCATTTTTCTATTGAAGTGTTTCTTTCACATTATATACACTAAATTCTGGAAAAGCCATATTTTTTTCTGATGTAGACTTTGTGAACTTTCCAGCCAAGTTTTTTGAACTTAAGTTCTTGCACAAGCTAACATATGAAGCCCTATTGCTTGTAAAGAATGGACTGCCTTTATAATATTAGGCGATTGCCATTTCAAAGTCATTCTTTTTTGTCTTCTTTGTAACTCCCTCTGTGACAACTAAAGTGTAACATTCTATTACAGAAAGGGTGTGGATGGAAACAACAGCTACTGAACAGCTTCAGTTCATAGCACAAGATTATAAGAAAAAAACATTACCAAACAACTTTTACGGACCAAGGTCACTTCATGTTTTTACCAGCCCTTGCCATTTTAACAATGATATTTTCATTGTATGCATTCAAATGACTGATAACATTTTTTTATGGCTTTTAAATACTAATAAATTTCTTTTGTTTATTTTTGGTTGGTGATGATCTTTGCACTTTGGACACACAAGTAGCAGCTTGTAGCAAAGACACAACACACAAAATTTTTTGATTGTGTGAGGCATGTCTAGAGCAGCTTTTTAATTAAATGCAGTATATAGTCTGGAGAAATATATGGATGAGAATATACGGGGAATGAAAGACAGAGGCTTTCTTCCTTGGAATCAGCTGTGATATTATTTTTATTCCCCCCACCTCTTCTGAAAAAAAGGCCTCACACGAGAAATGGAGCTACTCCTGCTCAGCATATCCACAAGATTCACAACAGATGCTCCACAGTCTGAAGGGGTTGTGAAAACCCTTCTGATGCTGTCTAATCAGAATCTAGTTTCATTTACAAATTAGTAATTAATTATTAAATAATCACATCTCTTAATTCACTGGACATTAAGTTTAAATATTTTTGTTTCACAATTTGAAACAGAATTGATTAAAAAGAAAACCATGTTACTTTTATTGATCTGTTCATAAAGATTCATAAGGCATGTACTTTAAATTCATCAGCAGAGTCCAAGTTCTACCTTGTAATATAACCTCCGAAAAAAGCAGAGACTGTCATCCTCTGAGAAGCCGTATAATTAAAAAACCCACGACTGTTATGTGAAGAGCAGGACAATGTGATGGCAGATCATTTGAACTAAGGAGAAAAAGGGAGTTAGAACAACTCACAAAAAAAATCTTGACAAAGATTCTGTAGAAGAGATTTATAATCGTGAGGACATATTTTCAATTTTTTGTGGTATATATTTTCCTAATAGAAATACTGACAATGTGTATTCTTAGGAAGTACATTCATTCCATGGTTGTTGGTTTACAAGCCAGATTAAGAGATTTTTACACAGGTCATCAAAAATTTCAACAATTGTCTGAACAAAATCAGGTGAAAATATTATTACCAGGAAAATATTTACTTTTTTTTTTCTCGCGAAAGGACTTCCATGTAATGAAGTATTGGGTATTGTGGTTCTGAAAGCATGGTTGATGTGATACTGACCTTCTTAGTTGGAATAATGGGTATCAGAACACCATTATGAAGAGCCTCCAAAGGAAGGCTTCCAGACTGGAGCAAAACCCCACAAAAGAAGTCAGAAAGAAATTTTGATAATGTAAAAGAAAAAATTAAGAGAATAATTGGCAGATATAGCCACTGAGTATACAGTGAATTTACTAAAAGACGAGACGTTGAAACAAGGCATTCCTTATTCTCAGCAATTTTTTGGAGATCAAGTGGCTGGGAAATTCTTAAGTATCTCAAATTAAATATTTCAATTACAATAAGTTGGTATCTTGCAATATTTTCTTAGAAAATTCCTCACAAGCTCTATCTGAAATCTTTTTCTGTTGAGATGACCTTTTACATACCGAAGGATTCAGTCCAGTCTTAAACTCAACATGGTTCAATGTTAGAGCTACTTTTTAAATTGCTTACAATGATTGCATGATAGGATTTAATTTCTCTCATAGTCCGTTCCTCTCCCCACAACATGTGCTGTTTCTCCTGGCAAGCTATTGTTGATGAAAGGCCAAAAGTTTGAAATTGTCACAGGTGTTATGCTATACTAGTGCCACCAGATAGCAATGACTGTTTTGTGGCTCTGGCTGCAACAACTCCTTCTCTGATACATATGTATATGCCTTGCACAGCCACTGCAGACAAATTTAGTCAACGCTGTGGTGGTGTGCTCCCCCCAGCACCAGCCCCAGCTGGCATTATAATCACCAGTTGGGGCTGTGATGGCTGCACCCAGCTTACTCTGGGCTTTGGGGCACGGATGGAACCTGGCAGCCTAGGGCTGTCAGGACCAGTGACCCACACATCTTGCTGCTGTGCAGCTGTGGCTGTAAGCCAGTCACCTCACCCCATACACAGCGGGCAGCCCGGGCCCGGGGGCTCTCCTGCAGGGCGCTGGGCTGCACGCCAGGATCTTCTCCTGAGCAGGAATGTCTGTCCAGGTTACACCTCCAGGGTGAGCCATTCCTTGCAGCAGCACAATCTCAGTAAGTGATTAACTGCATGCTAAACTCTGACANGAAAGTATATCGTAACTTGTTTCTTAGAAGTGAAGTGCATCACTCCATCTGCAACACACTCACAAGATAACCATTTGTAAGGGTCCAGACAGCAACTATCAGCCACAAAGTGTAAGAAATATTTAAGTACACAATAATCATCTTGTAGCTGGCATAGCTACCTTAGCCTTCTCAAACATATGTTGCATTCTTTGGAAAAAAGTGATACATACTGTTGTTTAGAAGTTTTAAGTATTCTTTCTGTGGTAAATTATTTTTTATGTGGGGAATATAGTTCATTGTACAGTCATTTCTTAGGCATTTTAATGAATATTTTTAGTGAACTTACTGGATTTCTACATTTAATTATGTGGTCTATTCTATTTCCCATGACAGCATGCATTTACACAAGTCATTATTCTTCTTTTCGATTCTGTAATGTACCACATGCTAGGACTCTAATTAACACCTTTGGAGAATTTAATTCTATCATGTGAATGTGCGTAATAATGAGGAGGTCCAAGAAGCAAATATTTTAAAATAATTTATATTTTATTTTTATGACTGTGTTTATGAACTATGTTTATGACTGTGCTTACGAACCTGCAGCAGATTTTTTTTTCTTACAGTTGTGTTTTAAGACTGGAAATACAATAGGTAACTTGTCTGATTCATCATTCAGTGGACCACCCCATCCCCAAAAGAAAATAATGTATGTTATCTATGTGTCCTGTAAAACACAAAATTATATTCATTGTAAGTGTCAAATAAATCAATAATTTGCATATAGCTGGAAGACTCTTACAACATTAAAATGCACACCAGCAATGCATACTTATTTAATGTAGAAATACATTTTTTTCAGATGAAAATTAAAAAATGACAGAATTGATTTTGAATAAAAGTTATTAGCTGACTTATTCTATTTTAGGGGGGGGAAATTAATATATAGACAAATGTTCTTAAAACACTTTGCAGAGAATCATTACCTAGCGCACTCTTATTCTGGCGATTGTCAGGTTCAGCAGGTGCAGATTTATCACAGAAGCCCAATAAAGCCTAAACCACAAAAAGCCCATGTATATATACAAAATCCATAGCTCATATGTTTAATCAATTCATTCACAATTATTCAGCTGGGTTTTTTAATTAGCAAAATGCTATCAAAAAATAATCTCACTGATAAATCAGTGCATTAAGGAACACTACGGAAGTGCCTGGATATTCCAGACAAACTTGGTCTGGCCCATAAACATAATATATTTAATTGTATGCCATTCACTTTTATATTTTATGACACCTTAAAGTATTCCAACTTTATTTGAACAATAAAAGTCTGTTAGTAGTAGCCTACAATAGCTTTACCTTACTGTCAGCAATACACACCTGTTAAGCGCTCGTCACAGTGAGATTCTAACTGTTAAGTTCTATGTATTTAATGAGTGTTGATGAATTTGGTACACCAAAGAATACCAAAGAGATGTGATCACTAAGAAAAATACCATCTAAGAAGAAAACAGGTTATCATAACAGTATTATAACATGACCATGAAAGGACAGGTCTGGCAGCATCCCACCACAACAAAGGGACCACTGCATATACAGCCTAAGGAACTTGACCCAGATGGAGACCAGTTCTAAGCCTGATCATTTTCCCCAGATCAGGACAAAAATAAGCCTTCTGCAACCGCTTCACTGCTTTTCTGAATAAAGTAGAAGTCTGACACTACTCTGCCCAAGGACAGAGTAAAACTTGCTGGTTCCACTTAACAGTTACTCCTTAAAGGACTGGTACCTTGACAGACGGAGATGCTGAGACCCCTCTCCCAAACCTCCTTCTTGCTTGAATGTTAATTTGTCTATTGTTGGAATAAACTCTTGCAAGTTTTAAGCTCAGAGTTCTCCTGGATGACCAGTGGAAAAAATCATGCACAGTACTAAATGAAATAGAAGAGTAAAATCCCAAAAAGGTCACGAGATACATAAGAAATGCCACAAGAGGAAAAAATATTGAGTAATACCTCCAAATCCCAAAGATGAAGCTCTTCAAGAATCTATGAAAGAAAAAGCTCGCTCATTGCTAAAAAAATTGTAAGAATATCTATTCCCATAACAAACACATCTAGTAAGAGATATTAATTACTACAAGGAAAAAAAAAAGGGAAATAAACTTCTGAATCTTTTAGAACACATTGGAAACTTTAAGGTTATGTGTATGGAACCTATGAAATCTTTAAGGCCAATGTACAGAGGACTCGATACTGAAGAAGGAGGGAAGGGCTAACATGCAATACAAATTTGAGCTTTCATAAAACTTTGAAAATGTGTCAAACTGCAGAAAAAACAGGCAGGATTGCATGGGATGGGTCAAGAACAAATAAACTGTTCTAGGAAAATACAAATGAAATCATAATTTACTCATGTAAAGTGAAAATGAAGATAGCAAGTTTGCAAAATGCAGTCAGACTAATCCAATAAGGAGCAATGTGGAAGACTGCTTGAGTCTAACAGGCTTTGCAAGGTGTTACACAGTATGCTAAAAAAACATGCAGCAAAACCTACCTAAACCTTTTGCACAGTTTCAAAACCAAATTCTAGAAAACAGATAGTATCGCATCTCAAGAGCACATTTAAAACCTTTACAGTCATGTATAATTTCTTGTGATACAATTAGAATAAGACATAATAAAAATGTTGGGGTGCAATAACACTATAGCAAAGCAGTTTTAGATTTTGAGGTAGCTACTAAACAAAAGCAGAACACCAGGAACTTTGTTTCACCTCTGCTAATTAGAATTTCTCCCAAATTCTGTCTAACACAGGACATGCTATTAAATACCATACGTCAGAAGATAGCATGGTCCAGGCATAGTACTTCAGTAACCAAAACTTACGAAGAAATATCAATTTTGCAAGGCAGACAGGTCATCCGCAAGAAAAAAGTCTCAATCAAAATGTTTGAGATACATTTTATTTTGGAAGAAAAGGAGAGATGCAACAGGTATTTTTATAAATGACAGTTCCTGTACTACCAAATCTAGTCAGCCAAATCTATAATTTTTTCTCTTTTACTCTGCTCTTCCTTGCTCAGTTATTTGTCCCTGTACAATAAAAACTTAGAATTTAGTCTTTGATTGCTCACTGATCTTTCTGAAGTGGTTTTCAATTTCCTACCCAATACTAGGAGCTCTCTCTAACACAACTCTTACTTGAAAAAAAGCCTCTTGCCTTTTCCTTCTTTATGGAAAGAATAACTTTTTCCTCCTCTGTCTCTCTTAAGGTCTACGCTGTGGAGAAGCAGTATTATTTCTCTGTGGTAAATTAATTTGTCAGTAGTTAACACCATTGTTCAGCATTCTTAGCTCACCACAAACCATTCTGTAAAATATCAGAGAGCATCATGTTCCCCCAATGTATTCCTTTTCTCTGCCCCACTAACCTAGGCATCCATGCAAGCATGTACCTCCTTTTGCAACACAATTTCAAGAAGAGTGGATGTGTGGATTGGTATTATCTTATAGAATATGGTATGTCTCTGTGAAAATATTGTGAATTAAATTATTTCCTGGGAATGATTTATGCATCTGTTATGAATATCTTTGCATTTTATGTGAAGTCATTCACATATTGTTTTAGGAAAGGAGCATGATAATTCAGTCTTAAAAGTCTGAAAAAAAGTAGAATAGAGTCCATTCTAACATGCCAGGTGTTACCTTGACTAAAACTTTATACAATACTGGTGATCTGATTTAGAAATTGTGAATAAAGTTTATGTGAGAAAAACAAGGAAGTAGTAGAAGAAGCTGATTTTTTTTTAATTGAATAAGAACAAGTAAAGTTACATAGGCATTATGTGCACTTTATCATCATAGAATTATAGAATATGCTGAGTTGGAAGAGACCTAGCACGGACATTGAGTCCAGCTTCTGGCCTGAAACTCCAAGAGTCATACCATGTGCCTGAGAGTGTTAACCAAACAGATTTTTAACTCTGTCAGGCTTGGTGCTGTGACCACTTCCCCGGGGAGCCTGTTCCAGCACCCAACCACCCTCTGGGTGAAAAATGTTTTCCTGCTATCCAGCTTAAACATCCCCTGGCTCAGTTTCATGCCATTTCCTGAGTTTCTGTCACCAGTCACAAGAGTGAAGAGATCAGTACGTGCCCCTCCATTTTCCCTCACAAGGAAATCGTAGACTGCAATGAGCTCTCCCCTTCATCTCCTCCAAGCTGAGCAGAACAAGTGACCTGAGCCACTCTTCTCATGACTTCCCCTCCAGACCCTTCACCATCCTTGTGGTCCTCCTTTGGATGCTCTCTGATAGCTTATTTTCTTTACCAGACACCACCAGACTGTGGCACCCAAAGTGCCCCCAGGAGTCGAGGTGAGGCCGCCCCAGTGCAGAGCAGAGGGGACAATCCCCTCCCTTTTCCAGCTGGCCGTGCTGTGCCTGATGCCCCCAGGACACGCTTGGCCCTCCTGGCTGCCAGGGCACTGCTGGCTCGTGTTCAACTTGCCATGGACCAGGACCCCCAGGGCCCTTTCCATGGTGCTGCTCTCCAGCCTCTCATTCCCATCTACACACAGCCAGCATTTCCCCGTCCCAAGTGCAGAATCCAGCACTCGCCCTCGTTAAACTACATCTTATTTGATGACACATGACATAACATCATTAACTTGATGGCAAACATCATCTTACTCAAGCAATCTCCTCTTCTCAAACCATGTATGAAGCCTCATCTCCGTGATGAACAACCCCAACTCACCAAGCCTTTCCTCACAGGAGAGGTGCCCATCCTTCTGATCACTTTTTTGTCCCTTCTCTGGACCTGCTCCAACAGGTCCATGTCATTCCTCTGCTGGGACCCCAGAATAGGATGCAGCACTCCAGGTGGGGCTTCACCAGCATAGAGTAAAGGGACAGAATCTCCTTCAACCTAATGACCATGTTGCTTTGAATGCAGCCCAGGATACATTTGGCTTTCTGAAGGAGTTATTCATCTACAATCTTGGATAGTTATCTGCGTTGATGTTTCTTCCTTTTGAAATTACTTCCATACACCAAAATATAATTACTTTAGTTCCTGAAAAGCACTGAGAAGTGAAGAGGAGGAAAACATAGGTATTAAAAAACTTTTAGGAAAATTTATATTGAAAATTTGGAGAAAACTGTAGTGATAAAAAGTATATTGATTAAATGTCGTACAGCTTCATTCTAGTTTCAAAGGAGAAATGCACTGAACCAGGCTGTGTAGAATCCCATCAAATTAAATATGTTGCTCTTCTGCAATTTACCTATAGCTAACACTTGAGGATTTGTTGGTTTTTGTAATTAGCAGTAAAAGTGCATGTAAAGATATTGTGCAATAAAAATAGACAGACCTGACTTTATGGGTACACTTATGTCAGTTACATTCCTGAAACTTAAAATGGCACACCTTGCCCATATCTATCTAAACTTTTTCTAAGGCATCTATCATTTTCATATCTGAATGCCAAAGTCAATGTAAAATATTTACTATGGGTGGGGACAGACTGGCTAAATTCAGATGAAAGTACTCCGTTTAACTGAGCACATACTTGTATTTTTACAGTCAGTAATTGTATTAAATACTTAGGTTTGGGGGTACATGTTTTCAAAAAACATCTGAAGAGCACAAACCCCTGGACATCAGGAAGTACTAAATGAACTCCACAAGAGCTGGAGAGGGAATGGTTATCAAGAGGGAACACTCACACTGGACCTGTGAATAACAAATCCACTTTAAATGACTTTAAAAAGAGCCATATATCACTAGCTGCTGTCTCTGAACACACACATAAATACATCACAGAGGCAGCAAATACACTGTCCAAAGTCACATACAACACAGAGAAAAACAACTGGTTGATGATTTTGTATTCACAGAGAAGTATTAAGCTAGCAAACAAAAGCCAAAAAAAATCAAGCACATGTGTGCCATGACTTCATCCTTTCAATTACACAGATACAATTTAGTTGTTGTGTTTCACTGGCCTTAATATCCTGCTACAAATATTTATGTTCCTTGCTTTTCCTCCCTTTACAATTCCAAAAAAAGGGAATTTTTCATAGAAAATTAAGGAAAGCTAACTTTCCACATGAGTTAACTAAGAGTATGTGATTTAAAGTATCTAAACATCCTTCCACAGATCTTTGGACACTGTGTGTGAGAGATTACACACACTAGATGTCCACACAGCTGGGAACTGACAGTCTCTTTCCCTGATCTGAAAGCCCTCTCTCCTCGCAAATCATGTAATCCCACCCTTGAGATCTGTCGTGCCAAAAGGCACTGGGGTAATCAGCACATTAGAAAAGGCTTATGAGGAGCAAACAAACACAATCCAGAAACTGATTTTGTCAAACATACCAGAGGACTTAATTTATCTTGTCCATGTCCAGCTGCAATATGTGTGGTGTCACTCTATTGGTGAGATCTTTAAGCATTATGAATACTTTTACAGTATTACAATATAAGATAGATGCCAGAGGAAGTGGAATTTGGGTTCTGGTAGAGTTTGTCTGAAATCCTGGCCACAAAACCTTCAAACACTTGTTTCTTTTCAATTGCTGTGGTTTTTTCCTACAGACTGTAGACTGATATTGTTTACAGACTGAGAGGAATCCAGGCTAAAAGTTCAAGATAACTAGTTTTAATTTCAGTTTTAGACAGAACTAACACTCTCTGAAACAGTAAGATATTCAGAAATTTCTCCAACAGAAATGAAGGCCTTATGCACCTCCGCCACTTAAACCCTTCTATTTTAGCTCTGAATGCCATACTTTTTCCTCTCTAAAATCCTAATAATAACAGTTCATCTTTGAAGTGTTTGAATGAATTCAGGGGTACAGCTAGAGAAGGATAAAGAAGAAAAAGAAGTAGAGAAGGATTTGTAAAATGACTAAAAGTGATAACCCAATTATTAATGTGAAAAGATAATGGTCACGTGATAAAGAAAATGCATTTTGGTGTCAGAAGTTCTACAACCCAAGCCATTACAGAGGGAGAGCCATAGACTTTATGATAAAAAAGGGGCAGAAATGGGTTGCCAGATTCATTCAATTCATGAATCTCCTACTCACTTCTTGACTGTATCTGAATGCTGTTTCAGAACCTTGAAATCAGGGAGCTAGGTACAATCTAAATTAGGGGGATTTTTTCTGCCAAAAAACCCAGATCCACTGCCAGGATCTGTGGTGGCTGCTTGGCATCACTGCAACACACAGCAGTGCTGTGTCATAATTTATTATCATAATTGATTTTTTAATGCTACCTATATACATAATCTTCTAATCACCAGGAAAGCATAAGAAAATAATAAATTTATAAAGTTAGTGACATTTTGCAAATTCAGAATGGCTTGCCAGCTTACTGATGGCTTGAATAAGGCCATGTTATTAAAAATTTTAATGCCTATATGAGCAATGGACTAAACAAGAAAGATGTATACATGAATTCAAAAACTTTTCCCTAATTACAAAACAGATTACATTAGAAATACAAGAAAAAATAGAGCAGAGATGGTCATTACTACAGCGGGCCAAACTAACCCCAGAATGGATCCTTCATAGTGTAACATTTTCAATTAAGGTTACAACTACTCCATTTTCAAATGCACTGTCTTCCTATAAACTGTCTAAATTGGATTATATGCATATGGAATTAAAACCACTATAGTGCCTATGTAGCCAAAGCATGCAGAAACCGCAGGTCTAACACATAGCATCTCAGTTTTCTGAACAGATAACCAAGTGAGGACATATCAGTAACTACAGATCTGACGGTCTTTGGCAACAAATAAATTTTGTAAGCCCTTCATATTCCTGTAAGTCCAATCATGTATGTTACTGCTTTTTCACTTCAGAAATACTATTCTTTGCAGGTTCTCAGGTAATTCACTGTAACTTGCTGCTTGACTCTGTACTTCTACTACTATGATAAGCCCATGTCATAAATCATAACAATGAAGTGTTTATTTCAGGTCTAGTATTTCACACATTTGGGAAAACCCCAACTGTTTTCTACATTCTTCATCATGGTGAAAAAAGCACTCTATACAAATTTCTGAGGCTCACTACAGAAAGCACATTTAAACAAAATTCTACTTTTTAATACAACGCAAGCTTTTGTCCTTTCATGTTGCCCAAACCCATTTGTTAACTTTGTATCTGTCCCCTTCCTTTGTCTGTCATATTGGACTGCCTATACATGCATAATCATACATGATAATTTCCCTTTCTAAAATTTCAGAGGTTTTTTCTTTTCATCTTACATTGTAAGCCAGGTCTGCCTGAATTATTTTTTTATCCTGCAAATTCCTATATTTAGAATATTTTATAAATTATTTAACACAGAACAGCAGTTAGAGATACTTAATGTTGTTAGGATTTATGCATAATTGTTAAAGAAACATAAAATATCCTGATTTCATTCAGTTTTCTATTTTATGCATGCAATATCTAAACAGGTTTCAAAATTTATTTCAAAAAATTATTCTTAAATTATAAAGGCACGTGTTTTTTCTTACATTTTTCAGGAGTAAAAATATTATTTTATACAAGAAGTACTTTAAGTACTTAAATACATGCATGGTAAAGATTTAAGCACAATAGTATACAACGTGCAATGCACATACCAATCACATAGCTATAGTGTAGATCTAATTTCAGACAAATGAGGATAAACTTGAAGAGCCTATTCATTTGCTGCTTAGAATAAATGACTTATTTTCTTTGAACAGATTTCACTGCCCTCCTTCTCTTACAGCACATTTTTATTAGAGGCATCATGGGAGGGGGAAGATCTCGCAGCAAAGAAAACCAAACATTTCAGGACCATCAAAGCAAATAGGAATGCATTTTTGAGTTACAGTAATGTCTTATGCAACATCTTTTAAAAGAATGAAAAAGAATGAAATAATACTGTTTTACAGGAAATGGATGCAAGAAATCAATGTCTTTTTTAGATCTGATCACAAACACGTCTAAGAAGTGATCAAGTTACCGAAGAAATACTACTGGTGAATCATTTACCAAGGGGTTGCCTTACCATCTTTCTTGTTTATTCTAGCAACTGCTTTAATAAAAATCACTGTTTGACATGAGATATCTATTCCCATCATTATTCTTTATCATGTCCTTCTTAATTTGAGAAGATTTATTTATCTTTTGTTAAAAGATAAATAAACTTATGTTATTCTGCTAGGAGGTTGAGGGTTCTGAAATTGCCAATAAAAAAATAAAATATTTTCAACAGGTACAATAAAGAAAAGAATTGCCAAATCACTCTGGCCTGAACAGCACAGAATGAAATAAGTACTTTTTTTTATTTTGGAAGGAAGGAAAAGAATTGAGTTAGTACCTAAGAAATCAGAGGAAATTTGGTAGCCTTTGTACAAAGAAACATGTATTTTCTTACATCATATAAATTACTATTTTAAACTTCAGGACTGCAATTAAGTTTAGCCACAAATTAGAACTGTGGCTTTCAATCAGAGAGATTAATGCAGAGACCAAACCAAGAAATAGAAGCACTGACATCAAGGAGATAAATGTTCCACAAATCTGTGTCAACCACCTCAGTGCTTACCAGGTATGTGCCACAGTGAAACGCCGCTGTTTTGGTATGTTGCTATTTAAAAACATCCTTCTCAAGAGTCTTGGAGAGTTTCGAGGAGAAATAACTGGACACAGCCGGGGAGAAGCAGGTGAGGATTTTCGAGTTGTCCTGGACTTTTCATGCTGCAACAGGTTTTCCCTCAGGGTCTTCACAAGATCTTCATTTAGCCACGGATTTTGATTGTGTGTATTATCCACTTCAGGAACAGGCAAATTGTCTGGGCTTGTCTGCTGAGCCATGTTTCTCAAGTAACTTTGCTATTATGGTCTAATACAATCAAATGTTGGCTTAACTGCTTAAAATGTTTCCTTTCTAAATAAGTTCCCAAGAACTGTTCAGAGACCCTGCACCAGTTCAGCTTATTCTGTTTTCAACATGGTGTTGCCTGCCCTTAACGTCTTTCTACAGATAATAATCTACAAAGGAAAAAGCAAGCTAACTCCTCCACAGAAACCGATTAAACATTACCACTCCTCTCACAGCCCTGCTGCCAAAGATCACTTCTGAGCTATCACAGCAAGTGAGCACCAGAGGAAGAAATTGCTTTAGCACAACCTTTATCAGAGCTGTAAAGCTGCCTGTTAAACTATCGTAACTAATGTGCTGCAGCTGCTTGAGTGACTTCTGGTTATGTACATAAAAAGTGCTGGAGGAGGGCTTAAACATCAGATGTGTGCTGCTTTTGTTTGGTTATTCTTTCCTTTGCTTATTCCTGAACCTTCAGGGAGGTGGAGAGGAAGGGGGACTGCTGAATAACCTTTTATGTTTTTTCAAGGATCTACCATGTTCATCTTTGTCCTCAGGAAAAATTCACGCTTCCAAACTATTATCTCTTAAGCTAGCAAATGCTACAATTTAATAGTGCAAAAGGGCTTAGTTTCTGCCTTCTCTTCCCTGCCCTACAGTCAAGTTTATCACAACCAGTTTTCAAATGCATTTAGGAAAGTCAGATATTTGCTACCTTGTATTTTTCAGAAAAACAAACCTAACATTTAAGATACGCACATAAAATAAGACTATGACAATTACTAGTATGTGTTTAATGAGATGTTCTTATTTTAGTATTTTCGTCATATTATTACCAGTATTTGAATCAAGGAAATGCCTTTTTTCTATTCAGAGATGATGGGGCGATAAACTATCAAAAGCTATTCGAAGAGAACTACCAGAAGATGAAAAGGCAAAACTACTTGCATTTATTTGATGAATGCATACAACTAATAAATTTAATTTTTAAAATATATTCATTTTCATGTAATTATGCATATAAGATATCGGTGCAATTTTATGACACACCACCACCTTTGTCAATCAACCCTGAGCCGTATCCTTTCTTTCAATTTTAATAAAATTACTAACTTCATTTATTACAAAAGACCAAGGTTTTATAAACATCTTAAAATGTGTTGATAGCTCACTAGTAGCAGATGAACTCTAGTCAGGAGGCAGGTGAAAATTTGCTTAAAGTTTTGCTTTACAGCAGCAGTAACAACAACAACAGTCTTTTCAGTTATAACCACACTTCCTGTTCATCCTACAGGAACAAAGAATCAACATTTTGTGAGAGGTTTCTTTGTGAGAGATTTCTTTTTAAAGTCAGAACACTGGTTTCATATCATTTTCATTGTTGCAATATATTGTTCCTCTTTTACTTTGTCTTAGAATCCAGTTATTCTTTGTGAATAAGAATTTCCTTTGAAGCAGACAGAGTGTCTTGGCTTTCAGCGAGATGAAGGGTGTTTACAATTGCGTGAGCAGGTGTCAAAGGCAAATACCACTCTCTGTTTTGCAGCAAAATCAGAAATCCTGCAAAAGCAGCTTTCTCTCACAATGGAGAGGAATCACCTTTGTACTTAGCACTGAAGCCGCAATCCCTGATGAGGATTATAAAGGGAACATCATGATGCCGACAGGAGCAGATCAGAACAGCAGCAGAAAGGTCAGCTTACATTAAGAATGACATTGCTATCAGGTGTCAACCCCATTATGTAGACAAGTTTTAACTGTACTGCGTCATACGTGAAATTTGATAACAATGTACTTGCAAATTTAACTCAGTATTGAACAGCACCACAGAATGCAGAAATCACTGTGCATTATGTTTTTGTGTATTTTTCTAAAATTTTATTAAAAATTTAATCATTTTGTAAAAATTAACACTGACCAAATATAGAATAAAGCCCATATTATTAAACCTACGAAAACCAAAATTTTAAGCTACGTTTCACTAAGAATAAAATTAAAACTGGGAAAAAAGTGTTAATTCAGAGACAGAAAAAGAATTTGATTAAATCATAACTAACACATAACTGCCACAATAACTGCTTCTACACTTTCTTGATTGGAAGAGCAGTACACACAGAACTGGTCTTCAACAAGTAGATAAAATACAAGCATGACACATAAAAATGATTTGACTGCAAAGAACAAACATATCACCCTCTGTTAGACTGTTATTTTTTCTTATTTATAAAAACCACTAGCAATTGCATAATAATTCCAAGCACTTCTTCTAAATAATGCAGTCTGTATAACGAGAGTTATATTTTTTTATTCTACTAAATACTGCCATCTGATGTCTATTCCAAAGCATAGTCTTCAGATAACTGCAGTGGCTTTATAAAACTAGTCAAACTGACCCACTGGAGATCAACAATCAATGACGTCATTAGGACCATTAACATTTATCAAAGTGGGCCTGGGATCATATTTTAAGCTGTTCCATGTTTCAAAGGTAATTATGGAAGAGGAAAGCATTAGTCCACAGATCAGCAGTTTTATTACCCTTGTTCTTAAACTAAGTCAACAAGGGCCTTTGACACCTTGCAATACAGGTACTGAGTGGGTTTGTTTCATTTTCAAAGAGGAAATATATCATGTATATAGATCAGCAGGATAAATCCTTCTAACTGAAAAAGTGAACTAATTCATTATTTGCATGAATAGCTAACAAAAATGCTTTTCCTGACTGTGTTAGTAGGTTAAATTTCCGAACATAAATGATCCGTGTTCCAGATACCTCATTTTTGCAGATGCCTGCTCTTCTTCCTCCTCCTTGTCCTCAAAGGAAAAAGAAAAGCTATGAAAACCCTCAAGCACGCTCATAAAGTTAAATGAAAGCCTGTGGACTGATTTTATTAATAGACTAGAAACATGAACAGTCTTCACTGTAATAAAAAGCAGAGATCTAACTTCCAGCAATATCAAATAAGCATTATGTGACTTAGACAAAATGCTCATCTTAAGAGTCAGGAACTGGGGGAAGATAAAGCAGAAAAATGGCAGTAGAATGAGGTGTTTATGCAGGTGCTAGAATAAAGACTTGAAAGAAAACTGTTCCATAAAGAAAAAATAGCATTTCCAGTTTAAGGTGTTGAGAAAAAAAAAAAAAGTACTTTTTTTTCCTATCAAGATTAATTTAAAAACAGCCCTGCTAGACTGTTTTAATAAAAAAGTCTCATTTTCTTACAAAGTTCACTAAAATTATGACTAAAACTTTGAAAAACTTCCCCAAGTGAAAAACAGAGTACGTGATTTTCACATACCTTAAGAAAGCATAGGGTACAATTAGAAAACTTTCTCTAGAGGTTGTAAACAAGATTACAAAAAAACCCCTATTTTTAAATGCTTTTATTCTGATAAGTTAATTTTCTGGGCTCTTCCCACTTGAAATGAAATCACTGAAAATGTCTATTAAATTCAATCAAATAAAAAGGATATTTACTGCTCCTTTTGAAATTTGAGAGCTGATTTCCAAAATTTAATACTGATAATGCTTTAAGCATGTTGTATGTCCTATTCAAAGGCACTGACAGTTAAATCTAATTTTGCACATTTTATATAGTCACATCTCATCAGCAGAAGTTATATCAAGAACAGATGTAATTTTGCCTGCTATACGTTTAACTGAATCAACATAAAGCTCAAGACAAAAGCATAGAAGCAGAATTTCCTAACAAGGGATTTTCATTACAAAAAGTCTAGAAGCGCTGGTAGCTTTTATTGTCTTCTAGTGACCACTTAAAGATACTAAAAAATTAAATTAAAGTGTTTAGTTCTTGTACTTTTCACAAACTTTCCTAAGAAATACGTACCTTATGACAGATGTACATAAAAAAATACAAGAATAAAGTGCTTACTTTTCTTTTAATTACAAAAACTTTCTGAGCTGTAGCATATAGAAAGAATAAGTTAATTGGTTCTGCAGGGAATACTGTGCAAGATTAAACAAGTGTTTGATCTCACACAAAAGACACTGAACAAGGATTAAAAAGTACTTTGTTACATACTTTAAACACAGAGTATGATTAAGTTACTTGAATATTTTAACTGTTAATCGACATTTAAAATCTATTATGTGATTGTGTCTATTTTAAATTACCTTGACCAGAGTTTTCCTTATTAGAGAACAAATGCAGTCATTCAAAAGGAGCAGAAGAACTTTTTTTACATCTTACTTGGGCCCAAGTAGAGAATTGCAGACACATAGGAATACAAGCCAAAACTAGCCCTCTAAAGTGTTACTTCTTTGAAAGCAAGCAGATCAGCATCACAGGATCGCAGAAGCTGGTAATGACCTCCACTGAGCAAGTCCACTCTCCTGCTCAAAGCAGGAGCAGCTGTAAGGCCAGATCATGCTGAGGCACTAGAGCACCTGAGAGTGGTGCAGAGGTGGAGAGAAAAGAAGAAAAATCAGTGGTGGTCAAAAAGAATGGCTGGTACGCCATGGTTTAATTTCCTGGAGCAAATAATGTAACACTGACGGCACGGGGTGACTGAGGAGAATTGTTCCAGATAATGTAGAAAATAAGAATCATGGATGGCAATATGATTCTTATTTGGAAAGAGAGGTTAATAAATTAATTGAGGAGCACAGTAGTGATGGAGAAAAGGATAAAAGAAGAAATTAGCAGGTGATACAAGCCTTAACAAAATGTTATGCATCAGAAAAGTTCGATACCTGCTAATTGTCACATTCTCAAAGAGCTGGGATGGTTTTTATGGATTTTCCAAGGGAAGGGTAATGTTTATCAGACTGTTTTCCTAGCAGTTACGTGCATGGCCTACTGAGGAGACCATAGGTACCATGGACCTGCCAACAGGTAACTAAGAAGGGGATGGGTTGCACTCAGCACAGAAATGGCAGGCATCCACCCGTAGATAAAACACTTAAGAGACCAAGGTATAGGAAACACATGAACCTGTAAATATTCCAAGGAAATTTTAGGCTGCTGTATTCACTGTCTTTGATCTGAGTATATTTTTAATACCATAACAGAGCAATGGTACCTAAAATGGCATTGAAAGACCTTTCAAAATCATAATCAGATAGACACACATTTAGAAGTATATTTTCAGAAGAGGAATAGAATACACATGAAGCTAGGTATAAAAAAAAAAATTTGCTTTTTTTCTAAGCAATTCTAGAGCACTTACATTGTTGAGAAGAATTTTTCTCATTCTATTCTATAAATATTTTCTAATAAAAACTTTTCAGAATATTAGCTCAAATTCACTTTTCCAGTCAGTAAAATGTGATTTCATCAATCTTTCTTTTTTTTTGCAATGTTTGCAAATATTGTCCTGATTCTACCAAAAAAAAAAAACAAAACAAAAAAAAATCTCATGGGGTAGGATTAAGGCAAATTAATGTATTTCTACACAATTATGTCAAAGAAAGGACAGGAGTGTTAGGCACATTTCTGTCACTGCAATGCACAAATATATCTGTTAACTATTAGTTCATTCCTAGGTAAGGACTTGGCCCAATGAGCAAAAAACAATTACAAGCATAAATTGCTTTGAAGAGCAGTCCTGAAGAGAAGGGAAAGGAAAGGTCAGTGAAAAGGACAGGGGACAGAAGGAACCAAGCTGAGTCCATCCAATCCCCCAGTCTGTATTTCACAGGGATATAGACTTCGTTTAAAAGCATAGCAGCCGAGCAAGTTGTTGGTTGTAATCCTAGATCTCTTAAGGCTAGACCCATGACAAATACCGTTAGAACCTTCAGAAAACTGTTTAGCTTAATCATGGGAGCATAATTTTGCCTACTGTTAGCAGTGACTGCATCATGGCTTTGTAAAAATCCAAGGATTATAAAGTATCACAAGCACTTGGCAAAAAGTACATCGACATTCCAGATTCGTAAACTTCAGAGTTTATTTCTCAAGCTAGCACAAACAATATGTTTTACCAAAGCAGACTTAACCCAGGCTCTCCTAGCATGGTGGTGAAGCCAGAATATAATGCACAAATAAACAAGTACATTTCTGTGAGGTCAGACACATGCACAGAGTTTACTTAATAAGGAATCTAGACCATCTGTTGTATTTCAAGTAATTTGTTATTTTGATCATGCACTAAAAGCTCAGAGGAATTCAAAGAAATATTTATAAAATTGTGAGAGATGAGAAAAAAAAAGTCTAAAAGTCTACAGTAAGACTGCATAACCAATTCATTGCTTGGAGATGAGCTACTACTTAATGGCAAAAAGTGCATTAAAAGAGAAATCATAGCTATTTAACAGGTTTTAATACCACATGATGCTTCAGAGTCTGGAGATTCCTGTTCATGTTATTGAACTTATAAATGCTTCCATTCAAACCTGTTATTGTAAATTGTTTTTTAGAAGTCTGAAGCTTCTAAAATTTTGAGTAGAAAATAAAATAAAGCACAAAAAATAACTACTCATACAATTCACCAGGAGCCATTTCTGTATCTTTTCTATACGTGTTAACCTGGTCACTTTGCAGATTTTAAAGTATTAGAACTTAAAAAACACAAATTATTTTCTTCTACAATATTATTAAAAATTGACACCCTGAAAGAATTTTGAGGGGAAAAAGTTCCTTCCCTACATGGAAAAGCTTGGGATTGGGATACTTTTTTTTTATACAGTTGTTCCACAAAGTATGATTTTCAGAAACCTCTCTGGAATCAACAGTAGGTATTTGTGTGCTTGCCAATTCTATAGAGTGTCTTTTCTTCATCCTAAGTAGGACTTAAGAAGGTTCCATAAATCTTCCATGGAAATTTAATTCTATCTTTGGAAAATTCTACTCTGCAGTTTCAAATACTGTTACTTTTTTCTGAATGTACATGGACAAAAACCTTCAAAACTCCTTTTGGTTGCATATGCCTCATAAATTTTTTGTATTTTTTTAAATAGTAAGAGACCTGTTTTGTGTGAAATTAGAGCATGATACACAGTATAAACAGTTAGTATATAAATAATATCTTAGAGAAAAATGGAAACAAAGTGGGCATTTTAGTGCATCCATCTAGAGACATGCCAAATAATTTACTGATGTACATCATATCGTAATCGTAATTACAGAAGAATAAAAATAAATTTAAATCTAAAATATATTTCTTTAAATCTGAAATATATTTAAAGCTGAAAATATCTTTAAATCTGAAAATATATTTAAATCTTCAGATGTAAATCTGCTATTAGATACCCCAAAGTACTGCAGTAGTCTGTGAGGTAAAGAAAACTAGTATACTTAGCAAAAATATATAATTAGCAGAGCTTGAAGATCACCTGATATGCTGGCCAAAATTATTACTACAGAGAGTTTTTTTTCTGAGCCTCTATCTATTGACTTCGAATGGAGGCAGGAACAATCTCTAGAACTAGGACAATGAAATAAGAAATCATCAGTCCTCTGTCACCCTCTACAGGAAAAATCCTAAACCAGAGGGAGTTCTTAAATGCAGAATTATACAAATCTATACCACCACTTTACCACTGATTTAAGGCACACCTGTATTTTCAGAGAAGCTGTTTCAAGCAGGCTTGTCAGGTATAACTGTAATCACAATGTCCCTTTTTTAATTTCTAAAGCTGAGGGCAATAACAATTGTCAGATGTTTACAGAATATGTTAAATATTTGTGTTACATTAACGTCCCTGGATTACTGACTGAAACCAAATCATACTAACTTGACAAAAAATTAAGTGAATGAGTTGCAGTTGCAGATCCAAAATTCAAAGATGAATTTTAAATTTTCCTCTCTGTGCTTATAAAGGAGGATATTTCATTTACTGTTAGCAGAGAACACACATAAAGCTCACTAAAAATAACACTTATCAGCAAGTTGAAAAGGAACTAAGGATTCAGTGGGATTTCTTTTCATATGAATGCAAAACATGAAATCTATTAACTGAAAGAGATAATCCAAAGGACAAATCATAAAGCAGCTTACTGTCTGTTTAGTTTTATAATTCTGCTGTTTGTTGCTTATTTTCACAATGTGGGGGGTATTTTTTATATTTGAGATAATTAGATATCATCCCAAGATAATAATTAAGAATAAATATTGAGTCTATTTATACCTTTACTCTCTGAGGCCCTAGAATCTGAGAAACGGGGAAATGAGGACGTGGATGAAAGTTCTTCTGGGATGGAGGGGTCACCTAGGGCAGGGCACCCTCCCCCCTGCATCACAACCTCCTCAGTTAAGAAAAAAAGAAGGGTAGTACTCACTGGTGACTCCCTTTTTAGAAGAAGGGAGGGCCCAATATGCCAACCAGACCCAACCCACAGGGAGGTGTATTATCTCCCTGGGGCCTGTGTAAGGGGCATCGCCAAGAAACTTCCTAACCTGGTACAGCCCATGGATTATCACCCTCTAGTGGTTTTCTAGGTGAGCGATGATGAGGTCTCAACAGGAAGGCTGTGGACAATTAAGACAGAAGTTAGGGCCTTGGGACAACTGGTCAAGGGATCTGGAGCACGTTGTATTCTCTTCTGTCCTGCCATTTCCAGGGAATGATGGGGCAAGAAACAGGATAATCATGCAGATAAATATCTGGCTTTGAGACAGGTGTTACTGGAAAAATTTGGGGGGTTTTGATCACAGTCAGTTTATACAACAGTGAGCCTGCTGGTAACAAATGGAGCTATCTCAGAGGCAGGAAAGGATCTTAGCTGACAAGCTAGCAGTGCTTGTTAGGAGACCCTTAAACCAGATTTGAAGGGGGATAGGAACATTACCAGTCTTGAAGAGACAAGGTTTGGGAAGGAGAGAACTATAGCGACCACCCCAGTAGGAAAAGGAGGCTCAAGCAAGCACAAGCAGTGAAAGACTTAATTACAAGACAGGACTATGGGGCATCTCTCTGCAATCCTGCTAGGATATCAACACAATCAAACACAAAACAACACTTGCAGTATGGGGAAAAAACAGGATGAACTATAGACCTGTGTGCAGTCACAGGCCTTTCATCTCACTGCCATCACAGGAGGTGATCCTGCTCATCTACTACTCAGCCATGGTGAGGCCTCACCTGGAATGCTGTGTCCAGTTCAGAGGTCCTCAGGACAGGAGAGATATGGAGCTCCTGGAGCAGGTCCAGTGGAGGGTAAGAAATGTGCTCAATTGACTCAAGCATCTCTTTTACAAGGAAAAGCTGAGAGAGCTGGGCCTGTTCAACCTCTAGAAGAGATGACTGCGAGGGGAACTTGTAAATGTACACAGGTGTCTGACAGGAGGTTATCAAGAGGATGGACCAGGATGTTCTCGGTGGTACCAAACAGCAGGACAAGAGACAACAGGCACAAACTGATGCACAAAATTCCATCTGGGCATGAGAAAGAACGTCTTTACTGTGCAGGTGACCAAGCACTAGAACAGATTTTCTGGAGAGGTTGTGGAGTCTCCCTCACCAGAGATATTCCAGAACTCTCTGGACACAATCCTGCGCCATTGGCTCTAGGATGGCTTGAGCTGAGAGGTTGGACCAGATGAACCACTTCCAACCTTCATTGTTCTGTGATTCTGCAACCCCAAAACCAAAAGGAAAACAACCCACTGAGAAAAAGTTAAATTCTTCCTGAGGTTATATTATGTTTATTTCTAAGGGAATGGTATTTATGTGTATATATCAGAAGACAGGAAAGATGATTTCAAATTGGAAAATGTGGAACCTCAGTATTATGTAAATGGTATTCAATAAGGTGTAAATACTGTCCTGGTTTTTGCTAGGATAGAGTTAATTTTCTTTGCAGTAGCTACATGGTGCTCTGTTTTTGATTTAAAATGAGACTAATGTTGGTAACACACTGATGGCTTTAATTGCTGCTAAGTAGTGTTTATTCTAAGTCAAAGACTTCCCAGCTTCTCATGCCCAGCCAACAAGAAAGCTGGAGACACACAAAAGTCCTGAGGGGACACAGCCAGGTCAGCTGACCCAAAGTGGCCAAGGGGTCATACAACATGACATCATGCTTAGTACATAAACGAGCAGGAAAGCTGGCTGGAGGCCACTGCTTAGAAAGGGTCTGGGTATCAATCGGCAAGTGATGAGCAATCGCGCTGGGCATCACGTGTTTTGTGTATTCCAACTCTTTTATTATTATTATAATCATTACTATTTACTTCCTTTTCTGTGGCAATAAATTGTCTTTATCTCAATTCACAAGTTGTCTCACCTGTACTCTTCCAATTCTCTCCTCCATCCCGCTCATGGAATGGGGGAGTGAGCAAGAAGCTGTGGGATGCTTAGTTGCCAGCTGGCATTAAACCACAGCAGTGTTATTCCAATTTCCATGGTGCAGCTGCCATTTTCCCTCTTAATTTTTGCCCTCTGAACATAGCTAGAAATTATAACCTGCAGTACAGATGAGGGGAGGCACAGCTCCAAGTCCTACAGTATGGAACAAGAGAAATGCTGGACTTGATTAAAAACGTGATCCAGGTTTCAAAGTGGAGGAAGCAAAGCAGAAATTAAAAATAGCAGATTTTGTTCAATGTATCTTGAATAAGAGTGGCAGGGAAGAAAACACCATGTTTACTGGATAAAACGAAATTCTAGAAGAGGGTGAAATTACACACAAGTATTGGCGAGATCATCTCAAATCCAAGGAAAGGCCAGTGCCTTAATCAAATGTAGTTAATTCAAGTACCTCTCTAACACAACCAGTGATAATTCATCTTGGTTGAACCATATCTGCTTGTAATCACCGGTCAGTAAAAACAGTTTGATTCATACTTTCCACCTGAAGGGGCAAAGTTTGTACATTTCAAGCAGAGTTAAACATGTTGTGCCCTGTCATTCTAGCTAATACTGGGAAGTGTGGAATGTCTTCAGCCAGCAATTCTTTTCCTCACAGGACATTAATCAGTTCATAGAACTTAAATTTTTTAAACTTTTTTAAGGTTTTTTAAAGCTTTTTAAAACTTGAAATTGAAAGCTCCAAGGATATAATTTCTTGTGCACTCCATGTTAAAGTGACTGGAAGATGGGAGGAATGACAGGTCAGTTGTGTAAGAGGCAAAGTGGTGGGTACTAGGCTGAAATTGTAAAATCTGCTTCTAGCTGACCTCCTCTAAGTGCACTGTAAATAAACACTGTATGGCAAACACAGTCACTGCAGAGGCAAGCTCATCAAGTATGTAGGGCACATAGGAACCGAGAGAGGAAGGAAAAACCATAGTACCTGAAACCTCCCCAACACTCATTAGCAGCACCTTCTTGACTTTCATTAAAATTTTTCTTTGCACTGATCATAGCAAGAAGTTTCTCCCTTGCACTTTGTTGCTATTCAGTGACATTCACCATAACAGTTTGACAATTCTTTAGTAATGAAATTACTAGTAGTTTTTAACCAATAATAAAAGTCTTCTTTCTTTTTTCAGACACATTTAGTCTTAAACACTGACGAATCTGAATTTCTATTTTTAACCTATATCTCCAGGCTGCTACTAAATCTGAGTTTTCTGCATCTGCAACAGAGAGCTACAGCTGTAAAAATACCNCATGCAATAGGTACAGGCATTTTTCTGTCTAGCCAGGGAAAAGCCACCCAGAAAACACAGGGGGTTTCTGGTGGATGGGACCTTATTTAGTAAGTTAATAAGCTTCCACAGTGCTCCCTTGCACTGTAGAAGGCCACACACTCATCTGTATTAACCAAATTGTTCTCAGCAGATTAAAGTGATTTTCACCATCTTGAGACCACATGCAGAATACCATGCTAACTTTTGGGCTTCTATGTGCAAGAAAGACACTGGCATACTGGAGCAAGTCCAGGGAATGACTCAAAGGTGAGACTAAGAAATGTGGCTTTGTTCATCCTTAAGAAAAAAATACTAAGTAGAGACCTCAGCACTGTCCGCAGCCACTTAATAGGAAGGTGTAGAGAAGGGGGAGTGAGACCTATAGCAGAACCACATGGATACAGGACAAGTGGGAGCAGATACAAGTCGGAACATGTTACATACTGACTGGATGTATAAAAAAAAGTTGCCAGGAGGATGGCTGAACACTGGAACACGCTGTCCTGAGAGGCTGTGGAAACTCTACCCGTGGAGATACTCAAAACCCAAGTGGGCACCGCCTGAGGAACATGCTCTAGCAAGAGGCTGGCTAGAGATCTCAGGAAGTCTCTTCTATGGGACTCTCTGAGTCTGTATGCTGCCTTATCACTCACTACTATGGACCAGAGAATTTTTTTTAAATTAATATAGGTTTTCATAATTAGGTTAAGGCCATGATAATACACTGCAAATATATAAGAAAAGCAGAATGCAAGCAAATACAGGAGAGGCAAACCCATCTACAGGATTATATCGGAGTAAAAGTGATAAGCAAAATATTTTGTTCTGTTTTCTGATTTGGGGACTGGGCCTGAGAGGAAGCTAGTGGGGATGAAGTTCAGAGATGGACAATTCAGTTCTTTATGCAACAAATGGCCAAACTCTGGAACTTGTGAAGAGTGGCTATAGATAACAGAAGTTTCTATACGCTGAAAGGCACACTAAACAAATTTGTGGAAAATAAATCTTTTTCATGTTGTTAACTCAATAGGACCCACATCCTGCATAGAAAACTCGTAGATGAGAATGGCCGGGAGATGAAAAAGTCTTAAGTAGGCTTATCATATATGCCTGTGCTGTTCTTACACTTTTTCTTGAAAGAATTTTTCTTAGAAACTTGCCTATGGAGAAAATCACAGTCAAAAAAGACATTCTGGACTTGATGAACCACTGCCCTCTCCACAAACAACTGTTCTAAAAGGAGAGAGATACAGTGCTCACCACTTAAAAGTTAAAAGCTGTATTAATATGCAACACGGAAAAGCTAGCGGAAAAGAATTTCTGAAATGGAAACCACACAGATTTGGAGATGAGAAATTTGAATTCTAATTTCATGTGGAGGGGAAAAAACCCCTTCATTGGGGTGAGCAATTGTATCATAAAATTCAATCCAAAATTCAAAATACAATTGTATTGTAAATTCAATATGTTTAGGAACAAAAGGAAAAACCTCAGTTGAACAATAAAAACAGACTTTTTTAATAATAGTGTTCTGAGTATTACAGCAGAGGGGAAAAAATGAGGAAACCAAAAGAAAACAATAGATAACTGAAGACACCAGAATAAGCATAAGGTTTACTTGTGGATCAGAAAGTGAGAGTAAGGAACTTAGAAACATGCGTAAACAAAGTGGATGATTTTCAGAGTGCAGTTGTGACAAAAATCTTTATTGCAAGCCTGAAAGATTAGATGTGCTGAAGTACCAGGAGTGCAAAAGGAATATAAGAACATGCAGATTTTTGTAATGATGAAAAGGGATATTAGGGAATTATGAAAATTTATAGTGATGACTCCCAATAGCAGTTATTGCAAATCCCATTTCTTATAAATTTGCTCATTTTCAGTCATCTTAAATTCTGAATGGACTGAGAGTAGATTTATAAGTGAATCTGGATCTATATTGCGTATGAAATGAAGTTATTTCAAGGAAGAAAACCCTTCTATCACCACTTGCATAAAACAAGCTTGTTGGCTAAAAAATGACAGTAATGCAATCATTCTCAAGGAAATACAGAGATTTCTAATGACAACGTTATATTCTTTTTAAAGTATCACTTGAAGATAAGGTGTTTTAAGAATCCATTTATCCCGCCCAGAACTCCCATATTAAGAACTCTGCACAGTGGGAGAGAAGTCTCACCTTTGCAAGTATTTAAAAGGACCTCTTTAAAAACACAGAAATACAACATAAAAGTCTCTTGAATACACTTCTTACAACATTGCCTCAGATTCTTATGTACTTCCCATCTTCAACTGTATTAAGTATATGATAATCCAAACCCCATTCTTCTGTTTTAAAGGGAGCAGATATTCAGTTAGTTTGTCTCAGACTACAACTAAGAATATTCCATTTCTTGTTTCTATTAATGGGGCACATACTACAGTAAAAACATCTTTCCTAACCTTTTTCAATGAGTTCCAATGTTTTCATACTCAAAAGAGCCAACAAATGGATAAAAGGAATCTTTCCCTTTGCATATGACAAAGACTATCTTTCATAAATCCCTCTTTATATTTTAAAATAAAATCTGAATCTTTCAAAGGACTTCAAATACATATAGCTAGGTTATCTTTACAGGATATGAAAACTCACGCAGAGATAAAGAAACTGTCTTTATAGTGTCAAAACATGTCTCAAGAAGTCCTTTTATTAGTACTGAAGAAAGAACTTTTAACATTTTCATTAATTGAAAGAAAAACAGCAAATGACCAAGTTGCTGTTCTCAAAACAACTATGAAACAATTCCAGAGAAGGCAGTCTTCAACAATGTAATTTCTGTACACTCTTTGTCAGAAATTAGGAAAGTAATCTGTAGTTGATGCATCTCTTTTATTTACCAGCACCAGGAAATAAAATTTGACATTTTTTTCAGACACCAGTGTAAAAATATGGTTGACACTCTGTGCTGCAATCAAATTTATTTTTAAAAGGTTACTTTCATTGCAAAAGGAATATTATTCAGATACAGATTTACACACACACGAACACACAAAAAAAAGTTCCTGAAGCCCAAGTGAAGTCTCACAGATGGAAGTACAGAGGAAAGAGTGGCCTGAAGCTGTGCAACCAAAACATGAGAGTTATAAATCTGACAAGTAAAGTCACCAGATCCTGTATAGTCTTTCATTTTTCCTGACACTCTACAGATTGTGACCACATGCATAAAATGAAAATAGCATGCCTCATCTTTACATATAACCCCATGTTGCATTATGAAGAAAAAAAAAATCAGAGATCTTAATTACTGCATTTTCTTCAACTGTCCGATGTCATCATCATATTCGCACTGACTTAAGGACAAAACCTGCATGCAACAGCATTTACTCCTGTTTAACAGTAGAGGGGGCCCACTTCCTTAGAAAAAGAGCCAGGTTTTGCCTCGACAAAGTCAAATTTAGTCTTTACAGTAGTGAAACACAAAGTCTTTACTAGTGAAATAGAAAAAGTGAAAAAACAATTGCAAGCATATTATCGGAAAAAGTTACAGTGCCCTGAAAATAAAGTTATCTTAACTCCTCACAAGCTCTGATTTACTGTGAAAACCCACGCTAATTTTACCTAAATTGTTTACATTTTATAAAAACAGGTGCAGAACAAAAGTCAGAACAATAAAAAGAAGGAAAGGCTATTACAACACACAGTTACCACTATCTACCCAGGATAAGCATGAATTTCCTATCCAGAAAAAGAATTGATTCATTCAGGCTTGGGTAATGTTCTTAATTCATTGGTTCAAGAAAATTAAAAATGAGTAAGACCCACATTCTTTAAATGAGTTCAGTGGCACTGCAATGATCAAATCAGCTGAACATCTGATCTGACCAAGGATCCATAAAAATCTTTTTTTCCAGTCTTTCCCACTGAAAGTGTAATTACCATTCCACAAAACAAAAATTGCCATTTCCCATTTTTCTATTCTTCCCTTTAATTACACATACTGGGGTATCAATCCTTTTATTTCTCTACCATCGTAAGCAGTTTGCAACTTTGTGTTACCTGAGCTGTTTCATTCACCATATATTTAACCTAATCCTATACAAACAAGCAAAAGAAAATAACCTACAAATGCCTGAAAACTATTATCATTTTTAAAACTGTACTGCTAGAGGTGTGATTTAAACACTAAAATGAAAAAACAATACTTTTCCTGTTTAGTGTTTATATTTCCAAACTTTAACCCTATTATTTAAAAAAAATCCCAACCAAATATGTTTGGGGTTTTTTGATTTGCATATTGACACCCTAATAATAGCATTTATCTATTTTCAGTGGTTGAACTTCTTTGTCATCAAACTACAGTGGCATATATTTTATAATAATGGAATCTTTTAGTAGTTTTTTGGGGGAGGGGAGAAGATTCATACTTAATATATTTATCAATGTTCAAGTTAGTTCAGAATAGTGCTTTGAAAGCTCCAGTGAAGCATCAGAAACAGGTTACAAGAAACAGTGGTGAGATACCCTAAAAATACACACAAAAAAAAAGGGCTTTAATATAATATCAAGCAAGTTTTTCTTGTAGGAAATAAATAACATTCTAACTAGTACTAGTACTTGTGTAAGACTGCAATTAAAATGCTAAAGACAGATTTTGCTCAAATGAAAAAGTATTTTGCCTCAATGCAATCAAAAGCTAATCTTGGATATCTCTTTGTTCTTTCCGATTTTAAAACATACTTCTTTCTGGGACACTGCTGAAAGTTATAAATGTAGCTCACTCTGCTAAGTCTGCATATGATTTTCTCTTCAATTCTCACAGCAGAATACAGCGTCCCCCACGATGGCAGTTTCAACACCACATTTCCAAACCAGCCCCAGCAGTCAGTTTTCAAAACCAAAACCAAATATCACAGATATCTGTGATTTAAGCACACAACTAGAGACTAACCAGTTATCCACATAGTTAAAATTACACAAACTACAAAATTAATTTTACAGGAAAAGCTTCAGAAGTAAATACGTATGCATGTGTGCACAGGGTGGTTAGGCAGTTAAAAGGGAGCTTGGAAGAGATTTGTTCACACATCAAGTGCATCAAGCTCTCAGAATACGAAGCAACGAGATCTTATGAAAGCCATTAATTTTTTATATGGGCATCTATTAGTCATTCCTTACATAACATAATAAACATTTTTACAGAAATGAAAAAACAAACAAACAAACAAAACAAAAACAAACAACAAACATCAAAAATCTAGGAAACCTAATGGATTTGGACATTTAAAATAAATGGTTTTGCTGTAGATTTGAAATAAGGGCTAAACCAAATCAAGAAAAGAAGAGGAGGAGGAGACATTCAACAGCCAAATGACAGAATAATTGCATTAAAATAATGATTTTAAAAAACCTAACTTCCAGAGAACTGAACTTTTTCTTAACTATAGATGTCAACTCTTCAGCAGAATATTATTTGTTAAGGATATTCAGGACAAATTTATTTTAAAGTTGCTACAGTGTGGGAACCTGTGGGAACCTGGATTCTTCTCTGCTAAAATTAGGTCCAGACAAAATTTTTCCCTCGAACAATGTACTGGTACAAAGTACAGAAAACTCAGATACCCAGATGTTATTCCATTGTGGATTCAGCTGGTCACTCTTTGAAACTGGGTCTCCTTGCTCCTCAAGCCATGCATTTGTTACCTTTTCCTTTGAATCAGCCCTATCATTAGCATGGTAAATCAGGTGAGAAAGATGTTGAAATTATTCCCACCAAAATGTCCACATAATCCCAATTAATTTACAAATGAATTAAATACAGATATTAGGACATGCTATATCATCTGGACTAAAGGAGGCAGCTGGAAGGTAGATTTATTAAACCTGCCCTGAAATAACAAGAGCTCAAGAGAGTCTACAGGTGTAACTAAACAGATATCCCTCTCTTGAAAATTGATTTTATAAGAAAAAGTTTTCAAACATGGATAAAGGATTAAATTTAAACTACATATTTCTAAATAACTCTATACTATTTTTTTGGAAATTATTAAAACCTGGGACTTCAGGTTTTCTATTGGAATATTTTCCATAAATGAAATTTTGTATTTTGAGATGAAGAACAGTTTTATTAATAAAAGTATAAACAAATCATTTAAATAAAACTTATTCAATCAACATTATCAGAAATAAACTTTCAGCTAGAAAGAAAAGGGTCTTAGGTTAAAAGACTGAACATCATGCTACCAAAAATACCTCAACATGTTTAGTCTGATTATGTTAATGTACTAAGGACAAAGCGAGGGTTTTCCATCATGGATTTGGAAGAAATCTACCAATTAAAGGAAGAAACTGTAAAGATTAAGAGAGTCAAAGCCAACAGTATTTATTGATTATAAATTCTGCAAGGCAACTATGTAATGGAGAAAAATTATATTTGCAGCTTCACTAAGCGTGAACTTTGCATCCGAAGAACACAAACGGAATAGAATATTTATGGATGTTGCAACTTCATTTAAAAGATTCATTTGGAGAACATACTGCTTCAGACACTGAAGTCAATCAACTGCAAGACCCCAATCTGTAGCTAAGCAGACTCTCTTACTTTTGCTGTTCATTAAACTTATTTTTCAAGCCTAGAAAAGGGTAGTCTGTGGTATTAATAAGGTATGGAGCCAGGACTATGGACTCTCTATGCCTACCATTGGCTCATATTGGAATTATATTAGTATTTATCTCTATTTCTTAGAAAATGAAGTTTTGATAATGATTTACTGCTCCCTAAATTTGCATTACTCTGAATCAGCATGAATACCTGTAGAGCTCTTGCAGACAGTTCAGACATGAGATCACAGATCTGATTTTTGCAAGTTAGATTTAGATCACTTTGAATGGTTATCTTGAAATGAGACACTTATCCTAACAAACATTCCTATTATGTAAAAAACGAACAGTAAAGTAGTTGTATTAACAAATGTTGATTAAGAACTTAAATCTTAAAATCACATTTACATTTTGAAGAAGTACTGAAATATTATCAAAGCTCTGTATAGAGAAGCATAAAATTTATGCTGCAAGTATTCTAGGGAAGTGATGGACTGCATCGTCTTTTACCAAGAACCAGATTTACTGGATGATTTCTCTAGTTGTAACTTCAGGAATAGATCAAAAGTTATATTAAATGAAGTACTTTACTGGTTAAATATTCTATTCTAAGGATTTACATTGCAAGGCTTTACAATAGTATTCTGCTGTTGTTATACTTCCTGATCCAATTTAAAAGTGTATTCTCTGTTCCCTACTTTCACTTTTTCAAGAGAACTGCTAAGTTCTTCTGTTTGCCGGAGTCAGCCTCTTTGCTGGCTTGAAAGGAAATGACACAAAGCACTCCATAGTCACATTTCTTCTTGGAGTGGCCTACACAAACAAGAAAACAGCTCCATGAACCCTGCTACTTAAAATATCTTTAAATACAGAAACTCAAGGCAGAAAATGGTATCAGTTTACTAGAAGGAGAAAATACAGATGCTGTCTTGCTGGGCAGTTTCCTATAGTATGTTACTGACTTTAGATTTGCTTCTGTTTATGACTGCAAATCATATTTGTGTCATTGACTAGTATTTAATTTAAGATATAGAATAGGTATATTTAATCATTTTCATTTTGAAACAGCTTTTTTTAATAGTTCCTTCATTCTTTCATTTCTTTTGTTTCGTAGATGACATTAAATATCAGTTTCCTCGAGGAAACTTGTGTTTACACATATAATCACAAAAGTATAGCTGTTTATGACAAAAATAATAACTGTAAGAACTATTTTTAGAGTGTTCAGGATAAAAGGTATTCAACTTGCATATGCAAAATATTACTATGCCAAATTTTCCCATTGTTCCAAAGGGAGTCCTACAATGCTGAATAGACATGAAAACAAATTCAACTGGATGCCTAAAGCAGACAAGATTTCTCTTGAAAAATCTACCATCTGTCTTACACTACTGTGGCCATAATCTTCACCAGCTGTCTGACGATGAAATTTAAATTAAATGTATATATGAACGCAAAAATAATATTTTAGAGTTTTGGATATACAGACGTATACAGATATACAGAGATATATATATATGCATATATATGCGTATACAGACACATACAAGTACCAAAAAAAAACCCAACTCTATTTTAGAGTGAACTTTAACTCAAGTATGAGATACTTTGCAGATATAAATATGGATCAGCAATCTTTAAACTACTAAAATGTTAATAACAAAAGCAGACATTCATATTGCCAATATATACTCCTGTCCACACCACAGGCTGTAAGCTACTGTTGTGGCAAAATTATCATTAAAATGTACAAAGGCAACAAGCAACAGAAAGTGAAATATACAAAATTAATGTAAGAGAATATTATTCTGTCTTTATTCCTGGCAGCTGGAGCTCATATACTTCTTAATAATGTGAAAAGTTATCTAAAATTTGGCAGTATATCCAAGTAATTTTTTTCATGAAAAGCATTACGGATTTGTTTTTCATTGAGCTGGAAGAATAATTACTGTCAACGAAAAATGAAATGTTGTGGTGCACAACATGACCTCGTACGATAAAAGTGTTTTAAATGGCAATAAACACAGTCTGGGGAAATTTGATGGTGGTTTTCCTACAATATATCTATGAGGGTTCTACTTATGTATAGTTTTCAATTTGTTCTGTCAGGTTTCTGCCAAACAAATGGCAGGTTGAACACCAGGGATTACAATCAAAACTTTGGTAAAGTTAATCCTACAAAGAAAAATCGTAATGACCCACAGCTTTTTTCACTCCGCTGTATTGTCCCAAATCCACAAAAGTGGATTTTGGAACAGCAAAAAATTAGTAAATTGCACTCTTTCATCCATTTCAATATCTTTACCTCAATTCCACAAAAAAAGCATACACTTTGAATTAAAAAATGCTTTTCCTTGGTAATGTGTCCAGATGATGTTTCTCCAGTGATGAGTTTCTGCATAGGCTTAACTAGATTACCATTATTATAGTGCTGAAATATTACAGCTTTAAGTGAAGAAAATATTAAAATGTTATATTGCCACTACGGAAAAAAATTGTAGATTCACAACAAATATTATTCACTACAATTCTGTCTCTGTCTTGCTCAAAGATTTTCAGTCCCTTCTATGTACTTGTAGTCTTGACTTTTTGATATCTGACCTTGAATTTTACCATTTAAGACCTGAGTTTAATTCTAATGTGTTTTAGATCACCCTGTAGGATCCTGCTGATATTTCATCCTTAGGTACAACTTCACTGTTTCCTTATTCTGATTTACAAACAGTCTGTCAAAGCTTTTTTTTTAATCTCCAAACACTATGCACATGATAATAAAATGATGTAACATCCTTGTAGAAATACTTCCACTGGAGATACTCTAGCACAAATTAGTTGAAATTAGTTTTTGACATTATCAGTTAGGTCTTACTCAGTGTTATGCTAATTCTTCACTAGTCTAAATTTACTAAATCACAGTATTATATAGATATAAGTCAAACAGCTCAAGCAACAGGAAAAATAAAAGGGGATATAAATCTTAAAAGGAATATAAAAAGGGTGAATATATTATCAAGTAACAATCAAGATATGCTGAATATCCCACAGAAGACTGTCAAAGCAGCAACTCATATATGAGCGTTTTTTCAAAGAATTTATTCATAGACAAAGGTTTGCAAAGCAGTAGTTTTCAATCCTTTGTACAGTGCAACATCACTTTAGGTGTCCATTCTAAAGTATCTGATCCTCTAAGAACTAAGATTTCTAAGTTTCACTACAACAAAAACATTATTTTAAATTAACCTGAGCTACAAATTAGAATTTGTGTTATCATTTCCACGAGATAGTATTCTGCATACTTTTCCCTTCTCTAGGGAAACATAGTATCTCGAGTGCTTTAGGAAATATGAGTCATACAGTAGGTTGCCTTCTACAGAGCTGCACATACGAGTTTATTGTAAAAAATATTAGAATTTGGTGTTCCATAGACTTATACAATTGCAAATACCTGTATCATCACTCTTCTATAGATCCTTAATATTAAATTCTAGGTATTTCTATTACCTACCTGATGGTACCTAATGTACCAGACAAAGTAACATTTTGATGAAAACTATAAAAGGCCTGGGCAAAAACCAAAGCTGTATCGCATCTCACAGTTCAATATTTTACAGTTTTATGTTATACCCTACTATGGGATGTCTAGGCTAACATGTAAGTCATAGGGCTTTCATTAGCCTTTCAATTTCAAGGTGGTAGAGCCGAATTTAAGCTGACTACCTAGTTAGAGAAGTAACCTCTGACTCCATAGCTGTCTTCCTCCGTAGTCGGAAACCTAGAAAGTTTTTCATAGGAGTTTTGCAGAACTTGTTTTGTTTTAGTAATACGGTAGGTAAAGTGATTTTACAAAAAGCAAAGCAGTGAAAGGTGTATTTCTAGGCAAGGTACTTCCTCTCTAGTCTTCAAACAGCATACCCTCTCCCTGTACTAAACAGAATACCTTCCAGTAGATATCACCCTATCATTTGGCAAAACTACCAGCAAAACCGAGTAAGTGGAGATTTCCCTGTAAACACACAACTATAACTAGTTCACAAAATTTTATAGAAAACGTATCTTTTGACAAAAAAAAAAAGAAAAAAAAAGGAGTACACATTGGATATCATAATATACATAGATCTTGGAATAGGGCAGCTCTTCCTCACAACTGTTCATCATCTCAGAAACTTTATCCTTTAATTAAGACCACTTCAGATCACAGCTATACACAGCTACAGTGGGGTGGCTTTTTTGTCAATTCCACATTAAGTAGCAAGGAAGTGAAGAGTGACCAGAGCTGACTACCAAACAACAAGGTACAATTCAGAAAACAACACACATTCATAGACTGCAAAACAGTCCATTCACCCGTATTTTTAAAGGAGTTCTGTCTTTCTTGTGAAACTGGGAGAAAAACACTGAGGAACAAATTATCAACACTTGAACACCGGGGACTTGAAGTTTCATTTCTTATATGCAGAGCCATATATAAATTGAGTAACAGGTAACTTGGCATATAATAATAAACAATTGAATAATAGGTAGCTTAACAGAACCTGTCTTTGATAGCCATTCTCTGGGCAGATCTCTTTTATAGTCTCTAAGGTGAAACTTAAAACATAGACCTGATGCATGTTCCAGTTTTCTGTTACCAGCTTCCGTTTCCAGTTTACTTGTAGGAATTCACACTGCAGGTTTAGAAACTAGGAAAGATTTCCCTCTTTCTTGCTCATCACTTTGTCTGCCAAATAATCAAAGTAGAACAGAGAAAATCCCAATATATCCCCAATCTACAAGTTAATTTTACAACTGTATTTATCAAACCTGTTATTTATACAGCAACTGCAAGAATAAATAACATATATGGAATTTGAAATTGATCCCTAAGGAAAAAATTGGTTTTGCTAGACTTCCTATTTAGTGAAAGTGTAGAACTTTAATGTCTGTTAAACCCAGTTCTCAATAAAGCGGCTATTGATTTATTTTATTTCAGTTTCTTCCTACTGTATTTTTTCACATGCATATATAATCTCCATTTTAATAAATGTGTCAAAGTCATAATTAATGTACGTTGCTTAGTCTCAAGATATTTTATATTTAATCTATTGAGTATTACTGACTCCATAATTTTCATAATGTTCTATAGATAGAGACAGTAGAATGCCCCGGATTCATACAGACACAGACAATAAAAGCAGTACAATTACTCTTATTATTAACACAGAAAAGCTGTTTGTACAGACATTTAACTCACATTTACAGCCTCTCTGTTGCTGGTCTTTTTATCTACTTTCAATGAATCACCAGACTCACACATATGCAGGAGTTCAGATAACATGTATACATGTATCAATATTATATCTTCACATAAATATAAGAACATATGAATAAACTATATTCAAAAAATTATTGCCAAATATTATGTATTTCAAGATTCACTATATTGAAAATTATCTCAAAGGTAAATACTTTCCCAACAGCCAAAATTTCTGATGTCCATAATATTTTCATTTGAATGAACTCAGTATTTCTAATGGTGAAGTGGACTTTTTGTGCAGAACAAAGCCTGTAAGAACAGTACTATACAGAATTACCATCAGGTATCCAAAGCCTAAATGTCTGTTATCTACCCATTGCATAAAACTGTATTAACTAATTGCTAGGAATTAAGCTAATATGTAAGGTTTATATTGCCATTATCTCAGTACCAATTCGTATTCAACCCTAACCTGATAAAAAATGTGGAGTATCTTTTTCTTCAGTTGCAGTTTTTCCTCAACTATCATCTCCTCACATACCTTGTGAGAAATGATTTTGTGTTAATTCTATAAGAACCTTTAATCTCTACATAAAATTAAAATCTTATTTTGCACATTCTATTTTACCTGGCAATCTTTGTGCAAGTAAATTTTGAATCTTCAAAATGGGAGCTTAGTGAGGGCTTTATGAATAATTGAAGTACTTTGCAGGCTATAGCCTGTGCAGTGTGCTAGAAAAGTCAAGGTTTTTAATCCCACTTCACTGTAAATGAGTCACTTGCAGTTCTTTCCTCAGTCAAGTGTAGGGAAATACCTTTTTTTTATCACTGAATTGAAAGAAAAAAAATTAATAGAAGCACAGAAAAAAAAAAAAACAGGTTTAACTGTTGCACATATATCTAATACTTGTCAAGGTACCCCTAACAAACATAGTTCATGAACTCCCTCTGATTACTAGGATAGTAATGTTATCCAGGAAAGTTTTTGGTCTTGACAAAATAAGAAGAGGATGTGCCATAATGTGATACAACGTAGCAGTGTAGGAGTCTCATTCTCAAACAGTTGAGTGAGATAGTTGAGGACAATCATCACCCCCATGTTGGTGAAAAAACAGACCTTCCTGGCAAAGTAAACATAGAGTTTCACTGGAATGTTGAACATGCTATGAAAATATCTGGAGCTACATTTCTCTCTTACTGATAGACAAATTCCAGACATGCTGGGAGAAATCCCTCAGGGCTTTTTTCATATTTCACTTACAAATGGATAACAGCATAAGGACCATTTCATATTTATCTAAAATCGTGCTATAGGATTCCTACTGAAATACGTCATAAATCAAAAATATTTAGAAAAATATATACGAAGTGAAAGACATCAAGTACTAGAGCAGCATACACATAATTTTGAGCCTATAGAATTCCCAAAATAAAGTCATATGGTGCACAGATGGTGCAAGGATGGTTCAGCCCGGAGAAGAGGAGATTGAGAGGAGACCTCATTGCAGTTAAAACTTCCTCATGAGGGGAAGAGGAGGGGCAGGCACTGATCTCTTCACTCTCATGACCAGTGACAGGACCCAAGGGAATGGTCTGGAGTTGTGTCAGGGGAGGTTTAGGTTGGATATCAGGAAAAGGTTCTTCACACAGAGGGTGGTTGGGCACTAGAACAGGCTCCCCAGGGAAGTGGTCACAGCACCACGCCTGACACAGTTCAAGAAGCATTTGGACAATGCTCTCAAGCGTATGGTATGATTACTAAGTTTGAAAAAATAATAATTTTTGCAAATCATTTAGCGTTTTAATAGAGGTCTTCAGCACAGTGGGCTGAGGAAGAATTTTTCGGTTAAATAACAGAAAATTATTCTATAATACCTGAGGTGTCCTGTACATGGCCTGGAGCTGTAATCAATGATCCTTTTGGGTCCCTTCCAGGTCAGGCTATTCTCATCATATTCATGATTCTATGAACTAAACAAAAGTGAATGTAGTTGCCTAAGTGTATGAATACATTCTGTAACTGATACTTGTTCAGGAGTGTTCCATGCAAGGCAATAGATGCACACTGAAACAAAACACCTATTTTCCAGATCTCAGATGCAACTCTTCCTATCCATGTTCAAAGATACCAACTTCAAGAGTCTTATTCATTTATATCTACTTTATTCACATAGAATACTGCCGCAAAGAAAATTACCTAATCAATTTCTCCAAGATCTGTATGTCATTTGGTGCATTCCCCTGTTGTCTTTTCCCCCTTTCTATAGCACCAAATAGAAGCTGCTCCTTTCAAGGTTGGTCACTAGTTATTCCCTCCTTATCTACATCTTACTTCCTTCATGACAACTCCCACTTCCAAATCAGCTCAGGATACCAACCCACAATTAACACTTGTCAAATTTTCAAACAAGTTGAAAAGGTTCTTTTCTTACATCTAGGGAACAATCCACCAGAGAGTAATTTGCTAAACTAACCCATTACTCTCCACTGGAGTGGCTGTTTTCCCTTGATATTTGCAAAAATATTGATAGTATTCTACATGAATATGACTTAGAGTTATTAAGCTTGACCAGTCAAACAATTCAGCCTGGGATCAAGTACCACGGATTTAATTGCAAGTCATAAATCCTGCCATACCTTGAGCCTATTCAGATGACAGGTAATATCCACTGTTAGCATCTCATAGAAAATAATCCTTCAATATCAAAAGTAAGAGCTGACATCCAAAACACCAAAAATATTAAAGTATTTTGAAACAAAAAGCACTTAAAATTAGCATCTGCACCACTTAGAGCACACATAAATTTTACTGGTTTTAAATTTAAATATTTTCCCAAAGGTCAGCCCATTAAGTTCCTTCTAAGTAATGAAATAAAAGATGATTTTATCTGACTCCACCACCTTCCCCCCACTCAGATACCCTTCTGCTTGTCTCAAGAGGGAAAAGTGTACACAGATCATACAGAAATTCATAAAACTCGGAAGCATTTAAAATCAAAATCAGTGGAAGCAGAAATGGAAGTTCATATAATTTAAAAGCTGTACAATGCAGGCACAGTGCTTGTTGAATGACTTGGAGAAATGCTTTCCTTCTGAGAATGAACATGATCAAAGGGTGATGCTTTTTCAGAATCATGAATATCAATATATCATCAGTATCAGTATATTATCAGTATCAGTATATTGGTATTTTTCAATTACACTGCTTTAGGTAAATACTACAATACTGATTTCTTGTGCTGATCCAATATTCCAAGACACTGCAGCTGAGATGCTTGTCTCCACAATTTTAAATGACAACAAGCTTTATCAATGGAAGGAAATCTCTTTGTGACACCTTGGAATTCTTATCTAAGCTAAGTTTCCCATAAGTACTGTCTCTTTTCCTTGTATCTTCAATCTCCTTCCATATACCTATCTTCTAAAATCTTTTGACTTCTTACAGGACAGTTTGATCTTAGGAATGACTCATCATTCCATCTGAGACTTCAATGCTTCCAAAACTAAGGCAATGGTAGCCTAATAACAGAAATAACACATAGAGAGGCTATAAATAACCACTTTCTTTTATTGAGCCAGTTTTGAAAGTAATACACACTTTCTGGCTTTTAAAATTTAATATAGTGTCTCAATAAAAGAATGCTTTATATCACTTTGAATAACTGGCTACATTCTATTCATGAAAAAGTAAATTTATTCCATATATAAGGCCCATAAATTAGGAATTTTTTTCTAAGAAAATGGAGAAAAGTTTGTGCTAGTTTCAAAATGTAACACCTAATAATGTAAAAGACACAAAATATATTTTTACATATTTTAATTTCCACCTATGTAACATTTTTATTAATCAAAACACTAATTTAAATGGTATTCATCACCCATATATTTATTATAATAGTTGTTCTATATAGCGAATAAATGATATATTTAGAATATACAGCTATTATTAAATCTTAATTTATGTAGGCTAAATATATTTTATCCAACGTAGTTTATCTTAGTTCCTTTGGCTGAAACTCTGAAACTAATGGGGAAAAAACAGAGTTCATAACCTTCAGAAGAAGGGACAGGTAATTCAAGAGGACTATAACGACTGAGACTATATGGGGAGAAAATCAGAAAAGCCAAAGCCCAGCTAGCACCTAATCTGCCTACTGTAGCAAAACATTGTGGAGATGGACAGCAGATCAGAAAGCCTGTCTGAGTCTGAGTCTGACATTGATCTCAGCACAACCCATGTCTACCCATGAGAAACTTAATCAAGAGAAGCAAGAAATTCAAAACAATAAAGAGAGTAGATAGTAAATGCAGCTGCAGCTGGCTTCTGTTTGGATTCTTGGGATGTCTGTATTGTAGATAACTAATAATAGTATAGTGTAGTTAAAATAGCCAATGAACCTGTTGTAGTAGTTAAGTAACCAATGGACAATGAGCACAAATGATAAACATACAAAAGTGTATATATGACACTAGCTTTTAGAATAAACGCTTTTTGCCTGCACTTTACACTGGACTCAGTGTGTGTCGCGCGTCCGCCCCAACTGCGACAAAACATAACAAAAAAACGCATCAGCAACAAGATTTAAGAAGAGGGTCAAGGAGAACCTTCAGCTTTTATTGGCGAGAAAGGGTGAGGAAAAGGCTGAGGCACCTAACACCTTCTTTGCCTCAGTCTTTATTGGTAAGACATGGTTCTTTGGGTACCCAGCCCTCTGAGCTGGACGACAGGGACAGGAAACTGAATGAAGCCCCCTAATCCAGGAGGAAATGGTCAGCCACCTCCTAAAGCACTTGGACATACACAAGTCTATGGGGACAGATGGAATCCACCCAGGGGTACTGGGGGAGCATGCAGAAGTGCTCACCAGGCCACATTCAAGCATTTACCAGCCATCCTGGTCAACTGGGCAAGTCCCAGCTGACCGGATGTCGGCAAATCTGATGCCGATGTACAAGGAGGGTCAGAAGGAGGACCCAGGGAGCTACAGACTGATCTCGATCCAGGGAAGGTCACAGACCAGATCATCTTGAGTGCCACCCTATAGCAAGTGCAGGACAATCAAGGGGGTCGGGACCAGCCAGCATGAGTTCCATGCCAGGAAAGGAAGGTCCTGCTTGATCAACTTGATCTCCTCGTACCACAAGGAGACCTGCCGAGCGGATGAGGGAGAGGTTGTGGATGTTGTCTGCCGGGTCTTTGACACCATTTCCCATAGTGCACTTCTCAAGGAACCAGCTGTTCAATGATTGGATGGGTCACTCCTGGGTTAAAAATTTTCTGGATGGCCAGACCCAGAGAGTGGAGGTGAACAGACCTACACCCAGTCAGTAGCCAGTCATCATCGGTGCTCCCAAGGGCTCAGTATCACAGCCAGTCCTGTTTAATATCTCTACTGACCATCTGAACAAGGGGATTGAGTGTGCCCTCAGTCAGCTGGCAGATGATACCAGACTGGGCAGGAGTGTCGATCTGCTGGAGGGCAGGAAGGATCTGCAGAAGGACCTGGACATGCTGGATCAATGGGCTAAGGCCAGTGGTGTGAGGTTCAACAACATCCAGTGCTGGGTCCTGCCCTTGGGTCACAAAAGCCACATATGCAGCACTACAGGTTTGGGGCAGCACTGCTGGAAAGATGCCCAGGGGAAAAGGACCTGGGGGGGCCGGTGACAGCAGCTCAACATGAGCCAGGGTGTGCCCAGGTGGCCAAGAAGGCCAGTGGCATCCTGGCCTGGATCAGCAATGGTGTGGCCAGCAGGACAAGGGCAGGGATTGTCCCCTGTACTGGGCACTGGTGGGGCCACACCTCGAGTGCTGTGTCCAGTTCTGGGCCCCTCAGTGCAAGAAAGACATTGAGGGGCTGGAGTGAGTCCAGAGAAGGGAACAGAGCTGGGGAAGGGTCTGGAGCACAAGTGCTGTGAGGAGAAGCTCAGGGAGTGGGGGGTGTTCAGCCTGGAGTAAAGGAGCTTGAAGGGAGACACTCTACAACTATCACCCTTTACAACTGCCTGAAAAGAGGCTGTGCCCAGGTGGGGGTTGCCTCTTCTCCTGGGTAGCAAGTGAGAGGACAAGAGGAAATGAGTATATAATTCTTCACCAAAAGCATTGTCAAACATCGTAACAGGCTGCCCAGGGAAGTGGCTGAGTCACCACCTCTACAGGTTTTTAAAACACATGTAGATGCGGCCCTTGCGGACATAGTTTAGTGGTTTAGTGGTGGACTTGGCAGTGCTGGGTTAGTAGTTGCACTCAACAATCTTAAGGGCCTTTTCCAATCTGAACCATTCTATGATTAAAACACAACACTATAAACTCTCTGGATTTGATCCAGTCCCTTTCAAATCCACCAAAATAACTTACAGCACTGCAGCATATTTTATTAATGTGGATTTTAGGAATTACTGAAGAAACAGTTATTTTAACTACAGATTTCAGAAACACTTTTTAAAGCTTAGAACAGCATTATAGATACGAAATTATCTTCTTTAAAATACATAACATAAAGTTAAACTTAAGGCAAATCAAATTTAATAATATATAAATGACAAAAAGAGACACTAAGTATGTTGAGGATGACATAATCACAAGTGAAATTAAAGCTGAAATATCCAGCTGGGAAATTAAGTATTTTGAAATTCATTTATTTTTTAAGCTCTGCAAGCATCCTTAATGTTCATAAGATGCCATAAACCAAACTAGCTATGTAAGTCCTAGAACAAAGCAATTTCATAGAAGCGACGAAACTGGTATATGTTTAATGCACAATTGGTTGATCATCATTACTACCTAGAATAAAAGATAGAAAAGCAGAATTCAACATTTCCAAACTACTCAGTATCCGTCAGTGTGTTTTGTGTGGTTTAATTTCTTCTCAAGAGATGCAATTTTACATGTATCTCATGGTAAGAACTTTGAAAACAAGACATTAACAGTACCTTAATCTGTCTGTAAGCATATTTTTTCATGCTGAGGCATACATATTCACAAATATATTGAACATTCTTACAGAGTTTTCACCTATGTGGTAAGAGTTGATCAGCTGGACATATATCCTTTCTTACAGGCAAGAGACTACAAAAGTGGAGATCAGATACTGAAGAACTTAGGTCTGTTGCATTGAACTCTTTGCCCTTAGGAAACCAGCAGAGAGCACAGGATGTCTTGGCATCTTTATTTATTTTTCTGCTGAAAATGTAGAGTTCTACGCTAGAAGTCGCCATTCACTTCAAGCTTATTTTGGCAAACAAACAAGCTATTTCAGGGGTTTTTAAATAATTGCTTGCTAAGTATGTAATGCATTCAGCTCTTCAGAACATGAAGAAGTTCATACTGATATATTCATCACCAATTTTTATTGATTATTTTAATTTAAAGTTGTGGGATTTTTTTCCATCTAAAATAATGATCTTTTTAATTTTTGAGCTGCAAAATAGGGTAAAACTGAAGAATCAAAAATATGGAAATAAATTTAAATAATTTAATGAATTAAATTAAAATTGACACTTCAGTACGTTTGAGTTAGAGTAAGAATGGGGGTAAATTGCTATGAGAATTGTTATCTGATACCTTGCATTTAAAAAGTGTTCAGTCCACCATATTACATTGAAAATGACTGTAACCCCTGCTGTCACAGAGCAGCATTTTGAAGAAGTATTCCATTTCTTACCTGAATAAAACTATACAGCTAAGAAATGTTAGGACCATTTGAATCATATATTGCATAACTCTCTTTTGATTCTCTTTTTTTTTGGTGAGAAAGGCAAACAAGAGATAAAGTTGGCTTTGAAACGTTAAGGCTTATATTAAGCCAAAAGTCTTTTAGTTCTAACAGTAGAGATTTTCCCAAGAAATAGGCTTGTAAAGACAGCAGTGCTCTGAGACATCTTGGCCTTATCACCTCCCTACTGAAAAGCCCAAAGGAAAAAAGTTTACTGAAATTTGGACATCAGTTTATTACACACAGCTCTTGTAAGGGGAAGTAGACATGGAAGCAGAAGTGTTTTTCACTATCTGGCATATGGTAATAACGTATAACCTTAAACTTAATGCAATGTATATAAAGCAAAAATTTAAGTGATTAAGTTCTGTGGTTGGAAATAAATTAACATCTGCTTAAGTGTAATTTCTCAGCTAATACCCAATTTATGCACCAATAAAAAATTTTGAATATCATATGTTTTGAGGACAGAAAATGCACATGTGTTTCAATCTGCTCATTTCTTTAAGTTTCTGTACCAGTTTAATTTCCTTTTTTCTTTCAGTTTTGTTACCACCATCTCAAACCAAGGGTTTTTTTCTCTGACCTGTGCTTCAAATTACATGTCAAGTTTCCTTACTCTTATTAAGGGCAGCTATAAATTTAACAAAAGATGGGTTCTTTAAATTGAAGTAGAAACAACTACTTTAATTTACATTTTGGGCACCAAGGTTTTCTAAAACAATATAAAAAATACTTGCCATATCTGACAATTTGCTTCTGCCTTTGATCCAGTCATTAATTTTTCAACCACATTTATTCTCATTAAAAGTTAAATAGGTCTAAAAAGATTTATTGTGCATTCTGGACAAGTGTATAGAGAACTTTTACAGTTGAAAGTTTGCTGATATAATTTTGCTTCTGAGTGTGATCCATGTAAGGATTAGTCAGTTGTTTCCATTCATTGGATTATGCTATACTGCTGCACTATTCAATAGACATAGACATCAGATTTTCACAATGAATAATTTTCTTATTTGCTATATATTTCTCCCCAAGAAAAGAGGCACTTCAAGTTACTTCCTTAGTTTGTTTTCTTTGAGTGTGCATTTATCAATAAAAAAAACAACCAAAACCTACATTTTATTTTTAGACTGCCCAGTATTTATATTACACTAACACATCTACTACTACAGCATCAATGTTTGCCTGTTATTTCAACTGGAATATCAAGTCACAAGCTTTTCTAGCTGTTTTTAGACCTCTAAATGTTCCTTCAGAAGTTTTAGCAATCAGACAGGGCTTCCTACAGACCCTATACTACACGTTAGTTCATGTAAATAAAACTGTTTTGATTATAGTCATTTTTCATGCTTCATGAGCTCAAAGTACTTGGTATCTATGTATCATTTTGGGATTCACAAGAACACACAACTGCTGGAAACTGTAGAACTTCAACATTAGATGGCATTTTTGTGAAAAGCATTTCAGATTACTGTGCATTAGAAGCCAATTACTATTAGAAGCCAACTACTTCCATGCTGTTGAAAGTAAATTCAATCATCAAACTAAGATAAATATACAGAGGCATATCTTGCAGAACACTTTAGATGTGTTTCTGCTCTATGCACGTCTAGCATAGAGCTGAAGGCTTGGAAAAGTTATGGACATGTAATATAATGAAATATGGATTAAGAATGGAAAGACTGTAGAAGAAAGGAACTAGCAGATTAGACCTATAAAAATACGGAAAGGAAATAGAGAAAGAG
>VZRR01007715.1:167965-212569 GCA_013398015.1 Oreocharis arfaki
GAAAGAAAGAAGGAAAGAAAGAAAGAGAAAGAAAGAAAGAAAGAAAGAAAAAGAGAGAAAGAAAGAAAGAAAGAAGGAAAGAAAGAAAGAAAGAAAATATCTGGAACAGGTGCAGCTGATTCTGCTATGAGCTCTCTTCCAGCTATGAAATCCCTCTTACCTTTAGGATTCTAAGCCAACAAATGTACAGTATTTTTGCCATGCACTTTTAAAACTTCTACGCAAAAAGGTATGCTATGTCTTTAACAAAAGCTTACTTTGAAATATCATATAACCTTTCCAAAAGGAAAAATACAACGCTAATAAAAAATCCCCCTTAATTCAAGGAAATCTGATAGTCTTCAAGAGATCAACATGGGAAGCTAGCTTATTTGTACATGCAGAGTTTCTAGCAGTGTAAGGTGGGAGGAAAACTACTTTGCTCAGAACAATCTCCTGCCATACACCTAAACTGCTCTGTTGGCTATGCTAGGAAAATTTATATTTTCCAGCTGAACACCCTTCCTGTTAGTGTTAGTAACTCTTAGTTACAGTCATTAAGCATGACTGTAAATTTATTTATTTCCTAAGGAAAGACAACAAATCACTGCAGAGATAAATTGATGGAAGCTAGTGAGAACACCGGCCAAAAAACGGTGAGACTTGCCAGACAATTTTAGTGAAGATTTAGTGGCAGGCTCTGTTTCCTCAAATCAATTTCAATCTCTCTCTTCCAATATCTTTGTTTTGCAGTGTCCTCAGAGTGCTAGTAGTGGTTAACGTTATCAGTTTCTTTTGCATTTTTTTAAGTCACGCTAACAGAAAACAGAAATTCAAGTAAGCACCTGAGTAATTTGTATTTTATGCTATTCAGTATTCCTTGCTCACTGACGAAAATAAAATAGATCTTTAGTGAAATTTCTGCGATGTTAAATATCCCGGAGGCATTTTTCTGCTCACATATGGGAAACCCTATAAACAATGTAGAGATATCAAAATACCTATCTTAAGTATAAGCTGTTTTTGTTCTCAGCCAAGCACAGATTATGCCTAAATATTCTTAGAACATTGCTGCATAGAGAAATGGATTTGCTGATAATCTAAGGTTTATAAGTGGACAGAGGGAAATCAAATGAACATCAGTTCCTGGAGCACATATGTACATCCAGCCGCCCTCCATATCATTTTCCTGTCATTGGATAGGACATTACTAATGTTTCATTTGATGTTATCTCAAGTGTTTAAGAGAGACAGAGAGAGAGAAAGAGTACCCGCAAGTGCATCTGCATGAAAGCACCCCAAATTTGTGATATTTTTTATTTGATATTATAACAGTGAATAAAACTGTTCAACAGAATGTTTATCCTCCTTCCATATACTTTCTCACTAGTAGCATGTCTTTTCCACTTCTATAAAAAGTCCCTTCGCTGCTTCCTGAGAAGTTAACTTTGCTTTGAAATACTTGATGCTATTTCATCTCCTAAGTGGAGACTAAAAATATTTTTAAAAAGAGGAATTTTATGAGCTTAACCTAAAATTATGAGTGTAGAGGTAAAACAAAGATAAACATCAAATTACCTTTCCAAAACAGGAAAGGTTATTTGAATGGCAGCTGCTCTGACTCTCATTACTTTTTATGAGCATCTGCTGTAAGCAAGCACGAATGGGACCACACGCTAAAATAAAGGTCTGAAAAACTGTAGTGATAACTGAGTGATGATCATCCGAAGATTTCTCAGTTCCAGAATCTGATGTGAGATTTTCATCTGTCTAACATGTCCTAGAAGAGTGAAAAATATACCTTTGCCTCATGAGCTCTCTATTTAATATAAACTTATTATTAATAGTTATTCCTTCTAACTTTAAATTTCAACAGTGGGACTCAGTTCTCTGTGGTTGAATGTGTTTAGGTTACTGCACATGTGTGTTCAAATACACATCCAAATAATTCTTAGATGTTTTGAGGTTTTGATTACATCCCCTCATATACGACCAAGCACTCATTTTACTACTCCTTTGTGGGAATGATGCTCTAAGACTTTGGTCCAGGAGGAATAACTAAACTAAACTAAGCTAAGCTCTTATTACATATATTTTGAATTTTCTAGTGACTTTCAAGTCCTCAAAGATGGTAGACTTTTGCCCTTTTTTCCCTCTAGACTTCTCTCAATATGTAAAACGAGCTCATGAGAAGTTTTTCTACACTGTACAGTTCAGAACCATGTACCTATTTTCCAGGGAAGCCAAATTTTGAAACATCTTTTGGACGAGGTTTTAATGACAATAGCAAAAAGGAAGAAAATAATTTGGGGTTTCAAGATACAGTTTGCAATCTCAAATTTTCGTGGCATCGTGTCATATAATAACTGAAACCTCAGAATAGTGGAAGTAACTGAAAGTCAAGCTCAGCAGTCAAAGGCATAGGTTCAAGTATTGGGCCAGGACTTTTGAATGAGGTTTTTTTGCACTGTTCTAATTTCTGGAATTAGAAGGGTGCATGGATGGCCCAGAGAAAACATTCCCATCATGCTTACTTTTCCTGTCTGGAGCTGTATATGGCCTTAGATCAGTTTGGTCAAGGTAGTAGAGGCAAGAGAGGAAATATTCATAACATCTCTGAGAGATACTGAAGTCTTCAACAAACTATTTGATTGGAAATCACAGTGCTATTTTCCTGTCTTTATTCATCCTGAGCATTCTTGCAGCTGAACTCTCTCTCTGAAATCAGAGAGAAAAGATGTTACAGGTCCCAGACAAGGAGAGCATGAGGGGACAGTCTATGCAAACTAATCTACCAAAGGAATCAGTCATTCCTAGAATTGAGTATGTAATAAATGGCACTTAAAAACAACACTAAGAGCACTAGACTTTCCAGTAGACCTGTGAAATTGCTATTACACATTTGTGAGAGTGCACCCAGAGAACTATGCTACCTCCCTGATCAGAGAATGGATACAGAGAAGATGGAACAAGTCTTTTGGAAGTCCACAGTGATGTAATGTGAAGCAAAAGACCCAAGTCAGAACACAGCAAATTCTGATTAGATGCTGGAAAAGTGTTTTACCATGAAGTGGTCAAATCCCACAACAGTTTGTCCAGAGAGACTGCAGAACCACTGTTCTTGGGAGTGTTAAAGACTGCACTGAATACCATGCTGGGCAATCTGTTCTCAATAGATCTTCTTTGAGCAATGGCTGGACNGGGGAGAGAGACAGGAGAGGGACAAACAACAGTTTGTCCAGAGAGACTGCAGAACCACTGTTCTTGGGAGTGTTAAAGACTGCACTGAATACCATGCTGGGCAATCTGTTCTCAATAGATCTTCTTTGAGCAATGGCTGGACCAAGTGTTTTACAGAGGTCCTTTCCAACATAAATCATTCCATGATTCCATGATTCTATAATGCTATATGTCCATATTTTTTCTTTGGCCCTTTCATATTTATTTGCATGTACTAAGTTAACTGAGTGGGCAGATTTGTCTTATTTATTTATCATCAGTGTGCAGTTATTTTTCTTTACTGAACTAAAAGATACTTCACAACTTTGGCACAAATACTGTCATGTAACACTGTAATACAGACCTATTTAAAACAACTGTAAGTAGCCAGGCACTCATGCATAATGGTAGCCACAATACTAAGCTAAAGGGTTAGTCTGACATCATCACAGCAGGACACAGTAAGTCTTTGGGAAGACACGGGAGACAGGACAGACACCTCTGAAAAGACTTTGGGGAATGAACAACAGTGTGACATATCCTACCTACTACTGACTGACAGCTATTGCTCCCCTTCTGTAACCCTTGCTATATATAACTTAAGGCCTCAAAGCATCAAGGAAGAGAGGCAAGTTACAGGATCAAAATAAATATTAACAGAATTTAAAATCTCATCTATACATTTTCATTCCTATTAGTAAATGTTATTATCACCTTTAAATATGCAATATAAACATGCATTATTAAATCTAATTTCTAATTACTAAATCTACTTTCTTTTGATTACCAGAAGAGCTTTGGATTTGATCCTGCAAGGGTGGCAGATCCACTCTATTACCAAAAAAGAACTCTTGTTCCAAAAAATAACCTGTAATCTTGTTCATGAAAATAAACTAAAAGCTCATCTTTTCTAGATCTGCTGAATACCTCGTACTGACTATGGCAAAGGAACATTGACATTCTTCACATTGGCAAGGAGCAACCTACTTTCAAATCATCCTATCAACTGACATAAAGTGGTGTTTGTCCAACACCCTTCTTCATTAAACTCTCACCTTCCAGTAGCAAAAAATTCATTCTTGGAACTTGTCCATTGAGGCAAACTGTTTAGCTGTCAAATGGTATTGCCTTACTTTCCTATATGCTCCCAGCTTCCTCTCACATTCATAGCCTTAACATGAATCTCACAGGTTTTCCTGCTAGCTCCAAAGTTTTCTCTAAAGGAAGAGTACAATGTACTTAACTCTGTTTAAGCTGAATTTTAAAGAAACCTACTAAGTTTCTTTTAGTGTTTTACAGAAAATTTCCATCTATTTATTCTTCAGCTCTGCACCTGGTGTCTCCACATGTTCAGAGCATCAGCTGAGCACCACTGAGCAGACATCATGAGCTTGTGTATTCAATGGACATCTTCACTAATACTCAAATAATATTGCTATATTAAAGCCCATTTTAAAAATATGAATACATTTTAAAAGTTATGTTAGTAATTTTAAGGTAGAACATCATATGGCCACATCTTTAAGAAAAAGTGTTTAAGTCCTGATTATTCTGTTTGATTATTAAGAGATTGTCCGGTTAAATTACCAGGTGTATACTCATTAAATTAAGAAATCTCAGCCATTTATTCCCAGCAACATTCATATTAAAATATATTTGAATACGTGAATTTTATGAGCTCGTATTTTTACAAGTTCCAATGGCATGTAAATTAATGCTACTCATATAGTTCAGGTCACACAATTCTAATAATCAGAAAATGTAGTCCTTTCACAACATGGAAATAACACCCTTAATAACACTTATTTAAAACATTGACAACATAAGTTTCTTATTTATCTCTATTGACAATTATAAAGAACTGTAATCCAACAATGTTTACTAAGCTGTAAAATTTATTTGTGTCTTTGAGGAAGGGCTAGCATATGCCAATTATCTTAACATCTTGGGTGCCAGTACTGTGTAGTAGTAAACAAAGCAATAATACACTGCCAGACAAGTAAACAACAAAATTCTAAATCAGAAACTGATACTAAATTCTGAGAATGTTATTTATGGGCCTGTAAATTGGAAAACACTCTTTTTCCTTTTCCTTTGTTTGTGTGGAAGCAGCTAAGACATAATAGATCAAGAGGAGCTTTCCAAACCAAGCAGGAGAAAGGAATGGGTCTTAGGATGGAAAGAAGTGCACATTTTATTGGAGAACCAAACAGATTTGCAAAGACTCAATTATTTTTCTAGAGGCTCTATATGTCGCTACAAAACCCAAGAGTTTATCTGTCTAAATTATTACAGTGGCATACAATACCCCAGACTTCAGAAAGTTGAGAAAGTAATGCATAAACCTCCTTTCTTCCCCTAATGGAGAATAAAGCCTGTGGCAAACTTAAATATTACATTGCATTCGATTTTGAGTGTTATTTTGGTTTATTAACTATTATTGTGTGATATAAGGACAAGATTGACACTTCAAGGAAAATAATCGTACTTTAGAGCAATCTTCATATGTAAGCAACACAGTAATGGATCCTACTTGCTTAGACCCAGTCCCATACACGAAATGAAAAGAGAGCAAGTAGATTTTTTTGACAGCAACTGGTTTTAATGGTCACTTATCAAAGTAGTTTTTTAAACAGACAGCAATGGGGAACAAAAACAAAGATTACTGGATTGTAAAACCTAGTGTTGCCTCACCAGTGTGTGGATGTTTATGTTTAAACACAGATAAAAAGTTGTTTTTGTGAAAAAGCGTAGACCAAAACAACACTTGGGATAAAATTTACAGAAGACCTATTGTAAAATAATAATTTTCTGGGAAACCTGACAAAAAAACTCCAAGATTCTAAGACACTAAGATTTATTTTAAGTATACAACATCCTGGGAAATTCCATGACTAGTGGAATTAGGACTGATAGTGTTTTTTCTTTAATTTTTCCAGCCTGAAATTTCAGCAGTGAGAAATAGAACACAGAAAGACGATATGGCAAGATGATTTAGTTGACATATGACTAATGGCCTTTAAAAATGCTAAGGTGGTTTTTTCTTTAAACAAATTACGCGTGTATATAGACCATGCAATAATGCGGTTATGCGCAAAGAGGTACCTGAAATTTTTGAAGATAACCAGAACAACTCCATTTATTACACAGAATATTTTGTATTATTGACTGGAAAATTATTTGATTTTGAACTATTTATTTCCCAATTCCACTACTACTATTTATTATTACACAGCACCTTTTATTCTATGATCTGAAAAATCACTTTAGCATGAACTTGTAATTACCTTGTTTCCATTTTTCTTTTACATAAGAGAAAATATTGTCAGGGAGGGATTAAATGACTTGCACAAGACCACACAGTAAACAACTGGCAAAACCTCCCCGATCACAGACAATCTCAGTTATCTTCTTGACTATCCTGGTTTTTGTATAGCTCTTGTGTATATGTATTCAAAGCACTTACCTTCTCATTTAAAAATGCAGGAATCATCCTGACTTTTAGGAAAAATACATTCATCAATGATCCTGATATATCCTTCTGTGTAATGAGATGAGGCTGTATTCCTTGAAGGAACTACAGCGCTGTTCTAAAAAAGTTGTGTACAAAGTTAGTGATGGTCAGAAAGAGACAGAGAAAGCATTGGAATGATTATAAGCACTACTTAATACCACAAACTAACAGCACATAGTGTTCTTCCACTAATTCAATTTAGAATCTTTCCTAGTTGATTTTGCCTTTTAAATGTTAATTCTCTTCAGTTTGAATAGCAAAGATGTACTAGTCAGTTCTAACTGAAATTCTAACATATGTAATTCCTTCTTCTCATTTCTTTTGAAAAATGTAACTGTTACACATTTTTAAGTTCTCTACCAAACTTAAAAGACAAAATACTTTGAAGTTGTATATTTGGGTTTTTAAGTGTCCTTTATGGTTTTCATTGAGGTTTTCAGAAATGTGACATGTTTAGAGTGAAAAAAAATAAATTCTGGAAAAACGATTACATAGATTTAATTTTTTCCACATTTGAGACATCAGTGTATATTATCCCTATCTCCTGATGCATTTTCCATGCTTTATACACAATTTTCCCCAGTTCTTTACAGTTTTATACGCAATATTCAGAGTAATTTGAGGTCTTCTGAAATACAATCTTGTCACCTTACACCACAATAAATCCATAGGAATCCATTCAGAAATGTTCTTTTGAAAACAGCTTAAATAAGGGAGAAATATAAAAAAGTCTATCTGTGAAAAGGGAACTGCAATACTTCTAAAAGGACAGGTGTCTTTCACAAAAATATTGGGGCTTTTTACAAGTCACTGCTTCTACAAGAATACTAAGAAAATATTTTTCTTTGCTTTTTATGCAAAAAAGGAAAAAAAAGTAGCAATTGACGGAAAAATTTAAACTAAAGTCCTGGAAGACCATCCTTTTTCTGATCTTTCTTGAATATATTTGTAAATTTGTTCCAGTCCACTTTGTATTTCCACACTATAGTTGTTTGCTTCATTCAAGACGTTTTACAGTGAGACTTTATCCTAAGAAAGTAGTGGGATGACGAATTTTATTGAACTTCTTTACTCTGCTTTACTTTACTGCTTCTAAAACAGAAGCACATCTGAAGCATTTTTACTAATCCCATAAAACTAAAATAAAATCCACTGACCTCAGTTAATTTTGAATCAGCATGTCTTGTCAAAACATTTTTGTGCTAATAAATACAACGAAGGTTTAGAAAACAAAAATACTTTTCATACTGAATTTTAAATTCCTATTTAAATAGGTATCATATGAATCATAATTTAAAATGGCCCTGAAATCCTAATTAAAAAAATAGTATGTGTACTCTTGCTTTCCACCTTGACTTGGCACCCCCTCAATAACTAATCATTTATGGAATAATGCTGAATATACTCAAACCAACCATTATGATTTATAAAAATGAAACTTCTTTGCAATTAGAAAACAGAAATTCAACACTCAGTCTTAAAGTCAAAAATCCTAGACCCCTAGAGGGTTTTTAATATAAAACAAACAGGAATATATTGAAAAAAGCTTTAAACAGAGCATTTGTTAATTTTTGAAGCTTATTATTTTTTCTTTCAAATCATACATGGTGAAAAATTTAATGTCATTAACTTCAGACAAGCATAAGTTCACAGAAGTGATACAGAGGTGTAGCAACAGAATGGCTATGTGAAAATCAAAGATATTAAAAGACATATTTTAAAGACTACTGATTTGAAAATACAGTTCTAATTTACAATTGCTGAAACTCTTTTTATTTCTTAAATATATATGAAGTGGGAATGAATTTAATGTTAGGTAGAAATAGAGCTAACACTGCCAGAGAATATCAAGTATGTCTTTTTCAGATTTATGGCCAAGGCTCCATAATAAAGAATGCAGTGTGCACCACAGAAACACACAAAGCAATCTTCGTTCAGAAAGGATTCTATTATTTATTCATCAAGCATATCACTCTATAAAAATCTGATTATTCAGGAAATCAAAAATCTACAGAGTAACTCAGTATTAAGTATCGTCCCTGTGCCCACCATTGTCTCCATAAATCTTTTATTCACAATGTCTGCTTAAAATTCAAGTGCAAGCGTGTGTCTTTTTACTAAAAGGAAGTGGCTCCAGCTACCAAAAATGAAGTCCGAATAATAAACTGATTCTTCAAATACAACATCTTTCCGATTTTGACAGAGAATTTGATTTTAAAACAGATGCCTGCTATAGCCATCAGGGGTAAAATAGGAATTGGTGAGCTACACGCTGAAAAATAAATCCACAGCTCATTTAACGGGGAACAATAGACTAGTAGATGACGGACTCCTCCCTCTGGCTAAGAAACCATTAGCCTATTTTCTCAGCTAAGCCCATTCAAACTAACAGGACCCTAACCCTGGATTTGCCAGACTGTCTCCCACCCCCTAGAGCTCTCATTATATTAACTTTGTGAGAACATCACACGAATTGCGTCCTTCCCGCTCGGCAGCAGCGCTGCAGGTTCCCGGGGAGCGCGGGCAGCTCCAGCGAGGAGGGGCGATCGGGGAGGCAGCGGAGCGGAGCCGGGTGCCGGGGGAAGCGCGGCCCCGCTGCCCGCCCCGCTCACGGCTCCGTGCTGGCACAGACGCCGTCCCGCTCCCACCCACGTGTTTCGCGGCCGCTTTCCACCCACAGACAGGCGTGTATGGGACGACGCGGCGCCGCCCGTGCCCCGGTCACGCCCGCTCCAGGCGAGCCCTGCCCGGGGTTCTTTGCAGCGTCCCAGCCCGGGGTCCCCGGCTCGGCAGCGCAGCCCGACCCCACCTCCCTTTCGGAGCCTCCGCAACCGAGGGCATCCCTTCTTTCTCCTTGCCGCCAGGGGAAGGGAGGCCGGTGGGACGGGGGTCCCGCTGTGCCCACCCCTCAGCGACCGCCGCCGAATCCCCTCCCCGCGGCCGGGAGTGGCGCCCCTCCGCCGCACCCCCCACACGCGCGGCCGGAGCGCTGGGCCAAGCCCTCCCCTACCGTCTGAGTCCCTGGAAGGAGGAGGGCCACGACATCCGCGATTTTTTCAAGCCGGGCCGGTGGCCGGTCTCCACGGCGTAGGAGGCGCGGTCCATGGCTTGGCAGTAGAGGTACCGCTCCGTGTCGGAATAGCCGCGGTGCCTGACGCGAGCACCGGCCAGGCAGCGGCCCCGCGATACGGGAGACGGCGGCGGCTGCCCCGGGTGCTGCTGGTGCTGGAGAAACTGGTGCTGCCGCAGCTGCGGTGGGTAGTGCTGATCTTGCCGCCACAGATGCTTGGGGGCTTTGAGACCCCTGCTACCGTCGCTGCCGCCGTCGCTGCCGCTGGGCATCGCGGACAAGCCGCTGCTGCTCTCTGCCTCCATGCTGCCGGCGGTCGGGCCGCGCCGGGCGGGCGGGCAGGGGCGGCGGCTGCCTTCTTCCTGCGGGCAGCGGCGAGGAAACTGTGCTGAAAAGTTGGACAGCTCCTGCCGCGCCACCCCTCGCCCGAGTGTGGGAGCGGCTGGGGCAGCCGCGCCGCCGGGTCTTGACTGCTCCGCGGGAGGGGAGGCGGGGAGAGGGGGAGGAGGAGGAGGAGGAGAGGAGGGGCTGACTTCCCTCTCAGAAATATTTAAAGCCAGGCTGGAGCCCGCGCGGGGAGAGTAGACCCGGCAGCAGGCTGTGGTCAGGGAGCAGAGAGCTCTCGGGTGTGCGGGGGATGGGAGAGGGCGCGAAGAGGATGCCAGCAGGGCGCGGGCGCAGGAATGGGACCGGGAGTGAGCGCGGAGGGGCTCAGTGCCGCTGATGCTGCAGCCCGGCTCTCCTGAGGCGCGCCTCTCCCCTCCTGAGGCCGTGGCTGCTGGCCGGACAGGACTCCCTCCAGAGGGACTCTCACTGCCGGGCGACGGCAGGTGGCAAAGTTGCTTATGCCCCTGTTCACCGAGAACTTTGAGGTGGGTTAAAAATGGGTTCTCACTCTTTAAACTCCCCCTCCCGCAACCTCTTATTCCCTATGTCATGCTTCCAGTCCACATCAGGTTCAGAAATCGTGTTTCCCAACTTGAAACCTTCCTCTGGTCTTGTCTTCACCGATGAGTAAGCTCCCTCCCCACAAGGAGTAAGACTGGCTGCAAATCAAGGCGAGGAAGGTTTAATTATAGCGATGCTGAGTCTACTGCTACAGAGAAGCTTTTATATGACATACCACTAGCTTCAGGACTTTGCCGCGGGAAAAAATTATTTAGAGTTAAAATTTACAGAACAGGAACTTCATACTAAAGAGATGTTTTTAATTAGTTTTACATTTCAAATTCTTTTGTGCTCATGTACCACTAATAATTCACACTGGAAGGGAATTTCATTTTATTAAATTTCTTTTTTTTTTCTTTAAACACTGATATTTGTCCTGTGTGGTAATATTCTAAAATCTAGCAGTTCTTATTCAGGACAAAATTATAACCTCCACACTCCTGATAAAATATGAAAAGGACACATGCAGTAGTGTTCATTTGAAAACTATTAATATGTATTTGTTTGGTCCTTCTATTCTGTTTGCCAGAGTATTAGTACTAAGCAAGAAAGCTGCAAAAATATCTCTCCTACAGTATCTTTACAAAAACAGACATTTTCTTCTAATCAGTGTTCATCTACTCATTAGACTGTTCTGATTAGCTTCATGCACTACTTCTACTTCCTCAATCATAAAATTGGTCTTGCCAATCCTTCTCCCTTTCCATCACAGATCTGCAATCATTTTAAACCTCACAAATTTCTCTCTGAACTTAATTTCTTATTAAAGCAAAAGTACACTTATGCCAAGTCTTTAATGTGTTGATGTGGTTTTTTCCATTCTCCATCTGAAAAGTCAGCCTTCCTTTCTAAACATACAGTACTCCTAAAATTAAGAGTCACCGTCCAACCACGTACATACCAGATTTTGGTGGGCCAAACTCCCAATCTGCGTTTCTTTGAGCCAACAGTACATTCCTAGATAATCCTTGTAATCATGCACCATCCCTTCAGGTCTTTTTTCCTGCCCGAAAAACTGTTAGTTTCAGCAAAAATGCCCCAGAAAATAAGAAGTTGAAATAAATATTGTAAGTACCAGAAAAGAGACAAAGTATTACTTCCATTGAATGAAACTTGAGCTTGAGCTCACATTTATGAAGTTCTGATTATCCTGTTATTTATCCAGACATCTAAGACTATTTCCAAGCCAGACATCTAAGATGCTACTGTTTTCCCAGCTGTGTCAGGCTGTGGCAGTTTCGACAGCATGTACAGGACAAAAAAATGGGAAGATGAAAAGAGAGATTCAAGTCAGACAACAGGAGAGAAGTATACCCAAAATGCAACAATGGGGATAATTGCAACATGGAATATAGGCATAGAGGATGCAATTCTATGAAAAACTCAGAGAAGAGAAATAACTTTTTATCCTAGTTAACCCTCCCATGGGATATTGCAAGGGGACTGTATTTCACAATTCCTAGTTCACTCTACCTTAAAGTTAGACAAAACTTCTGTGACCAATTGCTCTATAATTTCACAGAATCACAGAACTGCCTTTTGGAAGGGCCTTCATAAAATTGCCCAATCTAATCTCAAGCTCACAATGGGGTTGTCATCAATACTAGATTACATCAGCCGTGGCTTTCTCTGAAACCCTTCAACAGAAATTCACCAGCCTCTGTGGATGACCTGCTATGGTGCTTCACCACATCCCTAATGAAGACAATTTTCCTGCTGTTCAATCTGAAACTCCCAATCAGGGGCCCTTGCCCCTTGTTAAACAGCATGCCACGACTGACAAAAGCTTGAATTTGTTGTCCTTTGCAACTAATCTTCCCATAATTGCAGGCTGCCTTCAGATTGCCTTTTACCTCCTCCACACCAGACTCAGCAAGCTCTGTCCTCTCAAGCACTCATCACTGGTCATGTGCTCAAGGTCCTTGGCCATCCTGGTAGCCTCTTCTGGGTTCCCAGCATTTCCATTCATCCACCACCTGCAGTCACTTTGGCACATAGTTTGCTTCATTTATGCTGAAAAGTGCACTGTCCAGCTGATACCCACCCTACAGTCCACTAAAGTTCTCAGATCCTTTCCAGTAGGGCCATAATCTAGTCAGTCACTTGCCAGCCTGTGCTTCAGGTTATCCTGTCTGGGTGCCAAACTCTGCAGTTCAACGTGGGCTCTGATATCAGCCCCTTCTGGTGATGTACTCTTTAATTGCCAGCCAGATTCTGACAGACCATTCCCTACCCCTTAGTCCTACCTAAAAGTTCTGTTCATCCAGTTGAGACTTCCTCAGTTTCAAAATGAAAATGTTTTGGGGGATAATTTCAAAATCCTTACTAAACCGAAGCTGTGTTACACCCACTGTTCTCGATCCCAAACAGTCTTTTCATAATGGAATGCAATTAAGCCAAGCACACATTATTCACCCTTGGTAAATATGTGTTGAGTAGGCCTAACTATCTCCCTTCTTTTACAGGTTTTGAAAAAGATTTAGAAGTGCGCTTGGAGCTCTCCAGCAACTAATGTGAGGTTGGTAAGCCTATAGTACTTTGACTGCTCTTCCTGCCTTTCTTAAGGATGGGTGTAACAGTAACCTTTTCCCAGCTGACAGGGACCTCTCTTAACCACCATCGTTTTCCACAGATAAAAAACAGCAGCCTCATGGATGCCCTTTGGTTTGACACTGCCGTTGCATTTTGGCAATGAACTTATATTTGAACTCATAAGGCACTTTAGGTATTCCCCATTCAATCTCATGTTTTCAGAGTTTGCCTAATGTTTTAGACACCAAGTTCAATTTGAGAGATAATCAAAGCATATAACATTTAAAATAAAAAAATATTATCTCTGAAAAACACAGAAAATACAGGAGAAGTACAACCTCCTGTACAATAAAATGCCAATACTTTCACAGGTAGAAATTAAAATACTGCATTAGAATTAATAATGAAATCTACAAGAATTATTTTCTGACTATTTTTGGTTTGGTTTGGTTTTTGTTGTTGGTTGATTGGGGTTTTATTCTTTTTATTTTTCTATTTGTGGTAGATTATGTGTGTGTGGTTTTTTTCTCGTGCAGAAACCTTACTGCACCTTGATGCCAATGAGACTTCATAAAAGTAGTCTTCTTTTTTAGTAAAAGCATTGGTGTATTCCATTTGGATACCTATTTTACAGTGTTAAAAATAATGTAGTTTTGCATTTACAAAGTGTTTTTCAAAAACTTCATCAAGAAGATACAAATAGAATGCTACAGTATTTCACACAAATAGAATCTGAACCGTAGGGCACAAGACATGGCACAGTAAAAAGGCTATGTATAAAGTATATGTTAAAAAGTATAAAGAGTTTCAGGTACACTCAAATATCTGACTTTAGTTTCAATCACCTCCCAATCTTTGTATTTAAATTTTAAAAATAGCATGCATATGACCAGTTTTTTATTACACCAGTATGCTAAGACTATGCAAGAACATTTACACAAAATATTTGTACTTCCCTGCAAAATACAATATAAATGGAAGCTAGCAGCTTTTTCTCAAAATCAAATACACAAATAGAAAAAGAATAGTATATCTTTTTGTCAATATTTCCTATATGAAGTCAAGACAATTTTTTTCTTACTTGCCTAGCTTATTTCACACAGAATCCTCAAAAGTACTATGTCTGCTGAAGACTCAATAGCAAGAGATCAGTCTGTATTTGAGAGTTGTAACTGAAAATTATTTAGAAGAATACATTTCTTTCCATTTTTCTAGACCGTGCCTGAGCCTCCTCGCAGGAGACTTGCAACTCCTTAGTGAGTTGAGGCTCGAATACGTGAACTACTGGTCCAGCCACACCCACCTTAAGTGCCTTGTATTATCAGAGCTTTCTGTGTACATGATACCAAAACGCACAGAGATTCATGAAATTGGATGTAACATTTTACCTCATAAGAGGTAAAATGCCATTTTAAGTTACCTAGGACTCTTAACCTTTCAACCCCTTTTTTTTTTTTCTAAGCATGTCCTTGCTTTCAAGAAGTACTTAGAATAACAGAATTGTTCTCAAAAAATAACAATTCCAGTTGCTTTTGTAGCTTTGTTTACAAAGGTTTTGGTAATATCTTCAAGGCTCTCTTCAGCTGATGATGCTAGTGTTCACAGCACTAGACAAACTGCTGTATCTCTTACTCCTTCAGAACAGCACTGCAATTCTTAACAGACATTTGTGACAGCACTGCACTGAAGATAAGTAGTTCTGACATACAGAAAATAATGGGGAACTCCTTATTTTTTACCTTTATTTCCTGGAGTAATAATGACATGCAGTCCTTACAAACCACTGTCTTTTATTTTTGGCCAGAATATAAGGGAAATATATTACCTAAGTGCAATAGAAAAAAACCTCAAAATTGAGATAAAAACATAACATTGAAGGAGATAACAATATATGAAGGAGATAACAAGTACAACTGTATTAGAGAGGAAAATATGCAGCTATTTAATTAAGAAGCTAATAATATCCACCCACTTCATGTCAGAGAAGATGCTTTTTTAATAGTTTACAGACCTTTTAAACAGTGGTAAAGTGAGAGAAAATAAGTTGCATCAGGTCTGCAACAAAAGAAACAATGGTAACACCTGAACATAGATGACAATAAATTTTGTTCAGTAGAATGCACCACTGACTTCAGCATTGATATTAGTGCTGTTATAATTCAGTGCAATGGATGGCACTTAAGAAACTGTACCATATTTTTTGTATAAAGATTCACTGAGGTCTTTTAAGTCCAATAAGATTGAATTTCAGATACAGTGAAGAGTCACTAGCTGTTCATATAAATTTTTGTATCACATCTGACTCATGAGACAGAAACACATTCCTGCTGCTAGCAATGTAAAAGGAATTCAGCAGATCATCATTCTATAACTCAACTGAAAGCATGAATTATTAAAAAAGAAAAAATCAGTGCTTTAAACAGTAGAGGACTGAATAAATATAGAATGTTTTATTAGTTGTGGGACTTCAAATCCCAGAAAAAAAAAATTACAATCATATACCCATATAGGTATAACACAATCTATTTGTAGAATGTTTTTTACATTACATGAACTTCTTTGCCATTGCAAACAAGGGGCAGTTAGAGCAAGAGCACTGTATCTGTTGCAACATGTATTCTGAAATTCTATTGCAGAACAAAATTAAGAACCAATCGTCTTTTTTTGTTGAATGCCTCTTGTAAATAATGGAATGACTCCATAATCTAATTCTACTGAAATTACTATTGACATGATAAGTAGGGGATTAATCTAGAAGTGTATAAATATGCGGGTTTGATGCTTATCGCCTATTAGGAAGGCTGTTTTTCCAGTTTGTAAAAGATACTCCTGAAGGTAGCTCCATGGGGATTTATTTTTCATATAGTTTTAAGTGAGGACTAACACTTTCCAGTTTTGAAAAAACCTTAACATTGCAATCTGATTAGCTATCTTATCTAGTGTCTTCTATACGTAAGTGTAACTAAAGGGCTTAACTTTTTACCCTACAGATGATATTTTTGAGCGCTTTTTAACTTCTTCTGTGTTCAGTCACAATTGATTGAAAGATCTACTTATAATAAGTGACATAGATATCAAATTAATAGTAAAAAGTAAAACAGAAATCATATTACATATACAGGTTTTCTGTATAGATTGTATTCTTGCTTTGTATATTAAAGCACTGAGTTCAGTCCTGTGCAAAATATTCATCACAACCCAGTTTCAGAGAAATATCCTGACATACCAAGCCAACCCCCTCCTTTTACCCAGGTAGTTTAAAATATGTCAAGTATGTAAGAACTGAGTGTTTCGTAGTGCAGCTACATGGACAGACAAAGCTAAAGCCTGGCCTTTGACACCCGCAGGCTAGTGCAGAGTTCTACTGATGAAAAGCTGAGGAGACTGAGATGAAAGGCACTTTGCACCCACTAAGTTCACAATATCATGTAACCTCCCACTTGGAGCAGCAAGTGAAGACTCACTCTATTTCAGAAGCACACTAAAAATCACAAGCTCGATTCTCCCTAGCACTATATAATTACTGAACATAAAAGGGGACAGATCTTAAAAACATTTACTTGACTGCCTTGATTTGCAGCTGAAGTAGGAAACAACAGCAACAGTTATTACTTTCCCAGTTGGATAGCACAAGAGCAAGAGAGGAGGGATTTAGCACAGTTAGTGCTCTTCTCATTGCCTGTTCTCCACTGTACCACAGCAGAAGATTAAACAAAGCATAAATCCTGAGACAGCCTCTGTGGAGTTTCTTCTTTATGTAGCAATGGGGGATGGTACTACATTAATTGAAACTTTTTTCTAAAGTAGTTCTCAGATAATACAAACACTCTTCATCATCAATTGATCAGGAAAAACATCACTAATTGAGCATCTTGCCCATTTTCAAAAAGGTTTGAGGGGTGAAGATACTTCTCCAGTTTCTTTTACAGTCCACCAGTTGATTACTGATCTGCTCACTTCAACCATGGGTGGCATCCAAAATATTCTTTTAAGTGTACACTTGTATGGAACATAGTGACTTCAGGTTCCAGGGGTTTATAAGCGTTTCATTTCTGTAAGACATTATTGCACAGCTTGAAGGCCTCTTGATTTTACTCTGACTTCTGACAAACAAGAAATCCTACCAGTTAAAAAGAAAACCCCTTAAACCTAGTTTCACTCAATTCTCAATGAAAAAAAGCATAAACCATACTGAAATACGAAGCACTAGGACACAAACTTACAGAAAAACTCAGAACCAGGAGCACTCCAGGCAAAATCCAAGGCAGATGAGTTTTGCATGACTTAAAGTTTTAATCAATCTCTTTTTAAAGCTGCTAGAAAATTAAAATTCTAACTGGTAAAGATTGAGCTTTTGAATAAAGATAGATAAGCTATTTATTCAGAACTAGGCAGTATAATTCAGCGGGTCCTTTATATTACCCAAGCCACATGTGAAGCTTACTACTCGATTTTTTAATGTGTTTCGTAATTTCTGATCAGAGTTTGGGTTACTGAACCTTCCCTTATACCTGCTACTTAAGTTCTCTTAAAGATTAAAAAAAAAAAGAGGCTACTACCTATTTCATCAATTCAACTGAACCAGTATTTCTAGTAGGGTTAATGTTGAAACAACTCTTTCTTAATTAGATAGTTTTCTCTCTACACCTCTTTAATTTCTTTAAGCTCTCGCTCAGCTTTAACAGGTTTTTCCAACTTTATCAAGCAAGATAGAAAAAAAAAGTTAAAATGTTTTTAAATTAGCTTTAAAGTAGTCAGTTTGCAGGAATAGCAATACATGTAGTTTGGCTGACTATTCTAACGTAGTAAGAAGGCAAATAAATGGAAAGGTTCATGCCAGTAGATTCCAGTTAATTAAACTCAAGCCCTTCTAAAAATATATATATTCTTATTTTATTTTTATTTCAAATAAAGCAGTAGATCCTATAACCATAATTAGACTGAATAATAGAGTCTATTTTCTTCTTGCAAACAGCATTCAGAATAAAATTACATTCATCTGTATCATATATTTCTGTTATTGGACTTACTTAATATGTACCTAATCTTAACTTTGTCAGATACAGACCAAAATTTTAAAATGCAACGCATTGAAACTAGTTAAAGTGTAAAAATCTACAACAGAGGAGAATCTTCATTTTTTTAATTATATACTCAAGCATAAGGATTGGTAATTTTTAAAAAAATAAATTAATCTTAAGCAAACAAATCATATAGATGTAACTTATCTTAACAAATTACAGTTCCAATAAAAACATACTTTATTACTTGCTTTTGGTGAATCAAAAATGTTAAGAGCTTGAATAATAAAATATAATTTTGTATGCCAATAGATTGCTTCTTATTTAAATGAAGGATAGAGGAGAATGTACCATACATCAATGTGTGTGAGTGTAAATACTGGCAATTTAATTTCCCTTCTCTAATTTTCCAAAGTAAAGGTCTTTATTGAAGGATATTAACTTCAATTCTGAAAGGGGATTTAAAGCCTTATTTATCAAAATTGTCATTTGCTACTTGTGCATCTTACACTTGCTGGAAATACCCTGATGATATTAATGGCTTTATTTTCTGGGCTTAGGTCATATGGGTTTGATAGTCCTCCAGCTAAAACCACTATGAGGTTTTTCTGCTGTCTTCATTGAAACTTGGATTGTTCGGCTCATATTTGAGCTACAAGTGAACATTATTTAAATTGCAGTACTTGCCTGAAGCCTGTATAATATATCAGGTTTAGTTATGCTCAGAAAATATGAAATTCATTGGCTGAAAATTCTGTCACATTTGTCAAATTAATCACTTGCATAAGAAGAGTACTGCCCTCCGGAGACAAATATGAAAGATCTCATAGGCAACTGTTTGCACAGTAAAATGCCATGTTTTTCAAATTACTTCTTTTACAGATATGGTGGAATGCTTTTATCTGATCTTATCACTTCAGCTAGCACCCACCCATTCTCTTCACCTCCTTCTTTCCTCTCACCAGTATTTTCAAGTGGAGAGAAAGAAAGATTGAATTATTAGAATGTACTTTTCTGTTCTTCAAAGAAAAAAAAAACCAAACAAAGAAACAACATAAATTTGAGCTTCTGGTTGATATTCGCAGAATTTATAAACCGCATAGGGATGCTAGCCAGCTTGTCACTGTCCAAGGCAGCAATCACAAAGAGAGAAACTCTGAAACCATTCCCAGCTGTGTCTCTCCTGGGTCAGTGTTAACTGAAGCACTGTTGCCCTGCTTCTCCTCTAGCTCATCATCAGCTTTACAGAGGCAATAGTAGACTTAGAAATTATTACCAATTTTAGAGTACTGTGACTACATGCTGCTTGTACTAACATGGTCCTGTGTAATCAGAATGTGTTAATTTTGTACTCAAAAAAGTATTAAGATGGGGTCAGGGGTGCTGGAAATTATCAGCGCCTAGCCGCTATTGTTAGAATGTGATGAACACCTCAGAGTCAATGGAGAACTCTTGTAAAATTTTATCTTTCCATTTTTGTTAATGGTGGTTTGGAGGTTATAGGTCTCATTGTTTCCTAACAGAGAACTCTTTAATGAAAAAATGTTCATATATTCAGTATAACGAGGATATTCATGAGCAAAACAGCAGCTTTCCATGCACATAAAATGTTGGTAATGCATACTTTCCCAAAAGTGTTTGTAATCTATATCTTTGTAGGAAGCAACAAGTACTGCAATTCCTACCTACAGAATAAATTTACAGGTTTACTGCCTTGCAATGTGCAACAACAAAAAATGATTGCATTAACTTCTGTCCTTGGGTTTTAGATACAAGCAAACACCTCATGCATCAGGGAATTATGATTTTGAGTGCTGCTGATCACTCAGGTGATGAAAGCATCAGTTTTGATCTTATTCAAGATGAATAGCTAACATTCATTTCATGTCGAAGTAAAAACCACCACCAGTAGCTCAACGATTAAGATTTCTCTGACTGAGAGATAGTGCTCAGTAAGAAATTGGGATCCACTTAGTGCTTTTATTACTGAAATAATTGCTGACAGTAAATGCTGTCATAAAATAGGTAGTGTTGGGCAATTTCAGTCTAAATGATTAAAAAAAAAATACAACTATGAATTCTAAGTGAATTTTGTATTCTTAGTTCGTTCTCTTACACCACTCTACTGGTAGTAAAAATATTTCCACTGTTTTCCAAAGCATTTTGCACTCTTCAATGTGTTGTGGCATACCCTCTTAATTCTTAGTTAAGCACATTGTGTAATTGATATGCTTGTGTTATGTAACTATGTAGCTATTAAGCACCATACAGGTCTTGATCGTTCATATGGAAAATGCTACAGAAGGAGAAATTATATTAATTTAAACAATTTCAACAATATCATTTATTAATTCTCATCACAGTTCCCTGGTACTCCCTGTTACTTCATTCATTCTCCATGCACATTTTATTAGCCTTGACAAAATGTACGAAAATGGTAGCATAGCTTTCCAGGAGATTTCTTTGCTTGTCTTCACGTTGCTTCTTGGCAAATGCCTTACCACAATCAAGCTTGGCTTATAAATTTGATTTTCTGTGTTTTGTAGAGTGAGAAGTTTTCTCCACATATCTTCAAAAACTTTTATGGAGTGAAGGCTATTTATCTAATAACCTTTCTAAGCTATCTATACTGTTTAAAGTAATTTTAATTTTTAATTAAAGAAAACAGATAACAATCACTGAATTCCCTGTGTTAAATCTGCTAGTCCTACCGCCTGGATTTAAATGAATGATCAATTAAAAAAAAAAAAAAAAAGGATTTCTAAATAAGATTCAAAGCCAAAAGAGAGCACACCATTTTTTTTTTCTTATTGTAATGCTAATAGCATCTCATGAATTGGTTCAAAAGAAAGTAACAATTACTACAGCTGTATTAGAGGACTATATTACTTCTGTTATCCTGCACTATCATCAAGGCTCACTGGAAAGCATTCAACAAAGGCTTTGCGAATTTTTTGTTTAATTGCCCATGCTGACACTCTGAGACTGAAGAGTGAAGACTTATTGTCAATCAAACTGCAGCTATTCAAAGGTCTAAGTTAAAATTAAAAAGTTTGAGGCTTGGATTCCTCTTCTCTGACTTCAATTACTTTTAGTTACACCACTGTCAGTGGAATATATTTAAGCTGAAAAGCAGAAACCTCAAATGCCTTTTGAAAATGGCAACAACTACAATTGTATTTCATTTTTCTTTAATATATGTTCTCTGGCATTACTGTCCTGGTTATCTCAGGATACTTCTGCTCAATAATTAAAATAACTTGAAAAGCCTAGTGTTTATTTCCTGGATTTTTTCAACACAGTTCAAGGTCTGTTTCTTGTCTTTACTTGGACTTTGGTAGACTGTTCTCGCTAATATTTTTAACAGATTTTTATTGCGGGAGCTTTTTCTTTGGGGGTTTTATTTTCAAAATTCAAGATGTATCAAGGCTAGGCAGAACAACCCAGTATTGAAATGACTGTACTCAAATACAGGGGAACCTCTTACATCTAGCAACTCCTAGAAATTCCTCACCTTTCTCAGAAATTGCAGATTTCACATCTGTCAACAGGTATGTAAGGACAAGCACATATCAAAGGAATAATGCTTCTTCAATTCAGCCTGTAATTGAAATGCTACTTACATTTGACTGGGATTCAGGATGCTCAGGTTCTATTCAGGTCAGTAATGGAGGTCTCAAAAACAGCAACAGACATTATTTGATTATGCACTTAGGCATTTGGCAAGAAGAAAAATCCTCAGAGGTCAGGTCATCAGAACCATAAAAAAGTTTCTAATACACATTCAGTACTCACTAATATTGAAAGAAATCTAACTCTCAAGTATGTTCATACGTAGCAACCAAGCTGTTTTTCAGGTTGGTAACTTCTACTTTATTTTGTGCAAATCTTCTCTAAAGTATATGTAACCTTTGCTTTATCCAGGAAACCAGTAGCAATCATCTGAAATACAAGCATGTTAGTGAAGAGCTTCAAGATTTTTAAACTACAGTAAACCCTGCTTGTCCTGGTGTATGTTGTTTTCTTAATATTAGGGGTTTAAAGACTTTTTTTATACCTCCTTCATTTTTTGTCTGAATTCCTCCTCTACTACATCAAAAATATCAGGATTCTATAGCATTTTTAAATAATTGCTATTCATTTTAAGCTAGCATGTAATTTTTACTTAACAGAAAATCTGAAGATTCTTTTTTCCGTCTATTTTCAATTAAGGTTAAATTTATGGAACTATCTCCAGAGGAAACCCCAGATTACTGATGTCTTTACATTAATCTCCCACACAGCTTTTAGCACCTCTGTGTAGGCCGCATCCTGTCACCACTTAATTAAAAAGGATTTTGCCACCATCTCCTCATGCAGAAGAATCAGGCTTTGCAAGAATGTTCTAAATCAAGAAATTTTAGCAACAAACGTAAACATGACAAAAGCATAGTTATTGTCTGAATTTACACCAATTAATCCGTGAATCAAAAAGCACAATTATATATTCACATTTGATACAGAAGAGCAATTGCTACTGATTCATGCATGCATAATAAATGAAGCATTTCAAAAGCAATATTTGGGGCTAAGAATTTTTTCATGTATTTTACTTTTGCAGTTATAAAATCTTTGACTGTGAAAAATAACTAGCATGACATCAGGCTTTACTTCTGTTTATTGAATATCTTGCTGTAGTTTTCTCTCTATGTATATCAAGTGGTGCTATTCACATTTGAATTTATGTTACCTATGAAAAAGCTGACAATTCATTTCCCACACTTGCACAAATAATTCATGATTTTTTTAACATAAAATATTGTAGAAACCATGGTACTCGATACAGCATAAGTAACTGATACACATTTTTTAGGTTACTGTATGCAATCTACTCAAAGTGATGACTTCAAAACGTATTGAACTCAGCTCTTCTGTCAAAGATGAAGAACAGTTACAAAAATGGCACAGAACATGAAAGAGAACTATCTTATTCTGTGGCAGGCTAAGAAAATCAGAATATGTGTGATTAATAGATGTTTTTACAGTTGACGGAGATTGTAATAAACATCCATAAGCACATAAACATCTGGAGGAGAGAGAACACATGAGCTGAAACAGATTAACAGAACCAAACTAGGGAAGGAAATACTGCAGTATGATTGCAGTCAGAGAAAGACACAACTCCCTCAAACTTTTCAGAAAAAGTAGTCATAAAAATCCAATTGTTCGTATATAAAACTAGATAAAAGCAGCTGAAAATCCACACTGATCTGTCTCAATTGAAACTTCTGCTGTTCAATGAATTTCTGGTCTTACACAGCTATCGAAAATTATCTTTATTTTCCTTTAGGTATATGCAGATGTCTGACATGTTTGATCTGATAAGGCCATAGAATGTCATAATGGAACCTTTTATTGTAAGGTCTGTGAGGTTCTGTATCCATTTAATCACACTTTTCTGGTCATCAAGCTGTTGTATTTAATCAACCTGTCAACTATATCAGAAAAAAGAAAAGAGCTACCTTTGAATTAAAGAAAATTACAGTTGAAAAGGAATGTGGAAAGAGAGAACAGAATAAAACTATTACCTAGCCACTAGCTGAGATTGCAAAGAAACTTATTTAATTGAAAGTAATAGCAGTCAAACAGATCTTACTCTATCACGTGGAGCAGATAGTCTGTACTCAGAAGTTAAAGACACAGACCTGAGAAAAACATCCCAGAAAATTTATTCATTGCTTGGAAAGAGGTAAAACTGGAGTTACAGTTTTACCTTTCAAAACTTGGCCCTTCTATTTTCTTTCCTGTAACAATAACAAAAAACTATCTGTCCATATATTTTTTCAAAATAGTTTTGAAGTCCTTTCTTTTAATCTCCACATTACAGACTTTATGTCTTTTAAAGAAGACCACTTTATAGAAAGATAAACTATGGTATGTTTTTCTGAAGAGGATCTGATTCATTTTCTATTCAGAGACCAAATGTCCAGCCTTTGTCTGAGGCGAAAAGGAAACCAGAAGATATTCTGGAGCCTTAGATTAGAAAGAGAAAAATTAAGTTAGTCGTTGAGTGAATTTAGTTAAAAAATTGTTCTCAGAGATTACACCTATTGTAAAATATGTATGTGGAAATCACTTTCTATACTGGATCATTTCAATGTATCATTTTGATTACAAATGTGAAGAAAACAACTTCCTCTTTTCAGAATCTCATTTATTCCCATGTGTTCCAAACTGGAATATTATTAATTTTCTGTTCTATGAATTTTCCACTTAATTTTTTTAATGGGAATCAAGGAACTGATAAATAAATTCAGTAAATTCAAATCTGACTTTCTCCTTTTAAGCTTTATGCTTAATAAGAGATTATATTGTTCAAATTGAAAAAATGCTCCATAGTGACAAGAAAATTAAATTTCATCAGTAAAAATACAGAAGTATCTTTTTCTCTAAATAAAGTTTCCAAAAAATTATGTCATTTAATGAAATAACATTTTGGTAAAACTTTTGCATTATGCAAATTTTTTTCTATTGCAGCAATGTGTAATCCTACAAGTGAAATGCTTTATCACTACTACCTAAAAAATTCTATATATGCTTGGCTGTTATATTTTGCACTATTTAAACATCAATCTTGAAAGCTGTTAGATGCTCAAATTCCAAAGTGACATTTGGAATCTGCTTTAACTGCATCATTTGCAAGTAATGTGAACTGTTACTGGAAATATGTTAAAAATATACAAATCATAAAACAAATTAAGGCCTTTTTATGCACATGCTTATGTATTAGTAAAGTTATGATTACCAATAGTCTGAACATGGATGAAATTTCTGCAGAATCAAGTTGAAGGAATGCATATTATTAACAGATGGCCAGGGTCTAGAAAGAGAAAAAATATTACAATGCATTTTATGAGAGAATATTTGCAGTTAGCCAGACCAAGAGTTCTTCTAGAGATCATCTTGTAACCTGCACTGGCCATAAGCAAATATTTGATGAAAGAAAGAACAGGACAGCCATAATTTGTACACATACAAAGGCAAGTAACCTCCTAAAAATCCACTCATTTTCCTCTCAAAAAAATTTTTTAGCTAAGGATAGTTTGAGATATAAATAGAATAAGGCCATAAAATAGAATCCAATTTTACTATGAACTGTGTTTACTAATTACTGGATTATGTGATCAGATGAATCTCTCCACACGATTGTACTGAAGTAAGAGATGTAAGAACTGCTGACAACCTCTTCATTCACTACATAGCCCAGACCCTTTCTTTGCCTATGCAACTCCTGGTCACTTGCTAATTTAGAGAAAGAGGCACAGGAGAAAAAAATAAAACCTGTAATCAGTCTCAACAGAGATCATACAATAGGGACTCTGCACACAGACCTGCAGAAGGATGTAAGTGCTCAGAACTAATATGTTTCCAATTTGATTTTCTCTCTGGTGTGCTTTGGCTGCTCAGAGACTAGGCATCATTCTTCATACAACCACACCAGGTGCCTCTGAGCTGCTCTGTGCTCTCCTTCCATGATCGACCCTGTCCTTCTGGGCCAAGGCAGCTTGGATGAAATTGTCTCAAAGGCTGGATTCACCCAGAACTGCTGACTGGATCACTCCTTTGGAGTGATTTCTTTTTTCCTTTAGCTTTATGTACCTTTGACAGTCCAGTTTCTTGTTTGTACTTATACGCTGCTGCTGTGAAGGTGATTGAAATGTCAATCAGAAAGAGCCCAATACATCTTCACTAGTGAAGTTAATCTAAAAGAATGATATCCAACAATGAAAAAATTCTTGTGAAGATGTATTCCTCTGACCGGATAAGCTCTCTGATTTCTTTTGTCCTTTCTAAATTGGTGTAAATATGACATAGTGAAGAAGTATATATTAAGATATTATTGTGTTATGCATTGCTTTTCACATTGCACTACCATTGGTGAATCACTCTTTTCAATTTCACACAATTTTGAAAAGTGTGTGGATTTGGGTTTGATTGACTGGCCAAAGAAGAATTTTAACAAAATAACTACTGTACTGATTAATTACCCCAAAAAAACCAAGACAATACCTGAAAAGCACAAATCTTTTAAAAAATATTAATTTAAAAAAATATTATGTTGACCACTTATGGTACAGAAAGTAAAGCTGCCTTAATGAATGCCCAGACCTCCCCCACCTCACTGAAACTTTAACCCATTAGGAGCAGTCCTTTACTTTTGAGCTATCCCTAAGGTGAGCCATTGTAGCTGTAGACCTTGGCACCAACAGCCATCTAAGCAGACTGTTCAACAGACTAAGAATGATCAAGAGAAATAATTTAAAGGGATCTTTTAGCAAATGACCTGTCTCTTTAAACAATCAAATAAGCTATGGCACAAAAGCACCAGTCTCTCCTACCCTGTTTAATACAAAGAAAATTATGTGAATGCAAAAACAGAGAACAGAGTGTAGTCATACTAAAAATCTCCCCCTCCCCTTTCATGGAATTCGTACAGGAATTTAATAAAAAATTGAATATTAAAATAATACTTTAATCATAAAAATACTACATAATCAGCCATTTACTAACTTTCCTCTAGTATGATGGGTAAACTGTGATTCAGGGCTTAGAAACAATAGAAGAACACCAAATGGTTGAACAGGGAGACTCTGATAGAGATAAAAAAGAAGTGCAGGATACAGAAGAAATACATTTCTAAGGAGAAATACTGAAGCCTCCCCCGGGTTTTCAGGCATGGCATCAGTAAATCCAAAGCTCAACTCAAGATGAACCTGGCAACTGAGACGAAGGGCAACCAAAAGGTACATCAAAGACAAAAATAAGAAGAAGGTTAACATGGGCCTGCTGCTGAACAGAGTAGGAAACCAAGTGACAGTGGACATGGAATATGCCAAAGTATCCAAACCCTTCTTTTCCTTATTTTAGTGGTAAGGTCTGTTCTCAGGCCTCCCAGATCAACTCGTCCAGAAGCAAAGTTTTGAGAAGTAGAAGATACCACCCACAGTGGGGAAAGATCAAGTTAGGTTTAAGTTCCTGGAACCACAGAGTATGGTTTTAGATTTTTTCAGATTTATGTATCGCTTGAAAGTAACTGTTTCAAAATACGTATTTTAAACAACAATCGTACATTCTTTCTTAAACTAGAAAACACATGCACACATAGACTATACATCCACAATTTACAGTAATGTCTGTTTCCAGTCTATGCTATATAAATAATTACGTCAAACTGAAAAATTAGAAATTTCACCATTGTTGAATAAAACAACAATAGTTGATCAAAATTCCTATTTTTAAAAAGGATTTCAGAAGAGTCAATGCTGGATTGTACACGGTACCTGCTGTCCTCCATGTCCTCCACCTGTGTATCACAACTAAATCATTCACTTAATGCTGGGCATAAGTTTAAAAAATCCTTTTCTTTGGGACATGAGGGGCTGGAGGTAATTGTGGCATCTGAAGCTATCCATAGGTACCAAGAAATACTTGCAGAATAATGCAAGTAAGTGTTCTGTTACAGGACCTGCCGTCTTCACAGCTTCCTTAAATCTCTTAAACACCAAGACAATGAAAGCCTTCACCAACAGAATTATTTTTATATTGTTCTCCAAAATTATTCCAGGATCCATACAGCACCATAGAAATTGTGGACACTAGTCATCAGAACAGAAGACTCTCTTAAAAGCAAAAGCTTGGATGCCATAAATATCAAAGCTTCTAGCATCAACTTAACCTCAAAAATTCCCACTAATTTTTCCCACTGAGAAATGTGCACTTAAATGCTGAGTCAATTCTGGTTTCCACAGTAATTAAATATGGTTTTCTTCATGACAGGTATTGCAGTCAGAGTTTGATGTGACTGAGTCAGTATGATAGAAACACAGGTTCAGTGTGAGTCTGGATGCATAACCACAGTAATGTGCTTAACTCCTACTACTAACAATTTAAAACCTTCTGAGACCTGATCAGTAAAATTCTCCTTGACATAGTAGGTTTAGTTTAAAGGTTGAGATAAATGTAAGGCGTATTTTTTTTTCCCCAAGATCTGTCCTCAACTTTCTAACAGGTAGAATAAAGCAGACACAAAACCAGGAGTTAAAGGCTCTTGAATTCTCTTGTTTGATCCTGGCTTGTCCTTTAGGCTTGGCCAGTTGTACTACCCCCTTGCATGCAAGCTTTCCTATGCATAAAATGAAAATAACACTATGTTTTCACTAACTGAAAAGGTTACCCAAAGGTATAGTGAGGATTTTCTCATGTTTATAATGCTTTTGAAATAAAGAAATATGCAACAAAAGTGCCAAGAGTTATTGTGTTGCTCTTCATTGTTGTTGACTAGCAGGTGAGTCAGGGAGAACAGATGCTGTTGAAGAGAGCCTAGACCCATGAGAAGCTTTCTGAGAAAAGTTACCACTTGGCAGGCTCAAGGTCATAATTCTGAGTTAAAAAATAAATGAAATAACAGATTTTCCTTTTTTTCTCTTTCTTTTTCTTTCAGAAGTCTGTAAACCATAGTTTCCACATATCTTCACTACATACACTACTCTACTGAGTTGCAAATAAATAAACCTGAAGAGCAGCTTTTCACAGCTTTTATTTTTATCGTGTGTTACTAAGCTAAGGTCAAATCATATTGCTTTTATGATCTCTCTTCGACACTCATTTCCTTAAAACAATAAAAAATATTTAGCATCCTAGCTGTTCTTTTAAAAATAATTTGCTGGTACAGGAAGCAAATAACTGCAAAATTATGGCTTAGGATTCTCATATTTCAGTTTCTGACATTTGAAAAAGCTTTTCTTGCCCTGACTACAGAGGACAAAATCTAGTCTTTGAGGTATTCCTTGGACATGAAAAAGACAATAAGCAAGGAAATGGTAGGCATTAAGACACATGTAGCTTGAAACTAGATTCTCGTTCTGTATTGTCATAGTATCAAACTTACAGTGATGATGCTAATAACAATTTGCTAGTATTTCTTTTCAAAAACAGATATTAAAAATTTTAAGTTCGTCTTTAAAGGGCCTGGGGATAATTTTAAATCAAGTTTTCATCTGATTTCCGATATAGGGAATGTTGATTGCCTCTTTAGTGGATAATAAAACACAGAAGTTTTAAGCAGTATGGTGACTATCTAATCCACAGAACTTAAATTAAAGTAAAACATAAATTAAGACAGAAGGAACATTACAAAAAGATACTTCAGAAATTAGCTGTCGTGTAAATTGTTCTTGTAGCTCCCTAGAGTTTCATAAACACACTAATGTGCATACTCTCAGCTGTACATAAGCAATACAAGAGCAATTTAAAATGGATTTTATGTTGTACAATTATAATAATCTCTCCCAAATGATGTTTGAGCAAAGACTAGGATAAATAGTAAGAATACACTATACATACCAAATCACAGATAACTAAATGAAGAACTAGATTATTCTATATTTTTTTGTTATGAAAACCTTTCTAAGCACCTCTTGGCTCCAAAACAGTTTTTTGCTTTCAAATAATGATTTTAATGAAGTCTTCAAGTGTTTGATATACTTATATTTCTGAAGTTTGCATGCAATGAACATGACATTTTCCATCAGGTTTTGTCAGCCACGTGTTAAGAGGACACAAGTATCACAGCAACAACTGGGATAGTCCTTTTTCACTGAAAAAGCTATTCTTAAAAGACAAAACAAAGAAATACTTCAATCACTGACACCTTGGATCTGTACCACAGAAAGGGTAGGTATATGTGCCGTGGCACACATGCGCCATGTCACATCCCACCTTCTCATAACCATCTCTTCTTCAGAGGTAGACAATGAAGAGATTGTTTTCAGCAAAACGGTGACTGACTAGACTTTCATCATATTTCATGGAGCTTTGGACAAATCAACACCATCAGTACAGAGAGATTTGATCAATTATCCTAAATCACAAGTCCTAGGGTTTGAAAGCAGAAATAAAATACATGATACCACACATGCTACATAATATAAATATTTTCTAGAGTACTGAATCAGGGTGGGAGTTGTGGCTATTTGTCAAATACAGAGGTAAGTAAACTTTTAAACAGTAACTTTATATGTTAAATCTCCTCAAATAAATAACTTCCCACACATAACAGTTCCCCACCATTTTAATATCCACTGCTTTGGAGAAAGCAAAAGCATTCTATTGTCAATCATTTCTTATCTGTGCATCCCGTATTAAATGCCATTATAGCTGTTGCCTACACCGAAACCATCAGTAAATTTAGTTACAGTTATTTGAGGAAAACTGGCCAAAGCATACACCACACCCCAAACAGCCAAGCTATCCCAGCTTAGAGTAAAATATCACATTTAATATTCTAAATATACAGGTTATTGCTTATAAAATAAAATTAATATTAAAATAAAAAATCAAAATAAAAATCAAAAACAAAAGTAAAAATTAAAATTAAAATTAAAAAATAAAAATTAAAAATAAAATAAAATATAGAATATAAAAAATAAAAAATAAAATAAAAATTAAAAAAAAATAGAACTGAAGTATTAAAAGCAGTTGTCTATCTGTTTCTAACCTTTCCCACAGAACATCTGGGAATTATTACATTTCAGAATTGTAATGGATGGTACCAGCTGCAGGGTCAGCCTATTAATTTTCAAGCACTTTTGCTTATAGCACATTGAGCACTTTTGCACTTGAAACTTCAATAGGAGACGTAAATTCTTCATCTTAGCAATGATATTTATTAGGGTCTCAGCCTAACCTGGATGAAAAAAAATAAGAATCTGGATCCATGTATGCATGGAGCGAAATTAAAAGAGTGAAAGAAATGGCGAGGCATTGTGACGTCTCGGAGTCAGAAGGGTAAGAGTTTACAAAGTATGAAAGATTAAGAAAAACATTACTGAAAATTTGCTTTCCAGCTTTAAATCTGTGCTGCTCTTTGGATTTTGTTTGTTTTTTTAAAATATAAATGTTGTTTTAATTCCTCTACAAAGCTAACACAAAACCAGAAACAATCCTGTGACAGCATAAAGAAAGAGAAAAAGGGAGAGATGAATGAAAATGGGAGGTTGTGTATACACACATGCATATGTGCATGTCCAGGAATAGAAGACGTCTTTTATTTTAAAAACTACAACCACCGTCATTGTTTTTAGTTTTGCACATTCCAATCATTTAAATCACAGCATAAGGGTTTTATAATGCTATCTTTTAAATCTTTTAGCATATTCTTCCAAAACCATACATTTGTAATTTAGGGTGTTTTCAGTGGTGAAATTCTTCTGCTTCAGAATGAGTTTCTGTGACCCAAATGCTCTTCTATCTTCATTTACCTACTGAAGACAAAGAATCCTCACACCCACACTTTGATTCCCTCTCCTCAACTGCACATTTCAAAGGCAAGGGAGGCAAGCTGCATTTCCACAGACATAATAGGACCCCTAAGTTTATGTACTTTCATGCAGGCAAGAAGACAGATAAAAGGATAGCTTTCTCCAGCTGTTTGGCTGGCATAATAAGCATGTAAATGGGAAATTCATAGCTGCTTGGGAGAGAGCTAACAACCGAAAAATAGCACTAAACATCTAGAGAAATTTAATTTCCTGAACAATATTCTTCCTCTGTCACTGTAATTGCTCTTTAGCTAAGAAAGAATCATAAAAGCTAAAGATTTTACAATAAAATGTAAAATCAAAATTACAATTGCTTTTGCTGTTGTGTTTAGATTTAGTTTATTTGTTTAAACAGCCCAGCAGTTCAATTCAACAATCCGTCTGCTCTTTCCCTGTCACTCTCAGAATAAATCTTGTTTTGTCCAGCTTCAAAACGCATTCCTACCAACCACAGGAATAAATGGCATAGACAGGGTACAAAGCTATCTCTTACTGCTGAGGAGAGATTCATACCCACAGAGAAGCCTCTCAAAGAAGCAATCATTCTCTGAGTACAGCAGATAGCTACGCATGGTAACCACAATGTTTTAGATCTGTTTTTTGAGTAACCTTTGAACTGTCTTTCTCTGGTGTATTTGAATCCAGCCTAGAAAATAATGGAGTCTCCAGAAATTTATAATCGTTTAGCCATTTTCATCAGACAATGGTTTTCTTTCTGCTTTCTAATCTTTCTGACATGTCACATCAGGATCACACCTTTTTGGTTTTTTTTTTCCAGCCAGTGTTACAAGAAGTATTCCACTTATTTTCCTTCCATAACTCAGAAAATCTTCTGTACAGACTCCATGGATAAAAACAAAAAATCAAGACACTAATCTATCTTCAAAACATCACTAAATTTCATTATATTTAACTCTCCAAATAATATTTTCATTTGTAAACTATCTAAATGTTTACATGCTTTTATGGATGTAGTCAGTATTTCTATGAGCATATTTCAAGAATGGATATAACTTCTTTAAAGAATAAAGATATCTAGGAGGAAATAAGATATGGGAAGTGATAGTAAATTCAATGTTAATATTAGCTGGTGTTTTTTGCTAAACACCCTAATGAGTATTTATGGGTTTACTCATGTACTACAAGTCCTATATTCTTTTCATAACTAGATTACTCAGAATATAGAATTCTCTCAGAACACATGTTCTAAAATTCTTAAGTACTGCATTTTAGCTCTCGGGTACCAAACAGCTGTACTGCCTTCACCATTGTAAGCAAACATTTCATAATAAACACTTTATATTTTGGAAAATAAGGACTGAAAATAGGATGTTATCAGAAAATTTACCAACAGGAAAGTTTACTTTAGAAAAAATTTATTATATAAAAAGTCACAGATGTAATATGAAAAAGCTACAATAGAAATCACTATAACCAAATAAATTCGAACCATTTATGTTACAAATAATGTAGAAATACAAGGGCAAGCAAAATCCCCTCAGGACTTCTTCAAACTAGTTTTGAAATTGTATCATCTAAAAAAGAATTCTGAGTATAAAAGGCTCCTTTTATCCTCTACCTCCTCCTCCTCATCATCATCATCATAAATGGTTAATCAAGCCTCCAGAAACTTTCTTTCAGAATATAAAGTATTAATAATGTTCAGAGAAAATGTTTTCTAGAGTTGTTTTACTAGATATGACCAAAAGCTTTACAAGCACTACTACCAAGTGTCAGGCACAAAATTACAGCTATTTTATTCAACTTTTTCGTTTAGGGGATTTAGAAAAGAAATAGACTTCTCTCCTTGAAGCAGCATCTGCAGCCCCACACCCAACACAGGGAATGTTGAATAAATAACAAATTTCTAGACTTACCTGCTGGACTCAGCAGTTGTAATGGCAATCAGAGGAGGTATCCTCAGTGGAAGGGTCGTGGGCCTTGGGATGGTCTCAGTATCATTCTTTTTATCCCAGTCTGCCTGTTCTAACTGCCGGAAAGCCAACGGTGGAAGCTGAATGTTACGGGACGATAATCTCCGCACAAGATAGGGCTCCATTCCCTGGGAAGACTCATCATCCTCAGTGCTGTGATGCAGAGCTTCTTCTGAAACCTATGATGAAGGCAAGAAAATACCCACCAAATAAGAAAACATTCATAATGTTAATTTGATAACTCTTTTAATTCCTTTCCATAACTTAGTTTCTAATAAATATTATTTGCACTTTAATATAGTAATTGATAAAATTGAAAGAAATGAAAAATTTCAAGGATTTAAATAATTTGTGGTTTTAAAAGCAAAGAGAAAGTATTTTTATCAAGAGATTAGCACACTGCTCTCTAAAATATTTATTCAAACCTCTATAGGGAGCAAAAGCTTTACATTCAAATTATTTCTTTCCCACAGTATGTGTGCTTCCCTACAAGTTATCTACCTTTTGGAAGAGCAGGGGGTCCAAATACTGATAATAAAATAAAATTTTTAAAAGAAGTAGTAATCAGAGATTTGAAACTATACACCTGAATAAAAACAGGAGAAACTTCATCTTATATTTTCTCAGGTGTCCCAACTCCCACCTTTCTTCCTTGCTCACAGAAATTTCATGCTTATAGTAAGAGTTGAGCATTTAAAGCAACCACCATAGACCTTAGAAGCCTCTGAAGGTGAGACTAATTAAATCTTCTGTTTAAGCATTAGTACAAATTATTTTCAATTTAATCATCTAAAGCTATGGTAATATTCTCTGGGTCAAAGAAGAATGACAGATGATTCAGTAAGGAAAACTCCAACTGGATAATGATTTAAAGGAGAAAAAATTTGTTCTGAAAGTTTTTGAAACTTTTAACAAAGAGCTCACTATTGTAAGAGAAAATTCTCCAAATATATACTTTTTGGAGAGGGCTTGGAAGGGGATGACTATGGGGGTGTTTTCTGTGAGAACATGCTGGAAGTTGTTGCCATGTCTGCCAGAGCCAATACCAACCAGCTGCAAGATGGACACACTGCCCAGCCCACCAGTAGTGGTGGTAGCACCTCTGAGATAATTTATTTCAGAAAGGGAAAAAAACCCTTGAACAATTGCAGCCAGAGAGAGGAATGGGAATATGTGAGGGCAACAGCCCTGCAGATGCCCTGGTCAGAGGAAAAGAAGGGGCAGGAGATGCTCCAGGTGCCAGAGCTGGGGTTCCTCTGCAGCCCACGATGCAGACCATGGTGAGGCAGCTGTGCCCCTGCAGCCCATGGAGATCCACAGGGAAGAGGAGATCCGCCCACGGCCTGTGGAGGAGACTCACACCGGAGCAGGTGGATGCCTGAAGGGAAGCTGTAGCTCCATTGGAAGCCCTTGCTGGAGCAGGTTTGCTGTCAGAAATTGTGACTCCCATGGAAAACCCATACTGGAGCAGCCTGTTGCTGAAGGACTGCACATTATGGAAGGGACCCATGCTGGAGCAGAACTGTGGCCCATGGGAAGGACTCAGGTTGTGGAGAACCTTCTCCAGTAGGAGGCACCACAAGGTGGAGCAGGGGAGGAATGTGAGAAGTACTCCCCCTGTGGAAGAAAGAGCAGTGGACACAACATGATGAACTGCTTGCAGCCCCCCATTCCCCATCCTCCTGCTCTGCTTGGTGAGGAAGAGGTAGAGAATTCTGGGGTGAAGTTGAGGCCAGGAAGAAGGGAGGGGTGGTTGGAAGGTGTTTTAAGTTTTAATTTTATTTTTCTCACTAACCTGTTCTGATTTGATTGGTAATACATTGAAATTCCTCAGATCAAGTCAGCTTTCCCTGTGGTAGTAACTGGTGAGTGACCTCTTCCTAGATTTATCTCAACCCATAAGCCTCTTATCATACTTTCTGTCCCCTGCCCAGCTGAGAAGGGGAGTGATAGAGTGGCTTTGGTGGGCACTTGCTCTCCTGCCAAGGTCAACCCACCACAGTAACATTAATGAGCTCCACTTATACTTGGAGCTTGAGCAGCTGCTGTAAGCAAATTATTCCAAATTTTTAGTCATTAAATCTTAATTAATAATTTAGCTATTTTTCTTAATTCAGCTGCAATATAGTTTAAGAAAACAAATATTATAAAACGGTATGCATTTATGCAAATACTCTGAAGGAAATCAACAGTAAAATCAATCACTGTAAAAATATGACAAGAATTAATGTGTTATAGTCATCCAGGGAGAAGTTTAACTTCATGCTTGTATTTTCAATATGTGCATAGTGTATATTTAAGACAGCTGAATAAATTAAAAACAAAAATTAAATTAATTATAGCGCTGCAAGAAATGAAAAATGCTGATATCAAAGCTAAAAATAGTCTAATAAATGATGTTATTTGATACATTTCACTAGTTGGAGTTTTTTGGGGCAACTCCCAACACCCAAAAATCCTTGAAATGCAGCCACATACTGTCAGAATGAGACAGCTGAACTGAGAAAATGAACTCACTGGGCAGCTTCCTCAATTCCTATTCAAAAATCAGAGAGGTAGAGGAATATGATCTGAATAAAGCCAGAAAGAAATGGAAAAATTCCAACACAAATATTAAAGCCAGACTTTGGAGAAATGATAATAAGCACCTAATATTTATTTCAGTGACAATGAAAATTCAATCAATTTGTGGAAAAACTGACCACCTATTCAAGTACAAATACTCAGGCATCTAAACCAGGAAATGTCCGTCATAATGGTTTTATCCATCTTGGCAAACAGAAGAAAAACATGCTTTAGTAGATTTGCCTAATTTTTGAGCTTGGTTTTAAGAAGAATTATATGTATTAACAGAATTTGATGAATAGAATACCAAGCATAGCAAAAGCCCACTGCTGTCATTACCACAAAACCACTTGCTAAGAAGGGAAACCAAGCTTTGGAATGGCAGGTGTGTCATCTGCTGCATAAAATGATCCAAGATCATTATTGCTGATAAAAGAAAACAACTCCAAGAAATAGTTCTGCTCCTGACATTTCTTATCTCTGAGAATGTACGAAAAGAAAGTTCCTGTAATGTGTCTGTTCATGAAATCAGTTAAATGTAACATATTAGGCTTTCTTTTTTACCTTTAAGGTCTGGAACACTCTCTGTTAATCCCTGCCTTGTAACCAATTAACTGAATTCTAGAACATGGCAACCTTTCAGATACCAATTAACTTACTTCAACACTTTTTGTCTAGAGCAGACTCTGGGCTGGGACATTTAGAGTGTCTGTTTCCTTTTTTCATTTTTTCCTGGTTGGTTAACTTAATGCTCAAGGGAGCACTTGCTAGCCTTCTAATTAGCAGGCATGTTTCTTAGTTCTTATCAGTAATTGCTCATTAGTAGGCATAGATTTTTGTGCAAAAATAAGCCATTGTAACCTAACAAACAAAAGTCAACCACATATCACAAGTTTGCCAGAAAATAAAAACAGCCTGAGGCAAGTCAAAAAGTAAAGAGTCCTGACACTGAAATGCAGACTGGGGTTTTTTGCCACTTCTCTGCTGACCACTTGACACACTTAACAAGATCATCTATTTCTCACCTTCCTTAGTGTTTCATTTGAAATCTTTCCTAAAAGCATCACAGTATACATCTCTAACAAAGTAGTTGTGTAGTGTCAGTTCTTGAATCACCTCTAACCAACCCCCCCTTGCATGCCTTCCCATTCTTTCCAGTTGAAGACCAATCTGTGACATGAATCAAATGACTACTGGTATCCTAAAGTTTTTCCTTTCTCTTCCAAGAACCAATAGGTAAACATCCAAGTACTTAAAACAACCCAGTGCTGCAGTCATTCTTCTAACAACTTTGACAGGCCAGCACAGTGCTCCTTAAAAGAATACTAGCCAGGGGAAAAAAAGGGTACAGAGCCTTAACCTCTGTGTGTGTTCTTGCATTACAATGTCATGTCCAATAGCAGAATTTAATCATAAGTTATCTGAAAAATAGGTTAAAGTAATCACTTGAGTTTGTTTACCTGCAGCCCAGAGGCATGCTGAGTACCAAAGAGCCAGAGGCTACAATGAAAACTCACTTTGGAGGTTTTACACCATTTCTTCTAATGAACAATAGGGTTGTTGCTATCTCACCTACGAAACAACTTCTTGACTCAGCTCTGTGACTCAAGACTGGCTTGAGTCAGGAAATAATAATCTCTAATAATTCTACCTACATCTGTACAAAATAATTCTCTCACTTACAACAGAATATTTTGATGAAAACACCTAAATATTAATTTCATACTTTTACTTAGAACAAGATATAATGATATTATGCTTTATTGAAAGATGACATAGCATTATTTACAATTACCTTAAGGTTTCAAACAGTTCCTCTAAAAAGACGGTGGCTAGGTACTTAGTGTTTTACAAACCAGTAGTTTATTCACGAGACACAAAGAATAGGTGCTGGCTTGATAGTATTATTATCTGGACTTTCTTTTCTGCTTTACTCTCAATGTTAATGGTTACGCTGGCAATGCTTTCACCATCACCATGCCTTAGTTTCTATACCTGGAGAAAATTCCCATCGAGCTGTGAGTGTGTTTGAGATATACCATTTATTAGCATAGCTATTTTAGATCTAGACTAAATACACCACACTTCTTTCAAGCAATGCTCTACTTTCCATTCCTACATTCTCTTCACTTCTTCCTCACCAATAACCATTTAAATACTATGAAAATATAACTCAAGGAAACTATCAAACCAGTAAATGTTCTTGCTCTTGGATTCTCTAATTTTTTATTAAAAAGTAAATGAGAATATATTATTCACAGACCATTTCAATGATGCATTTCACTGTGACTAGATTTATTGCTATTCATTACTTGCACTATGCAAAAGGAGAAAACAATGATGATTCATACTCCTAAAATCACGGTTAAATAAAATTAACTTTTATTCTGTCAGGCAATTCTTTCCCTTTATTTTTTTTATGATGCAAATATTTTTAGTGAAAAAGCCTTTACATGTGTTCAGAATAAATTTTTTGCGGTATCTTTCTTCAAGTGGTTTAAAATAAGTACACCATTTAAAATGCAATTATGTATCTCAGCATAAATTAAGTACTCACATTAAAAAATTAAAAAATTTTAATAACAATATAGTTAATTAGATGGAAATAGTGGAATTGTTAATAGTGCAAGGAATACCCATGTTTATCCCTGTTATATATTCAGAAGGATGAAAATTATGTACTTAAGGCAAATTAAAAGGAAATACTTTCCAGGCATCAATATGTAGAGTTTTCTAAGGGAAAAATTTGTTTTAATTCAACAGAAAAAATTATTTTCACAGAAAAAGTCTAAAAAATATGGCAAAGGGTCCTTTAGATCCTTTAAGAATGACAAATCCTGGGAAAATCAGGAAGTCTGAAAGAACTGGGAAAACAGCTGTTTTAAGAAAACAAATTAAAGCACTCAAATTCCTATAGAAGGGTGGACCTACCAATGGTGCCCAAAGAAAGAAATCATATTACTATACAGATGTAAGAATCCAGTGAATTTGGCTTTATAGGAAATATCTCCTCAAACAAACCATTGTCATTTTGGTTTTGTAATACATGAACCTGAAATTGATGACAAAAATAATGCTTATACGACTATGTCTTCTGGGGCAGATATCCTGGGGATTTGCTACCAGACTTTCAGGTTCCCAGATTCATCCGCATGAGGTTATTCTCAGCTTAGCAGAAAAATGAGGTCTAACTTGGTAAACACTCCGTGATCTTGAGCTACTTTCTTAAGAATCATAGAATCATTTAGTTTGGGAAAAGCTTTTCAGATCGAGTCCAGCAGTAAAACTAATGCCAAGTCCAACAGTAATCCACATCACTGAGCACCCCATCTACACATCTACATCTCCTAAACACCTCCAGGGATTATGACTCAACCGCTTTCCTGGGCAGTCTGATCCAATGCTTGACAAGACCTTCAGTGAAGTTTTTCCTAGTGTCCAATCCAAACCTCCTGTGGTACATCTTGAGGCTGTTTCCTCTTGTCCTGCCATTTGTTTCCCGGAAAGAAATAGAATAGGTCTATCTCAGAGGTTAAGTAGGTCTACCTATCCTTAAAATCCAAGGCTCCAGCCTCAGGACTTTTGGTACGTTTCCAACACCTTCAGCCTCAGTACTGATTTATTAAACAGTTTTCTTAGTCTTGCCCTTCTTCAATCAGAAAATTTCCCACACGCTCTTCTTTTTTGTCTCTAGTGACTATTCTTCCGACAGTATGTTTTCTGAAAATTGTCTGCAGACAGGGACATGCTCAGCAATGAAAGCAATGTGCCAAAAGTGAGGAAAAAAAATAACTGAAGCGAGTTATTCTGTTGATGATATAGACGGTTTTGCATTTCAGATCTGTTCATATAGGACATTATGCCAAGAACACTGCATTCTCTGATGCACACATAATGAAAAACCTGTAGGTACACAGACTTAGGTTTTGTGGGCTTCAGTAAGGCAGAACTACACTCACTTCAGCTTCATCATACATAGTCAGTTGCATAGGAGGACCTCATTCAGAAATAATCTCGAATCCTATGGAATTCATAACTTAGTTACATACTTGTCAGAATGTTCCAAAAATGTTAGTACAAGATTTAGTCTACTAATGGTACTTGAAAAATGAAGAGGGAAAGGCTCACCCATACTGGCCCTAATAGTATGGTGACTCTTGTTATTAAAAAATGAGTTGGTTTGCTGTTATCTGGAGTTCTGTGAAGAGTACGCACGTATACTTGCCTCTGCATGGGAAGGAAGTTGAGATGCACATGTGCAAAAAAAAAAAAGTTCCTAACATGGAAAAAAGCTTCTTTCATCCAATTACCTAAAGAAAAGAGTTACATGGCATCACATATGTCAAATCTGACAGGATAAGTGAAAGCTTTGAAATAGATACTTATTGCTGTAAATGCACCTTTATGACAGGGACTTACAAGAGGAACCTGACAAAATATTCACGTTAACATTTTTCTTTCAGATCCTGAAAAAAGTGACTTTATTGCCATAAATACTGGGATGACATCCTTTTACTGATCTCATCCAATTTCTGGAAATAAAGCCATTAATTTGTAAATTTTTTCCCAATAAATACGATAAAATAGGGTCATAGTATTACAAACAAATAACAAAATGTTGGGAACCCCTAGTAGTGGAGCTTTATTGTAAGACACGGCTACAACAAAGTAGTGTACAGAGGTCCTTCTAGGTAATTGTTTCCCAAAAGGGAAATACATAGTTTTTAATGACAGTCCACTTGCAACTCGAGCATAAATCTTTACCCACGAGTCTTTACCTCCTATTTCTCCACTCTTAAGAATCAGAGTTATCTAGCAGGTCATATGATTACTTAGGCACATACACTAAAATACAGACTTGGCCTCTCTGTATTTCCAGTACATATCTTGAAATTTCTCGCTTAGATATGGCCTAAACTGCCATTGCCAAATGTGAGCTCCATGCTTTTTAACCCTTCCATTAATACATCGCTCCTGAACAGCCTGTAGCCATCCAGCAGGGCGCTCCAGTCAAGAGACTCATCCCACCAGGTTTCCCTTATGCCAGTTACGCCAAATATCTGGGACTGGGCCAAAGCTTATACATACTCTTATGTTCTCAGAAACGCAAATTAAAAAACATTAACCTTACTGAAATAAGAAGATTAACATCACTGAAGTAACTTTTGTCCTTTTTTTACTACACACACTACCCTTGTTCATTTTTATCATCCTTCTACTACGCAAATACTGCATGACTGAGTTTTTCGGGATGTTCGTACATCTGAAAGCATTACAACTTCCCCGTTGCCACGACTAATACATAATTATTGCAAAAAAATCCCATTACCATCATAAGAAATTAGCATGTTCTGAAGAAGTCTGGATGAAGAAAAAATGTGTAAAAAATGTAAAAAAAAAAAAAAAAAGAGGTTAGTTACATGATTATTGATTACATGCAAGACAAGCTTAGGAAACCTAGACACTGAGACAAAAAGAACATTACATGTGGCAAAGCTACAGATTCATTTCCGGAAAGGAGTTTCAGCAGATTATGTTTTGTGACTTATCTGAGCAAATCTTCATCAAGTTGAAGGAAAAAAGCATATAACTTACCAGTGTCATGCTTCCAAAATGTTCTTTTTTAATGTTCTGAGACTACAGGCTTTTCAAAGCTTGAGTTCTGGATTAACCTGTCTCCTTATCCTCTCTCTGTCAGTGGAGCTGAATAACACAATAATCTTCCTAACTTGTTGGGAAAATAAATTTTAAAGAAATAGGAGTCATCTTAAAATATCCCATCCTTTAAAAAAAAAGCTACAGAAAAGAGTAATATTCAAAAATTGCATAACAGAACAAATTATGAGTTTGAATAAAGACCTCTAGCTGTACCAAGAGAGAAAAACAATAATTTCTGATCTAAATGCAACCTAGCTAAGCCATATCTACTCTTGCTTTTATAATGTTCAAATTTGCAAATTTAAATTCACTTTCATAAAGTTTTAGAATTTTCTAAATTCCACCAGATTTTAAAAACCAAAAACAAGAAACAACAAATTTTAGGCAAGTAGATTAATATCTAGCATTAACTCACTTGAAATGTTTCATTTTCTTAAGAGAAAAACTTATCAGAGTTTGTTGAATTAAATAAAATAACACAAAACAAAAAAACAGAATATAATCTTCTGTAATAATGCAATTATTCCTTGTTGTACTTAAACAAGTTTTTCTGAAAGATGTTATACTGTTCTTGGCTGGGGTACAGTTAATTTTCTTCATGGTGGCTGGCATGGGGCTGTGTTTTTGATTTGTGTTGAATGCACTGTTGATAATACAGAGATATTTTTGTTATTGCTGAGCAGAGCTTACACAGAGCCAAGGCCTTTTCTGCCTCTCGTACTGCCATGCTGGTGAGGAAGTTGGGCGAACTTGAGAGGTTGGAAGGAGACACAGCCGGGACAGGTGACCCCAACTGACCAAAGGGATATTCCAGATCATGTGACATCATGTGTATAAAGTGTAAAAAGGTGGGGGAAGAAGGCAGAAGGGGAGGGACATTTGGAGTGATGGTGTTGGTCTTCCCAAGTCACCGTTATGTGAGATGGGGCCCTTCTCTTCTGGAGATGGCTGAACATCTGCCTGCCCGTGGCAAGCAGTGAATTCATTCCTTGCTTTTCTTTGCTTGTGTGTGGCTTTGGTTTTCTCTATTATGCTGTCTTTATTCCAACCCACATGTTTTCCAGCTTTCACCCTTCCAATTCCCCTTCCCATCCTGCCAGTGAGGGAGTGAGAAGCCACTTCATGGTGCTTGTTTGCTGGCTGGGGTTACACCATGACAGACACTAAACTACAAGCAGATAAATTTCAGCCAAAAGATTCTGTATATCAAAATTTTATTTTCCATGTTTTCCAAGTTATTACTTTCATATGATCTTTTTATGATCAGGGATCAGAGCCGCCTTAAAGCAATCCAGCTATGGTTTAAAAGGGAAAACAACTTCATCCCTCTTGTTGGGGTGTATTTCTTGCATTTCAAGCTGTTTCTAAGCAACTTCATAAGCAGGATAATACTAAACTTGACTGCATACAATTTTGGAGACATGACTGTTACTTTAAGAGAATGTTATTATGCAGTTCACTTTATCAGAAAACAATGTAAGATAGATATGCTTGTATTTTACACTAACAAGAAACACATTACAGAAGCTTCTGAAATCTTCATAATATACTTTGAAACTGCAACCCAAGGTACAGAACCCATATTCTTTTAGTTCACCAAGATTTAATTCTACATTTAATTCTACATTCATTTAATTCTGCACCTAGCCTGTTGCGGTGCGCTCCCCATAANAATGTGCTATCTGACGGAACTTTGAAAGAGCTGGTTAGGGAAACTGTATTAGAAAAAGGCCAAGACTGAAAGGGATCCAACTCCACTTTGCTAATATTCCTTCATTAAAATCAAGTTTAAGATATTTTTACATAGAGGTTTCATTTCGACTGTTGCATTTAGAATTAGAAACTCATAGTTAATTCTATTAATTTATGTGCTTTTTTTTCAACCTATTTATACAATTTCCTTTTACACTTTGCAGTTCCTATTTCTACATTTTCTGCAAAAAAATAATCCCCTTGGCTTTTAAATGGATGCCAGTTATTAATTTGTTCTCTATGCCTGTCTAGATAATACCTAATATTCTATTTGACTTTTCAACCACTGCTGGCTATTGAGTTGATTTTTGCAGATAAATACCCACAATAATGTCCAACTCAATTCTGAGTTGAAATAGGTCATTAAAAAAACCTTTACTACCTGCTTACAGTAATTTCATATTTCACATGTACGTGTTTTTGTTACTTGCCAACACTGCTAGGTAAAGCATAGAATCTTTTGAAGTATCCTAGAATCATAGAACTATAGAATGATTTGGGTTGGAAGCAGCCTTAAAGATCGTCCTGTTTCTACCCCCCTGCCATGGCAAGGGAAACCACCATTAGACCAGACTAGAGCCCCATCCAGCTCAGTCTTAAGACTGAATCAGTAGAATTATTAGGTTTAGGCATTTTAATTTTTTTTTTTAGGAAATTAAGAACTAGCTTTTATTTTTCAGCACATTACCTTGCAAGCAGTTATCTATAAAGTTCCCAGGCAAAGATATTTGAGTGTTGTAAATGTTTTTAAATGCGCCCTGGCAGCGGCGTGGCAGGTCGCGTCTTTCCCGGGAGCGTCAAAGGCGCTCGGAGCGTTCGCGCCCCGGCAAAGCATCAGCTCCTCGACGCGGCGGTGGAAAAGGAGGCGAGGAGGGACTTTGCCTGGGTTCCACAGAAAAACTTTATTTAGATGGCATCGGGAATCCCAGGGGCCATGGCCCCAGGACGAGCCCAGAGGCGAAGACCAAGACACACGAGGGCCGTGGGGTCTTATATGGGGAAAGGGAGGGCGGAGAGAGCATGAGAACCAATGGTCTCAGGGCACAGGGGTGGT
>VZRR01007715.1:212718-429606 GCA_013398015.1 Oreocharis arfaki
CGGCAGTGCTGCGGCACTAGCCCAATGTGCTATCTGACGGAACTTTGAAAGAGCTGGTTAGGGAAACTGTATTAGAAAAAGGCCAAGACTGAAAGGGATCCAACTCCACTTTGCTAATATTCCTTCATTAAAATCAAGTTTAAGATATTTTTACATAGAGGTTTCATTTCGACTGTTGCATTTAGAATTAGAAACTCATAGTTAATTCTATTAATTTATGTGCTTTTTTTTCAACCTATTTATACAATTTCCTTTTACACTTTGCAGTTCCTATTTCTACATTTTCTGCAAAAAAATAATCCCCTTGGCTTTTAAATGGATGCCAGTTATTAATTTGTTCTCTATGCCTGTCTAGATAATACCTAATATTCTATTTGACTTTTCAACCACTGCTGGCTATTGAGTTGATTTTTGCAGATAAATACCCACAATAATGTCCAACTCAATTCTGAGTTGAAATAGGTCATTAAAAAAACCTTTACTACCTGCTTACAGTAATTTCATATTTCACATGTACGTGTTTTTGTTACTTGCCAACACTGCTAGGTAAAGCATAGAATCTTTTGAAGTATCCTAGAATCATAGAACTATAGAATGATTTGGGTTGGAAGCAGCCTTAAAGATCATCCTGTTTCTACCCCCCTGCCATGGCAAGGGAAACCACCATTAGACCAGACTAGAGCCCCATCCAGCTCAGTCTTAAGACTGAATCAGTAGAATTATTAGGTTTAGGCATTTTAATTTTTTTTTTTAGGAAATTAAGAACTAGCTTTTATTTTTCAGCACATTACCTTGCAAGCAGTTATCTATAAAGTTCCCAGGCAAAGATATTTGAGAACAGTCCCTGACAAAGAATCTTCATTTGCACCCATTGGTTCAGATTAATTTTTCAAAAAAAGAAAACTACAAAGTGAGGAAGATGTTCTATTTTATATCCTCAGAATATAAATAATGTTGTTGCAGGAAGACAGTGAAATAAATTGTAATTGATGGTGATTTATTAAAAATGTTGCCATTTATTGCCCTCAATACCTCTCAATATGCTGAAACATGAACTAGTGAGACCATCCAGCTCAAGTTAGATGTTTATATTCTATTTAGTAATAACAATGAAAAACTTCTTATTGTATATAATTGTAAAAAACGTAACTTGACAAATGTAAGTAAAACAAAATACGCACAACAGAAGTCATAATTTCAGGATGAACCTCTGGTGTAAGTCATGATTTCATAAAAAAAAAGGCCTCTGCAACCTTCTGTGTCAATAAAAGTAAATGGAGAATTCTGCTGAACACGTATTTGACAATTAACAAGGCACTGCCATATCCAAATACTCAAGACAGGAAAATTAAAAAGGAAAGAATGAATAAAAGTCTTAAAGCAAATCACACTGTGAAGAAGAAAGCCAAAGAACCATCCAAATATATTTCTTTACAAATAAACTCAACAATATAATTGTATTACTATAACTGTCTTCTCTTCACAAATGCTTATCTTCTTAAAAATCAAAGTACAGTTTACACACAAAGTACAGTTTAATTCTGGCACTTCCATCTACACATAAAAACCTCAGAAAAATTATTTAAACTCGTAACACTTGAACTGCCGAGGCATAGGTAGAAATTCAAATGATAATAGCATTCAAGACTGTAATCTTATGGAGGGGTCAGGTAGGGCTGCTACTTCTCTGCGTTCATGCTTCAACAGGCCACTGCTACGGCTTCATTTAATTCAATCATAACTCAAGGCTAAAACTTGGTATAAACCAGTTACATAACAAGGACATCATGATGGCATTTTACATAATATTGCACAAGTACAGTCTCTTCCAAAAACATCTAATGCCATCAGAGTGGAGTAGGAAATAGGTTTTCTACACTGCCTGACTGTTCCCTCTCATAAACCTTCTTATTCCATGACATACGAAAAGAACATTTTCATGAAAAGCATAGTTCAAGATTTGTATTTTCTCTGACCTCTCTCCTCAGAGTCAAGTAGTCCGGGACACCACAACCTCCAGGAAACCAAATCAACCAAGAGTGAATCACCTAATCACCGAGCTTGGAAGGGGTTCTCTGGAGCTCATATAGTTCAAGCTCTGTTCAAGCAATCTCGGGGTGTAGTTTGTCCAGGATGGTCTAAGTCAGGTTCTAGACTTATCAACAGGCTATTCCTCAGTTTTTCTGGGCAAATTGGTCCAGTGTTTGACCACTGTCTCAATAAGAAAAAAATAACAATATTAATAATATTTTTAAAATATATAATTAGTAACTAAAGAAAAATTTAAAACATTTAAAAGGTGGTTTGTTGTGTTCTGGTGAAATTTCATGTGTTTTGATAGTTAATATATGCCCATTGCTTTTTGCAAGTCACTGAGTACTACTAAGAATGAACTGGTTCCATTATTAATACTCCCCCAAGAGGCATTTATACACATTGATAACCTCACCCTAGAGCCTTCACTTCTCCAGGCTAAACAATTCCAGCTCTCAGCCTTCTCCTTTACATGACAAGCTCAGTTTCTTCAATCATCTTTGCAATTCTTTGCTGCACTCATTTAATGATTCATGATTTTCTTGTAGTGGGGTGCCCAGAACATAACACAGCACTCCAGGGATGCTTTCAGTAGTGCTGAGCAGAGAGAAAGGATAGCTCTGCTTGACAAATTAGTAGTGCTTTTACTAATGCTGTCCAGCATCCTCTTAGCCTTTTTTGCTGCAGAGACATACCGCTGGCTTGTGCTGAGGTTGTTCACCGGGGTGCCCAGGTACTTTTCTGCCCATCTTCTTTCCAGATGGCAATCTGCACTGTATACTTTGAGTAGTTTGGTGCTTTCCTTCTTGTTTGTTTTTAGCTCACACTCAGCAACAGACCCACATTCTCCCTAGTCTTCCTCTCACTGCTGATGTACCTATAGAAACTTTCCCTGGTGCCCTTTATATCTTTCTCCAGATTCAACTGAACATGAACTTTGTTTTCATAACCTCATCCTTGTATGCTCAAGCAGTATTTCTATATTTTACCTGGGTCATTTGCCTTTGTCTTTCCCTCTTGTAGGCTTCCTTTCTATATTGATCTTTATCAGGGGTTCTGGAATTCTTTATTACATGCAGGCCTCCTCCAACAGCTACTAGATTTCCCGTTTTTTGACATGTACTGTTCTCGAGCTTAGAGAAAGTGATACATGAAAATCAACCAGCTCTCCTGGTCCACTCTTCTCACCACGACTGTATCCCACTCCCAGGAAGTCCCTCAACAGGCCAAAGCCAACTGTCTAGGAGCTGTGATCTTGTTATTTCTCTTTTCCCTCCTCTCATGACTCTGAACTCCACACATCCAACGGTCTTTGCAGCCAAGACATTCAACTCCTCTGCAGGTCTCCTTGTTTAAATATCAGGTCCACCTGAGAGTTTCTCCTTGTTGGCCCATTGATTACCTGCATCAGAAGTTGTCATCAAAGCGCTCCAGAAGTCTCCTAGGTTGCATGTGCCTTGTTATGGGGTCCTTCCACAGGACCAAGACCTGTAAATGTGAGGTTTCTTCCAGTTCATCTTTGGTCTATGACCTCTTGACAAGGACATCGGAAGAAGACCCCTACCACAGCACCACTGATACTGATCTGAGCACAAACCCCAATCCATAAGTTCTCAGCTGGCTGACCACCTCACCGTATGCAGAGCTCCTCTTCTTTGTTCCTGCTGCTCTCCTAAATAAAAGGCAGCTTTCCTCCTCACTTTCCTTCTTAAAGAGCCTGTATCGATCCATCACAGCACTCCAGTCATAGAACACCAGGACTTCATTCCCCTCTCAAAAAGATTTCACTAAAGTATTGGCTGTACTGGGGCCTTTCTCAATTTCTCCTGTCGAAACAGATCATTACCTATAACTAATTACTTCTGAGGTGGGTGGGAAGAGACTTACTCTTCATCTGCATAGATAAGTTACAGACTAGTTCTTGTTCAAATTAAATATAAACCAGAATAGCACAATGAGTGTGGAGAGAAAAGCAAGGAATTGAATTATTCTAATGAGAAATCCAGTTTTGTATCCAGGATAATCTTCAGCGAATGACTCATCAGGTTTCGTCTACATTTGTATGGGAAGTTTCAGTCTTCACAAATTGGGTTTTTTCCTAATGATAAAAGTAAATTAAAAATCCCACCACACACACATTATGGGACATTGAAAATACAAGCTGATACTGTCAATGTCTACAATAATGAAGCAGGGTGTCATAATGCAGGACATGCTCTGATACAGAGTGCTTTGACCAGTTCTGAACTAGCCTTCAACGACCCAGAAAGAGAGGGGTAGTATCCAAAATGTTGTATAAAGCAACAGCAGCTACAGTAAGACTCACTAGAGGGGATGTTTTAGCAGCTGCTCCCTGCAGTAGTAATTTCTATGAAGAAAAAATTACTTCTTTTTCCTTTTTTTTTTTAGCAGAATTCCATGATGAAGAGTGCTATACTGCTCCACAGAATCAATTTTCTAAAAGAAAGCAACTCTGATAATCTGCTTAATTTGTCTTAACGTGGTGTAAAACACTTGGAAGTTCCGACATACTGAGTATTAAAAAACCCACAAAATTTGGTTCATACTAGAATGCACTGTAGAAGTTGATTGTCCAGGATGTTTGTTAAGCAGGAGGTGTGACAGACGAATACAGTGATACAGGGAATGTTTCACTGAGTATCGTTATGGTGGGCAAATCCAGTCAGTTCCTTCTACTACAGCAGCAGAAAAAAGCACGGTCATGGAACTGCAACTTTCATCACAGTCCAGACAAGACTGGATGGAATGAGCTGGAACAGCATACACATTTGCAGGCACCAATAAGCCCAGTTTCTATCTTGATGTAATGCAGTTTTTAAAGGCCAAAACATGGAGGGGAAATAAAGAAGAGGCAGTAAATACTACACATAATTGCTTGAGTTTTGTGCAGCTCGGTGATGGCAGTATTTTATGAAGGTTGTCTGACCTGTGGTAGGGCATCCTTCACTTCCAGCACCTCTTCACTGCCTTTGAACCTTGCTTAGTCACTCAGGACTGGAAAGGGTATGGGGTAAAAGAGAAGAAAAGGGGTTTCTCAATGTGATAGGTAATCATGTACCAGAGCAGACCCTCAGGAATCCTCAAGTGAGAAAAAGGTTCAGCTTTTACATATTAGACTAAATGATTCAGCTCAATATGACTCCAAGTAATACTGCTGCTCTGTCATATCAAGGTACTAAAATTTATCATCATTTTAGGTTATAATACTTTTATATTTTATATTAGACTACAGAAATGCTTTTCTATCTCTTAGTATCCTCTGGCAAAAGTGCTGCACTTTTTAAAGATCATTTATAGTTATTTTCTGAATAATCTCATTCATTTCTTTGGGGTTGCATAAAAACTCCGCTAGCTCATCCCCTTAGGCACCCATGTGTATGTCATGCCTCTTTCTGTTTTACTTCGTATTTTCTTCTGAGAACCCTTTAAACTAAAATGAATCAGCCTGTCCCTGCTGAAAATGTGTACAATTTTTCTCTACTACAAATCTCATTCTTCACATAGTTTCTTGTTCTGGTGCTCTGAACTCTGAAAGCAATGTAACAGGTGACTCACCATCAGCTAACAGTCATTTTCATATATTAACTAATTGAATTCTGAGGTTCTTTATTAGAAATTCAAACTTTACCTCCCATTTAATCTTAATTCATATTTTGAATTATTTCTAACTGATTTTTTCTATTTTCAGTATTAAACTACAATAGTTTAGTGACATTAATGTCTAAAGTTTATGTATAAAAGCCAAATTATTCACCTGCATTCATATTTTGAATGCATTCAGGATGCAGTACTCACAAGATACCCATGCCACTATGACTCTGCTGTTTCTTCTGAATTCATGTTCATCTATCGGCTTTTTTTATGGAGAACTGTCTGTTTTGTTCTAAAACTGCTACTGTGTACAAGCACCCTTCTTTTTGTCAATTTGTTGAATGTCGCTCTTTATATGAAATAAAAATTTTTTAAAAATGTTAAGAAAAACCCCCACAACGCCATAAACTTGAATTTCCTGACCTTGATTTAACAGCATATAAAAGAATGCACATACATGTTCAGGCACTTGTCCCTCTGTCCCTTGTATTGTGTAAAAATAAATGACATTTCTTCTCACAGCTTTAGAGACCTGCTAGATTTTTCTTCCCAGTTCCATAGTAAATATTCTTGTGGGAGTAAGTCTTATACATGCAAAATTATTTTGTCACGTATCAGTGAATCCCTAAAATTAGCAAAATTACACCTTATTAACACTGTTTGAAATTTTTGACATTTCAAAAAATAGTTTCTTTTCACTATTATTTTTATGAAATGTTTATCTCTTCATCATTTCACTCCCTCAAGGTTAAGCAATTTATGATTTAAGGATTTTCATGCTTGCTCTTTGCTTGATTTCAAATGGACTACTGCCTCACCGTTTCTAGTAAGAGAACTAAACATTATAATCTTTCTTTTCTTTCCGGTGCAACAATGTTAACTCATTATCCACTCAATCATTTCTAAAATACTTTAAATAATTATTTAATTTGTTTAAAGTGGTCAAATTCATTTTGCTTAACTATTGCAGTGTACATTTTAGGTTTTAACTTGCTCTGCAACCTCTTATCCTCAGACTGCTCCAATACAAATTATGGCAGTATGAGACTCCCCAAAGCATCTCCAAATGCTGAATTGATAATTTCACATTACAATAAACATCCCTTGTTCTAGATTCGGCAGCATATTTATGTTACTGGGGACATTTTCATGAAGAAGAGATTGAAATCTGATGAATTTTTATTTCTAGTCTTTTTCGAGAAGAAGACACGGCAAGGGTTACAGATTTTTAATTTAAAGTATTTATCCCTTAAATATTTTCCAAACCCTGCCAGTTCTTATCATTAGTCTAACTGTGTGTACTTTCATCACTTATGTACTTTAAAGCACCAATAGGAAAAACTTGCTATAGAAAAATCTTTAAAAACAAATAATTTATTCCTGGCACTGCTTTTACTGATTTGTCTATAAGACCTGTGACTCATAGGAGAAAAAATACTCAGTTTTAAAGGTACTACCAGAAGAGCATCGACCTTTCACAAAATCCAGTGCTGGATTCTGCTGTTTGGTCACAGCAGCACCATGCGCAGCACTACAAGTTTTGGGCAGCGTAGCTGTAAATGTGCCTAGTGGAAAAGGACCTGGGGGTACTGGTGACAGCAGCTGAACATGAGCCAGGGTGTGCCCAGGTGGCCAAGAAGGCCAATGGCATCCTGGCCTGGATCAGCAATGGTGTGGCCAGCAGGACAAGGGCAGGGATTGTGCCCTGTACGGGGCACTGGTGAAGCCACACCTGGAGTGCTGTGTCCAGTTCTGGGCCCCTCAGTGCAAGAAAGACATTGAGGGGCTGGAGTGAGTCCAGAGAAGGGAACAGAGCTGGGGAAGGGTCTGGAGCACAAGTGCTGTGAGGAGCAGCTGAGGGAGCTGGGGGTGTTCAGCCTGGAGAAAAGGAGGCTCAGGGGTGACCTTATCACTCTCTACAGCTGCCTGAAAGGAGGCTGTGCCCAGGTGCAGATTGGTCTTTTTTCCCGAGTAACAAGCAATAGGACAAGAGTAAATGGCCTCAAGTTGAGCCAGAAGAGTTTTAGACTGGATATTAGGAAAGATTTCTTCATGAGAAGGGGTTGTCAAGCATTAGACCAGGCTGCTCAGGGAAGTAGTAGAGTCACAATCAATGGAGGTATTTAAAAGACATATAAATGTGGCATTTAGAGACATGGGTTAGAGCTGAACTTGGTAATGTAAAGTTTACAGTTCGACTTAATGATCTTAAAGGTCTCTTGCAACCAAAATTATTTCATGTTTCTATCTTCTTTAAGCGTATTTTGAAGCATAACTCCTGTAGCTCTGTCAGAGTTCCGCTCCTCACAGTAAAAACAGTAAATTAAAAATCATTTCAGTTAGAACAGAAATAAACCAAGATGACGATTATGTTCAAATAATATTGAGGCATTTTTTCTAGGCTCATGTGGGAATTGGTGAGGGAGATTATTTAAATTAAAGATTAACTGAAAAACACTGGGACATAAAAATACAATTTTTCTATTGCGTAGCCTAAGAGTTTGGCTGTAGCTGCTCATATATTTGTAAATTCTCCTTCACCAGTGATGATGAATTGTCTATAATTCATACATCTACATACATACACAGAGAAAAAACAGAAAACGAAAGAAATCATGTGTTGCAAGTGTCATTTATTTAAATAAAAATCTATACTACATTTATCAAATAAATGAATTAGTGTGATTTCCACATTAGACCAGACTAACAGCTAACTCCTGCAGCCTTGGTTAGTGGCCAGCAAAAAAAAAAAAAAAAAGTATCAGAAACAGGTAGGAAAAAACCCTTTTAAAACTGAGAGCGAAGGAAATCTAACCCTATAAAGTCTTACCTAATCCTATTTAAAAAAATCTTAAACACAAAAACATGCAGTTTTTATCTTTCTCAAGTCTTCTTTCATTCTATTTCTTCAGCATTAATTGTTATAATTTCAGATATTATTCCAGATCTATATAAAAAATTATCCACTTATAATCCAAGTATGTAAAGTTTGTGGTACAGTATATCTTGACAATTAATTACGTATTATGTTCATGTATTTAATATCAAATTCCTGTTGTGGTTTTTTTTTGATCCAGGCTGTGTTCATTATCCTTTTGTAATGCGAGTCTCAGTTCTTTAATATCTTTTAGGACATGAGGTAATCAATAGTTCAAATGATAGGTCCTGGTCAAGATTTCAGCAAACCTCTCCAATTTGAAACACTGATTCACATAGCATTAATATTTTTAAATAGGTCTGTACAGTCACAAGAATTACTAGCCTGAGATAAATTTTGTGTTTCCAACTACTTTTAAATTTAGACTGATATTTAAAAGCCATGAATTAATTTTTAAAGTACTCTGTTTTCACAGGAATCATGAACAATGTTAAAGGTGTAGACTGGCTCACTTGGTTGCACGGCCATGGAACCCAAGCCAGAAACACTCCTGAAGAGTCTCCAGGCCTGCCAAATTTCCAGGAGCAGTTTTGACAGTTACCATGCCCTTTGCATGGTTTTGCTGTACTCTTGACACTTTGCCAAACTATTTGGAGAACAAGTTTTATGAGGAGCGTCTGAAGGAGCTGGGGTTACTTAGTCTGAAGAAAAGGAGGCTCAGAGGGGATCTCATTCTTCCCTACAACTACCTGCAGGAAGGAGAGTGCAGTGAGGTGTTGCTCTGTATTTTATCCCAGGTAACAAGTAATAGGACAAGAGCAAATGTCCTGAAGTTGTGCCTGGGGAGGTTTAGATTTGATATTAGAAAAACATTCTGCATTGAAAAGGTGGTGGAACAAGCTGACCAGGCAAGTGGGGGAATCATTGCCTCTGGAAGCATTCAAAAAACATGTAGATGTAGTGCTTAGGCACATGGTTTATCCTTAATGATTCTGTGATTCTCACTACGAAAGAATTACCTCACAGCACTCTGAGTGTGAACCACCACGCAGTGTTTTTGGGAAAGCTCATTCATGAATTAGCACTGATTTCCTGGTGACATCCACTATAAGAGACAAAACTGTTAATCAGTAATGCCCCAATTGCTTTTCTTAGATGTTCATATAATTATTTAGAGCCCTCTAAGCTCTCTAAGTACACTTCAGTAAACTTAAGCTAATGAAATACTGGGGGAAAATAGGCTTTAATAGCAAGCATCACTTCAGAGGAAATAAAATGCCTTAGGAGAAAATCAGATACCTAAGGAGTCTCCTGTTGTGAAGATAGGACCACAGGATTTAATAAGTCTGTATAAAATCCCTTAATGCTAACTACATAGTTTAGTAAGTATTCCAACATTAATGAACTGGAACAAAATGTCTCTTTATGGAATAATTCTGTCAGTCTACAGCTATATCACAGGTTTCCTATAAATTCCCGTGAAGTTCACGAAGAAATAATAGAAATTCACTCAGAAAAGGATAGCTGTGCAAAAATAACAAAAGACTGTATCAAATATGAAAGTCCCAGGGTGCTGAACATTTACTTTGTATCTGAGCACTACAGTTTATCTGGCATGTCGAATCATTCTCTGCTGTGAGGCCCCCCACAGAGAACTGTATCACTAGGAAAGCTAACACTGCAAGACGTTAACATCTATGTTTTCGTTTCCAGTTTCAAGATCTTCAAGTTGGAGGCTTGGGATAAGTATACTATATCTGACTGAAAATATTTGGCTCGATGTAATCTATTTTTCCTCATCTATGGGTGAGATTCCCATACATTCTCAATGTTAAAATATTTCTAAATGAATGATCAGCAATTTTATTACTTGCTACCTTTATGACAAAAAGAATAAGATTTTCAGTGAAAATTTAGAATTTACAATGATTGATAGATGCTAACCTCTGCAAATAAAAGGGCTTTTGGCTGAAGAAAACATCATGATGCATACAAAATATATACCTTGGCTCTGTAAGACAATATCTGCATTACAGAAAGCATACCATTTTGATCAAATTAATGGGTGTATACAAATATACTCCAGCGCTTAATTTCTTCCCTATGCATATTTTCCCTTTTTAGTTTTCAGTTCCCTCATGCAAAGATCTTTATGGCATCAAGAAAGAATCAGAATTTACCTCAGTTTTACCTGCATGGTGTCTATAGCACTTTCCATATATCATGAGAAATATTGGATTTATGTGTTGCAGGACAGGCATAGGTCACAATACACAGGCACATTTCACACAGCAACTTCTTTTTCCTCCATTTCTGCATTGGATAATAAGGTTCTCATATGCTCTCAGTCACCCAGTTACCCGCCAAGATGCTCAAACCAGCACTGGGCTGTCTCAGACTGTACTGTATCATCTTGTAATCATATGATGCTGTCCAAATACTGCGATCCAACAACAAAATTGTTGGAAAATTGTACTAAAAATTTCTTAGAGCCAGACAAAACAACTAAGATAGTAGGTCAGTATTTGTACTGTTAAATAAAAATTGGTCCTGCAAGCATCTCTTCAATTCCAGTGAACAGAAGCTGGCTAAAGGGCAAGAAGGCATGTCCCATGAGGAGCAGTTCAGGATTTGGAGTTTGTCTGCTTGGAGAGACGGAGGCTAAGGGGTGACCTCATGGCTCTCTGCAGCTTCTTGAGGAGGAGAGGTGGAGAAGGAGGTGCTGATCTCATCTCCCTGGTATACAGTGATGGAACACACAGGAATGGTTCAAAGCCAAGGCAAGGGAGGTTTAGACCAGACATTAGAAAGCATTTATTCACCAAGACGGTGTTAAAACCCAGGAACAGGCTTCCTAGAGAGGAGGCCAATGCCCCCAACCTGTCAGTGCTTAAGAGGCACTTGGACAACAAATGCTGAGGGCATGTTGCCCTTAGCAACACCCTGTAGCTTTGGTCAGCCCTGAAGTGGTCAGGCAGTTGGACTGGATGATCACTGTAGGTCTCTTCTAATTGAGCTTTTCCTGTTCTATCATATTCTAATTCAGGGAACAGATCTAAGGTTCTACCTTTGCTATTTCAGTCCATGTTCCACAAGGACTTGTGTCAAAGATAATCTTATATTGCCAGAAACTTTTTTTTGAGGGAGTGAGTGAGTTTTATTTTAAATGGGGAAGAACTAATCCTTTTACTAATCAACAGGACATGTACTTTTTTGATTAATTACCTTCTGGAAAGAAAATAAGTTCATATGAGAAGCCTAAGGATGAGGGAACACAAGTCCAAAGCTGGGAGCAGGGTTGTGCAACATCAGGATATAAAACCAAGTTCTTTTCTATTTAGGTGAACACAAAACCTGTGGAAAAAAGAAACCAGTAATTTCTACTGGCATAGCTTTTCTTCACACTTATTTCCTCAAAAAGGCCTGTTACACATGAAGAAACTACTGATGAAACAAAGTGATTCTACCTCTGTTTTCTGGGACACACTAAAAGTTCAGGAAAAAAAAAGAAGTAATTACAAAATTGATGCAAAAAACCCAAGTAGTTTAGAATGAACATATGAAAGAGTTATGCTTAGCTTCTGTGCGAAACAAAAATGTGTTTGTACAAATAAGCAGCAGTAAAGATACTAACTTAGTTACTACTGTTTTATCAATACTGGCAAAACTAGACCTAGTACCTAACGGTACTGCAGGCTCCAGTACCGAGCACCCACCTGGCCCAGGGAGAGGCTGGCCGGATCACTCAGAGGCGAGGGAAGGCTGGCGAAATTTCGGCAGGGGTTCGCCCAACCCACCGATGGTACAGGCGCGCTGAGGAAGGAGAGGCGAGGCGGAGCGGCTTCTCCAGATGGTGCGGGGGTTATTATGGCACCGGGGTCGTGCCAGGAGAAGCGAGACAATGTGTTTCACACTCCCAGTTACACCCCTGTGAGTGGGCGGGGGAAGAGACAGAACACCCAATGGTGCAGGAACGCGGGGTTTGAATTTGGCGGGCTGGGGGTACAGAGCCAATGGGAGGGATCGTGGGAGGGGAGAAACACGCGGGAGCAGGGGATGAGATGGCCGTGCCCAGTTTGTGGGGAGCGCACCGCAACATCTCCTCCGTTTCTATTTATTGCAAAGGAGATAAAGGTGGCTAGAGCAGCCGCTTGTGTAGACTCCTCTTGCTGAGGCTGCTCAGATGGCATCTTCTCCGGTAGCTGCCCGCTTCCCCTCTGGCCCCGTTGTGTGGGACCGGGGGAGGGAGGGGCTGCACCTCCACGCCGGCTCTGCGCCGCCCGCGGGGCCGCAGCCCCGCCCCCTCTGTGCGGGGGAACGGAATCGTGGCTTGGCACAGCTTCGCAGCTGGGGGAGCCTCGGCTCAGTCACTTTCCTGTGCTGCGGTCTCGGCCCGGCGGGGAAAGAGGTCTTGGCCCTGCACTGCTGCTGCTCGCCTCCGCCTGCTCCCCCCTGCACGGTCTCGGCCCAGCAGGGGCTGGCAGGGAAGAGGTCCCGGCCCCGCGCACTCACCCTCCGCCCGTTCCCGGCCCCTGTGCTGCTCGCGGTCGAAGGGAGGATATCGAAGCACTTACACCCAACTACACGGGGGAGTTTGGGAGGGTTTAGAGGGGGTTAGTGAGGGGACAGGAGAGACACGGAATCGGCAGAGAGTCTGCCACGCCCTCGAGCTCTCTCGAAGGACAGTGGGAGAGGACGGGAGGTTTCTGTTTCCAGATGACTGAGGGAAACAAAACAGAGGTTAGTTTTCTCGCACACAAGGACTACCCCCCCACGTGGGTAATCTTAAAAAACTCCCAAAACTGGGGGCACAGTTGCATCTTGAGGTAAAGGGCGAGAAGAGAGAGGGTTTAAGGAAGAGTTCAGCCCGGGTTGATCAGGCTGAGTAGAGGGGGATAAGAAGCAGTCTCAGAGGAGCCGAGGAGATGAAGGAACCTCACACCGTGTGGCGGGATGCGCCCTTTGAGCTGGTCCTAGGAGGGGGACGAGGGATAGATAAGGGGAGGGAAAAACCTCTCACTGAGCCTGGGATGGGTTATTCCCCATGGCTCAGTCTCTTTCTCTGCTGGAGTAAGAAATGTAAAACAAAACAAAAACCTGGGCTTCTTCCCCCGCTTCGGACCTGCCCTCCAGTGCAGGGATCCAGGAGACCCCCGCACCACGTGCCAGCCGCTCCGGGGGTTCTACTCACACAGAGCCGACTCTTACAGTCACAGGAATATCCCAGAAAATTAAACTTCCAGCGGAGTCCTTCCTCTGGTGCAGGTTCCGAGAAATCGCACACGTTCCGGGGCGGCGAGGCGGCGTGGCTCGAGCGACGTGGCTTCACGTGGGCAACGGCGCAGCGTTGCTCCGGCGGCGGCTGCTTGGCGCTGTGACGCGGCTTCACGTGCACAGCACGCCAGCGGCTCGCAGCTCTGCAGAGCGGCTCTGCTCCAGCAGCGGCGCTGGCGGCTTCGCCCGCACGCTCCAGAAAAGCGGCGGTTTCTCGGACGGCTGAGCAGTGTCCGGCGGCAACTCCCGGCGGCGGCGCGGCCATCAGGGAGCGCTTTCAGCTTCTGCGATCACAGGCGGTGGTGGTGGGGTCCAGCAGTCCCACGTTGGGCACCACATGCCGCAGCACTGCAGGCTCCAGTACCGAGCACCCACCCGGTCCAGGGAGAGGCTGACCGGACTGCTCGGAGGCACGGGAAGGCTGGCGAAGTTCCAGCAGGGGTTCGCCCAACCCACCGATGGTACAGGCGCGCTGAGGAAGGAGAGACGAGGCGGAGCGGCTTCTCCAGATGGTGCGGGGTTTATTATGGCACCGGGGTCGTGCCAGGAGAAGCGAGACAATGTGTTTCACACTCCCAGTTACACCCCTGTGAGTGGGCGGGGGAAGAGACAGAACACCCGATGGTGCAGGAACGCGGGGTTTGAATTTGGCGGGCTGGTGGTACAGAGCCAATGGGAGGGATCGTGGGAGGGGAGAAACACACGGGAGCAGGGGAGGAGGTGGCCGTGCCCAGTTTGAGAGCGCACCGCAACATAGACCCTTGATTTCTATTTGATATAATACACAAACCAGAAGTAGTCTACATACTACTTCACAGATAGAGAGTATATTATCATTTTACAGGACGTTGTGTCACCATTAAGTAAAATAGTTATTTTAAGTGTACATTTGCGAGTGAGAGGAAACTTTAGATTAATGTCTTTCTTATACTGTGGCACCCAAAACTGCCTCCAGCACTCGAGGTGAGGCCACCCCAGTGCAGAGCAGAGGGGACAATCCCCGCCTTTGCCCGGCTGGCCATGCTGTGCCTGATGCCCCCCAGGACACGCTTGGCCCTCCTGGCTGCCAGGGCACTGCTGACTCGTGTTCAACTTGCCATGGACCAAGGCCCCCAGGGCCCTTTCCATGGCACTGCTCCCCAGCCTCTCATTCCCCACTCTGTCTGTACATCCAGGGCTGCCCCGTCCCAGGTTCACAACTCAGCATTTACCCTTAAACTTCATATGAGTAAGAGTCACTTGGGCCCTCTTCTTTATATAAGCTATACCTTGTATGAATTCTCTCTGCAATACTACCACATCGCTACTGAATGTTGTGACAAAATCATCAAATGTATGATACATCCTACTAGGTAACAATTATCATTTAGCAACCACATATGAATCTTAAGAAGCTGTTTAAAACCACGGTCCGCCACCTGGCCTCATGTTCCTTTAGGGAGCAGTTCAATCCACACCCAATCCCAGTTAAGTCTTGCAGACATGGTAAGCGACTGCTCACTTCTCCATCTAAAATTTGAGCACTGGGCTATTTTAACCTCTCCCTCTATACTTCATGACTACTTAAGTTATAATGAGACATAGACACTGCAGCTAAGTCTGTTAGCCATCGTTTGTCCAGCTACGGGACATTGCTAAGATATGAATATGAAGAATTCTTGAAAACAAAATTTCAGATAGTCTTGACATGGTCTCCACTGGCTAATGACATGATTTCAGCATTTTTCAGAATATAGCCCAGCAAAAAGGCAGTGCACGTCTTAAGATTAAAGCAATCAAAATACCTTTACTAGCCACCAACACTCAGTAACTCTCGTCAATCAATCTTTTCAGCTCTTTCATCCATCTTATAAAGTTTTCTGTCTTTCATCTATCTTTTTCTTCTTCCTAAATTTTTACGAATTACCAGTTTTATAATGTTGGCTTTTTATCCTGAAGTGTTAACATTTGCAGCAAGTATGTACATTCAAGTTAGATGCAGAAACTAAACTTCCCATTTACATTTTCCTGCCCCAAAGGTTAGTTTCAATTCTTGCAAGCAACCACGAAAGGTGAAAAGAGAACTCAAGTGTGGAATTCTTGGCACAACTTTTATGATGTATGTTTCTTCAAAATGTTATTTTCAAGGTCATTCATAAAATGGTACTGGAACTTCAGCTTCTTAGTGCTTGAGCAGGTGCAATGGCAGATTGATTTAATTTTTGTTTAGTATATCCTGCACAATTGCTGTCAAACACAGAAAAATTATCCCACTACATTTACAATTTTAATTAATTTATTCATTCATTAAACAATTAAAAATGTCATCAGGTTTTCAATTAAAAATACGACTATTCTGACTAAAACATTACAAATAGCCATTTGATGAAAAATTAGAAAGCTGAAGGCCATGATTATCTTTCTGACACAAGCAGCAGCATAAATTAAAATAATGTATCACACAGAAGGATTTGCATCTGTTTAAAAAATTTTACAGTCTAGAAAGTGCAACAGTAAAAAAGAAAAACAATCCCCAAATTATTTTCATGATATGGTAATTAGAAACCTGTTTTTAATGCTTCCACCAACTAACAATAAAGTATGTGTTTAGTATCTGTCCCAGAAAAAGAAATCTAGTAGAACCAGAGCATCAAGTAATCAATTAGACAGCAATTTGCTTATGAGGCACGAATGGAGCACTTTGGTCAAGAATTGTTCTGATTTTTTTCATTCTAAGAAGACCTTCACCTTCCAGCTCAAGAGCAGAAGGCCCACTGGTCTGCCTGAAGGCCAGGGGATGTCACAACTGAATACCTGCAAATGAGTGCTAAGGACACCCACCAATGCCCCCACTCATAAGTTTAAGCCAAGCTGCTGCTCAAATGTCTATCATGCTCTGAGTCATGCATTAAAAAGAAACAGCAGACAGTTGCCACAAAGCACTGATTGGAGACTAAGGTAGAAAGATTGCCCATTTTCATTTCCACTGAGTACAGATTTTCTTTGCCAGATACTAGTAAGATACAGAGCAAGGTATAAGTCCTTGGCTTCTATGCAGCATGAACTGAAAAAACTGTTATGTGTCTTCACAGGAAATACCTCCCACTTTTGACTGCTCTGCCAAGTTAGTAGACATTTCTGCCAGTTTGTTTTCTAAGTATGCTTTTTTGATCCTTGTTTCTTTTTAACTGCACACACCAATAATGAATGGTAAATGCTTGAAGGAAAGCCCATTGTTCCTTAGGCAGGCAACCCAGAGCAGTGGGGGATAGTACAATGTGAATGTAATGCTTATCAGGATGCCCTCAGACTCCACTGTTGTGAGCAGATGCTTTCCCTCTGTACACAACAATCATGTACTCTACTGTCCTGGGTTGCAGTGTATTCTATTACCACCTTCTTGAGCTGTGAAACCAGGTGGGGCAGTGTTTCTTTGCCTCCTCCCTCCGGGCTATCTTCTGTTAATGGGAGCATTTGTGCCTTGCCAAAGGACTCATAGATAACAGACTCCAAACCATCTCCTGTTAATGGGCCCATCAGTGCCTCACTACCCCATTGTGAGATGCTCCGCCTGGGAGGGGGCACTGAACATTTCCCACCTGGATATAATCAGAGGTTTTTCAGGCACAAAGTAGTTTTTCTCTGCTGGACTTCCAGAGGATGAGAAGCTACATCACTGGACCTTCAGGCGAAGACCAGACCCTTTTCCACAGGACCACTGTTTCTCACCAGAGCTGTTGCACCCACCCTGCTCACCGGGAGCCACCAGCGCTGCTGCCGGCTGTGACCAGCACTGCTCCAGGAGGAGAAGCTGCCGGCTGTGACCAGCCCTGCTCCAGGAGGGGAAGCTGCCGGCTGTGACCAGCGCTGCTCCAGGAGGAGAAGCTGCCGTCTGTGACCAGCGCTGCTCCAGGAGGAGAAGCTGCCGGCTGTGACCAGCACTGCTCCAGGAGGGGAAGCTGCCTGGCAGCCGAGAAGGCTGCACTGGGTGACTGTGCTGTTATAACTGCCATAGTCATTGCTGTTTATTGTTTTGTTTTGTTTTTTATATATAAATTAGTAAAGAACTGTTATTCCTATTTCTCATATCCTTGCCTGAAAGCCCCTTAATTTCAAAATTATAATAATCTAGAGGGAAGGGGGTTGCATTTCCCATTTCAAAGAGGGCTTCTGCCTCACTTAAACAGACGCCTGTCTTTCAAACTAAGACATCTACCCCCCCAAAAAATAGTACCAACCACAAAATAACACATCTGAGCACACATACTTACATCCTGCACACATAAGGCTGAATTCACACTGGTTTGAAGATTCATTTGAATTGCTCCTCTTGTTATGACTTGACATTACGAAAGTGTTTTTACTGTCGTTAGCTTCCTATGCTTCCTGAATTTAAGAGGAAACAACACTGAAATTTCCTTCTCTTGAATTACAGAAGCTAGAAAGACAATAGCTTTAAATTAAGCAATTGTCTTTTAAAAAAATCAAAGAAACAACAACAAAATGCAACACTTTAAAAAAAAAAATAAGTCAATGCTTTTACAGTAGGAAAAGTGCCAGTAGAAAATACACTCATCTATCTTGAAACCACAGATGCAACATTTACAGAACTTAGCCTTTGGTCTAGACTAGCTTTAAGACCAGTATACTTGGGATTGTGCGTATAATCAAGGGTTGCCCAAAATACTAGATAAAGTGCTGTTAAGAAAGGTGTATAAAGCAGTTGAAAAGTGGAGTTCTGCTACATGGCATCAAATCCTGACAGAACTGAGAGCCGTCCAAGGCAGCTGGAATCTCAGTGAAACAGAACCAAATGGAAACAAAATTACTGTAATGGATAAATGTCCAAAGTAGCAGTGAAATTTTAGGCAGGCCAAATAGAAGACTAATTCAGATGAAGCAAAAATTCCATAGAAGTATAAAGTAATGAAGTTAGAGGGACAAATTAATCTCTAGAATTTTTCCCCTGAATTAAAATGAGCTAAGCAAAATCTTAGTTTATTCTGTTATTTCAAAGAGAGTAAGTACCAGCTGAAGCTGCCCAAGAACTCTCAGCTGGTCAGATCATGCCAGCAATGCCATGGTTGTGGGTTTATCCCCCATATGGGCCTTTTACTTTAAAGCTGAATTGATGATCCTTGTGGGTCCCTTCCAACTCAGAATATTCTGTAACTCCTGTCTGTAACTCTGTAATGCATGTGATATTCATGCTCTCTTTCCAAATCATATCCATGTAGGAAGAACTCTCTTCAAAATAGTCACCTATTCCCGGTTCCTGGTTGATGAAAAAAGCAAAGAGATTTCGCATTCCCCAATATGCACATCAATTCTTTGGACTTGGGGGGCTCTTTTTTTTTTTTATCCTTCCCCTCTTAAAATACATCCAAAGAAGTCGTAACTTCTGCTTCTTCAGAGAACATGCTCTGTTCCACAATACATATTCTGCCACATTCCCATGGCTGTGAAAATAATTGAATTTAGATTCTGTTACTCTCTTCAAATGAGTGAGTATTAGAAATGGATGCAATTTAGACTCCAATCCATCTAATATATTTTTATTACATGAATTTGCTTTTGTTTTACTTACTACAGAAAATGGGGCGAGGGGGCAATGCTGGGGACAATATTGTTCGTCTGAGTTTTATAATGACTTTTTTATGTCTCTGTGAAACAGCGTGGTATGAGCTCACCACTGGCCCTCAAATAATATGCACTGATGCAACACCATATGGTAAGGTAACAAGCTGTGGAAGATAGTCTTCGTATTTCTTATGATGCAGAGAGAAAAATTGGACCACCAGTTTGTAGAACCGGAAAAAAGCATCTAACAAAAGTTATCACTCCTCCCCTTACATCCACTCCTCCTGCTGAAAATTTTCAGTTATAATATCTTGTCTTTGTTCTAAAGCTGTGAAATGCACTCTCTTGGAATCATAGCTAGTAAATTTTCTTTAGCAACACCCATGCTAAGTACTGCAATCAAGTTTATGTTGGTTTTGTGTATATATATATAGTGGGTGTGTAGAAATTCTAGTGGGAATAGCATCTGGGCATAATGGTGGATGAATGTAGAATCTAGAATTTAGCTAACAATAATTTCTGTTACTGAACCAGCTTCAGCACAGGAAATTCCTAGCAGAACATTCAGTTTTTATGTGATGAGCTCTGGTCTCCTGTCTCTGGCAGCCAGACAAAATTAACCTGTTCAGTTGATGAATCATAAGCCTATGATTTTATAAAACATTTCACGTTCATAACATTGTATTACAGGAAGACCACAGATCAACATATGTGAACATGTCCATACTTCATCTGTTTGATAGATTTGTGATATTAAATGAGGCAATCTGATTTGTAACACCTGTTATATATTAGCTTTTCATTTATGTTCCAATCAATTTATGTCCTATTTGAAGTCATCCTTAATTTCTGTATTCCCTTTTCCCTTTCCTACCTGTATAACCTACGTAAGCTAATTATATATTTTCCTGTTACTGTCGTGTCTCAATTTCATACTTGAGTGTAATAATATTCAAAATCCCATTATGTTGTATGGATCTCTGTCTATCATCATGGTAGAAATGAGGAACAACGGAGCAGAAATTGCAACTATGCCCTTAAAAGAGCAAAGACTCTTTTGCGGCAAAGACTCTCATGTGTGGCAAAGACTTCTGGAATTTGTAGAGAGATTTAATGGAGTAGAAGCATGTATTTATTAACAACTTCAACATGCAGATTATTCTTCTTGCCTATACTGTAAGAACAATATTTAGAAATGTGAAAGCTAAGATTATATAGTAATGATAGAAATATTGTTTTCAAATACTGAAAATATTTTATTTCTAATACCAAACATTTTCAAAGTTAAATGAGTCTTGCCTAATAGATCACTTTTGTAGCAGCCGAAGTGAGAATTCAAAATCAACCAAATATTCTGCTTTCATGGAACATTAGATTGATGCAAATGAACACTGCTTCACAATTAACTCTCTTATCAAGAGTTTAGATATTACTAAAAATCCATTAGTACATTTATTAAAATCTAAAGACTATTTCAGTTAAAATTTCAGAATACACATTGGTGGCCAAAGTTGTCAATGACAACAAGGGTTTTTTCATGTACAACAATAACAAAGATAAAACAAAGGATAATGTGGGTCTATCACTAAACGAGAGGGAGAGAAATCTGGTAACAGAGGACACAGAGAAAACAGGGTTACTGAATGTCTTCTTTTCATCGGTCTTCACTGGCAATACCAGTCCTAAGATGTTGGCCTTGGTCTCTCTGACTCACAAATCCAGGGTAAAGGAACGTTGGAAGGAAGGCTTTCTCTTGGTCAAGGAGGATGGATTCTGAGAACACCTGAGCAAACTTGAGATTCTCAAGTCCACGGGCCCTGACAGGATGTATCCAAGTGCTGAAAGAGCTGGTGCGCACCATAGTGAGGCCATTCATTATCACTTTTGAAAGGTTATGGCGATCAGGAGAGATTCCTAAGGCCTGGAAGAAAGCAAGTATCACCCCAAAAGAGCAAGAAGGAGGACAGAGGGGCCTAATTTCCATCAGCCTCATCTCAATCCCTGGAAATTCCTATGGATGACAACATGATCAGGAATAGTCAGCACGGATTCACTGCAGGTAGATCATGCTTGACCAACCTGATTGACTTCTATGATGAAACAACTACCTAGATGGAGGAGGGGAGAGCAGTGGAACCTTAACTTCAGCAAGGCTTTTGACTCTGTCTCTCACAGAGACAGAGTCTTGTAGGAAAACTCAAGGGGTATGGGCTAGATGAGTGAATAGTAAAGTGGATTGCGATCTGGCTGAATGACAGGGTTGTGACCAGTGACACTTAGTCTAGTTGGAGGTCTGTCACTGGTGGTGCCCTCCAAGGTTCCGTACTGGGCCCAGTACTGTTTAACTTATTCACCAGTGACTTGGATGAAGGGACAGACGCATCCTCAGCAAGTTTGCTGCTGACACAAATCTGGGAGGAGTGGCTGATATCCCGGAGTGCTGTGCAGCCCTTCAGAAGGACCTCAACGTGTTAGAGAGATGAGATGGGCAGAGAGGAACCATCTGAAATTCAGCAAAGGCAAATGCTGGGGAAGAACAACCCCAGGCACCAGCACAGGCTGGGGCTGACCTGCTGGGGGGCAGCTCTGCAGAGAAGGACCTGGGGGTCCTGGTGGACAACAAGCTGTCCATGAGCCAGCGGAGTGTCCTGGTGGCCAAGAAGGCCAGTGGGATCCTGGGGGGCATTAGGAAGAGCATTGCCAGCAGGTGGAGGGAGGCCATCCTGTGCCTGTACTCAGCCCTAGTGAGGCCTCACCTGGAGTGCTGTGTCCAGTTCTGGGGTCCTCAGGACGAGAGACATGGAGCTCTTGGAGCATATCCAGTGAAGGACAACAAAGATGATGAGGGGACTTAAGCATCTCTCTTGGGCGGCACAGCTGAGAGAGCTGGGTCTGAGAGAGAGAGACTGAGAGCAAAGGTATTATTCCTCTTTAGATCTTGATCAATGTCTATCAGTATCTGACAGGAGGATGTCAAGAGGATGGACCATGCTCTTCTCAGTGGTGCTGGGAAATAGGACAAGAGGCAGTGGGCAGAAACTGAGACACAGAGGTTCCACCTGAACGTGAGAAACAACTTCTTTACAGTTCAGGTCATCAGGCACTGGTACAGATTTCCCAGAGAGCTTGTGGAGCCTCACTCACTGGAGTTTGTCCAGAACTATCCGGATGCAATCCAGATGTGCTCTAGGATGCAATCTGGTGCCATGTGCTCTAGGAAGGCCCTGCTTGACCAGGCAGATTGGCCCAGATGACCCACTGTGGTCCCCTCCAACCTTACCTGTTCTGGGATTCTGTGATGTAGTTTAAATTTATTTGGATTCCTTACTCTGAACACGTCTATTTCAGCATAGCAGCACCATTGTATACAAAAAATATGGCAAAAACAATAAAATAATTTTCTACAGTTAGAAATACATCAAAGACCATCAAAAATCCCAGGCCATTTATCCCTGAGGATCTCACAAAACTTACATCTTTATTCTTTCTCTTCAAAATTAAATGTTCCAGTGTATTTTATTACCTGACTTACAGAAAGAAATTGCTTTGAAATTGACTAGTTCATGTTTTTCAAGTGAATGAGATGTCTACTTGGGTTTTTTTAATGGCAAATTAATTTTTATGGGAAATAAACATAATTCTATCACATCAATTAGTGTATCATTTGAGCAGGTGCACTGAGACCAGGATTTACGCTATGCTTAGAGACACAGAAAACAGTCAGCAGTCTGCAAATCATTACTCTAATTAGCAACACATTAATACTCAGGATGTACACTTTTCTTTTGCACAACTATCTGACCAAAAAAAAGTTAAACATGAAAAATAATACAACCTCCTAAAGTTCTCTGATTCAACCCAAACAATGTAGGCAGCCAAAAGTACTCTAACCAGTAAAGGATAAAAATATTTCAAGTAGTGTTCCCATGTGTTTAGCATATACCTGATGCACTAAAAATATTCCTCATTGAAAATTTTCTTCTTATCCAATATGAACTACTTGAAAATTGTTTTGTGGTGTTTTTAAAGATATTTAATATGCTTTTATTATATATTTACAATTAATGCTGATGAAAGATCTTTTCATGTTTAGCAAAAGAGACAAAATTTGGTGTCTTTCTGTCTGAGAACATGACAAAATTAAGAATACCAAAAATACTTAATATTAAATTTTGAAGACACACACAATGCACAACACAAAGGTTCATTCCACTGGTGTATTTTGAGGACCCCATCATCACTTCCCCACCTTAATTAATGAAAATGTACCAATTAAAAACCATCTCCAGTTGAACAGTCTTTATAAAAAGTTAACACCAAAATACCTTTAGCACTGTTGGTTAGAATCAACAGGACTCCCTGAGAAACTCCTCTTTTCAAATAGCAAAGTTTACATACATCAGAAATAGAAAGGGGAAAAAAGGCATCCCAAAATCTGAAACAATGAAATTAACTCCTTCCTAGAGAAATACTATGGCAAAATATTTACATTGGTTTAGCCTTCCTTCTGCAGAATATGCTGAGTTTATGGTAGCTGCTTTTAAGGTTCAGGCTAAGGCAGGCAGGCAGAGTAGTGACAAATTGGATGACAGAGCTGGCTACACGTCTTACAAATTTAAAAAACACTTAGATAGGTATCCAAAGAAGAAACAGCTGCCAGCAGTTAAAAGTATTATTTCTCTTTACATTCTGTTTGCTGAGGTTGCTACTCACAACACTGACATACCATCAGAAGGGAATTTGTGCAGGCACACAAGTTGCTTCAATGCAGAATTTAGGGTTTAAGCCATGGTTCATTATAAATTGAAGGTACTTAGAGTTAATAATTTAAATTTTATGAAACTAATCCTTGTGCTGGGCATAAAGCAGTGCACTTGTCTTACAGAGATGGGCCAAGGGCTCCTGAGGAGCCAAGAGGTGAACACCACTGAAATACTTCAAGAGAGTAGTTAAGGTGTGTTCTTCTAAAAGGATGACATGGCCAACAGCACAGGTGATGTGCCTCTACACCAGCAGTTGGAGCATGGACGACAAACAGGAAGACCTGGAAGACACTGTGCTGCTAAAAGCCTATGAACCAGCTGCCACCTCCGAAAGCTGGTGAGATGAATCCCACAACTGGAGTGAAGCTATTGATGTCTACAGGCTGTTCAGAAGGGACAGGCAAGGCCCTCTGTGGGTTGACCTCTGCATCAAGAAATGAATGGGTTGTGAAGGGTCCTCTCTGAAGAACAGCCACAAACAGGTCAAAAGTTCATGGATGAGAATCAGATACTGAGGTAACAAAGGGAACCTTGTGGATGGTGTCTGTTAGAGGCCACCTGCTCAAGGGGAGCCTGTTGGCAACAGCACCTTCTTGCTCCAGCCACAGGAGCCACTGAACTCACCAGATCTCATCCTGCTGGGGCACTTCAACCCCGACATCTGCTGGAAAAGGAGCACGGTGAGCTGTGGGCAATCCAGGGGACTGCTGGAATGCATGGAGGGCAACTTCTTAAGCCAGGTAATGGACAGCCCTGACAGAGGGGATCTCTTACTGGCCCTGATGGTCAGCAGTGCAAGTGAGCTGATGGGTGATGTCAGGGTTGGAGGCAGCCTGGCTGCAGTGAACATCACTGGTGGAGTCTGCAGTCCTGAGGGACTAGGGATAGGCAAAGAACATAGTCAGGACCCTGAATTTTAGGAATGAAGATTCCAGCTGCTCAAGGAATTAGTCAGTAGGATGACCTGGGAAACTGCCTCAGGGACCATGGAGCAGAACAAAGCTGACAGGTCTTTCAAGACATTTTCCAAAAAGCACAGCAGCTCTTGGCTCACAGTAAGAAATCAGGAAAGGAAGGGAAGAGAATGGCATGGATGAGTCAAGACCTGCTGGTTAAACTAAGGGGCAAGAATTCACAAGACAGGACAGGTAACCTGGGAAGAGTATAGGAATGCTGCCTGCTTGTGTAGGGATGGGGTCAGCAAGACCAAGGCACAGCTAGGGCTGATTTTGACAAGGGACAAGAGAACAAGGAAGGCTTCTATAGATATGTCAGCCAGAAAAGGCAGGTCAAAGAAAGTGTACCCTTCTGCTGGCAAATTGGCAAAAATAAATGAAGAGAAGGCTGAGGTACTGACAATATCTCTTCCCACACCTCTTGAATGGTTGAACCTTAAGGTAAGGTCGGGGGGAGCAAAGTCTCTCCCACTGTAAGTAAATTCAGGTTTGTGGCCACCTGAGGAACCTGAATGCACACAAGTCAATGAGACCCAGTGAGATGTGTCCCAGAGTCCTGAGGGAAATGGCTGATGTAGGTGCCAAGCCACTCTCCATGGTATTTGACAAATCGTGGCAGTTAAGTGAAGTCTCAGGTGACTGGAAAAGTGGAAACATTGTACTCATCTTTAAAAAGTTTGAAAGGAGGACCCTGGGAACTACTGAGCTGTCAGCCTCACCTCTGTACCTGGGAAGATCATGAAACTGATCTAGAAGCTGTGGTAAGGCACGTGGAGGACAGGGAAGTGATTTGAGACAGCCGGGATGGCTTCACCAAGGGCAAGTCCTGCCTGAACAACCCAGTGACATTCTATGATGGACTGACCAAATCAGTGGACAAGGGAAGGGTTACAAATGTCATTTACCTAGACTTCTGGAAAGCCTTGGACACAGTCTCCCCCAATATCCTTCTCTCTAAATAGGAGAGAAAGGGATTTAGTGACTGTGTGCAGTAAAATCCTATCACTAGGATTATGTTGGCAAGTGGCCTAGTAGAAATCAGTTCGGGCAAAAAAAACAGGGAGAAAACAATAATAAGATTTTCATGAAACTCCGTGCTTACAAATATCTTAGAATAGATTGTATTTTTCGAGTTACTCAGTGAACAAAATTACATACTGAGTAATTTTGAAGAGACATTGGATCAATGCTCAGTACAGGTGCGATTCACAGTCAGCATTTGTATTCGTAACTTGAACTGTGGGTATAGTGACTACAAAAAATATTAAATTCCTTTTCAGAAATATTAAAATTTTAATATCTTTAAAGATGTTAGTTTTATTTTACTGTAAATAAATGTCTGTATTATCTGTTGTTTCCTACTAACACAGGCATGAATATCTGTTTCACTTTTACATAGGCATGAAAGTGAGTACGTTTTTAAAGAACACAGAATGAATCCTTTATACAGTGTAAGTTGTCTCGTTCTCTGCTGAAACAAGAACTCTGAAATGGAGCTAAACATTCTTTTTCTTATAATTTTAATTTTCTTCATGAAGGGCTTGAAAAAATGAAAAATTAATTTGTACAGCATGATAAGGCAATTCAAGTGTAAGATTCCAGTCAGGCCTTGCACACCAGATGGCTTTTAATTTTCTGGCAATGATGTTAATTGGAAGTCAGGATGTAAACTTCTTATTTTAATCAACTTTCGGCAACTGAGGGTTTTTTCTAATCATAGAAGCAGCTGCACACTGGAAGCATCTCAGTATCAATAGTACCTTGTACAGTACATATTAGCCAGGACAAGTACAACTATAAACAACAACCTTAAGTAAAGTTCTAGACCACTGGTCACTACTTTAAAGAGTCCAAAAATGAAAATTTGGGGTTTAATGAATGTCTTATTTCTTTACTCTCTATTTATGCAATAAAATTTCTGAAAAACACAAAAACATCCTGACATTGGTTCAGCATAAAAAAAAAGAAAAAGTAAAATCTCATATCCCTCCTACAAAGCAAGTGGGTAACAATTTCATAAGGTTCTCTTTTTTGGTATACTTTTAATAGAGTATATACATTAAATGTTATTTGTGTTAACAAGGTAATGATTTGTCTATTCTTTTCAAATCAATGAAAAACTAGAGGATTTATCCTGCAGTAAAAATGTTGTTAAAGTATCAAATTAGGAATTATTTATAGACTAAAGAAAAACTGGGAGTGTATTCCAAAAGTTGGAAATACGTTTTTACATTTACTCAAATAGGCATATTTCCAGAGGGTATTAACTGAAAGAAAGAAATTAATTGAAATTAATCGAACGAGTTTGTTTACCTCTTATTTTTATCCTAGGAAGCCTGGAAAATTAGAAAGATTGCGTAGCAGGATTATCTTCTTTGGCAAATGTTACACATTACTATGGTAATTAATGTAATATGGGACAAATATTTGTCATGCTTGCAAAAATGATCAATATTGTTGGAAGACATACTTAAGTTATCCTCATGATATTTTGACACGGGCCAAAGATTTTTTTTTTCCCTCCTGGTCTGTTATTTTAAATTTTTGTTACAGTAGTACAAAGAACTCCCCATTCCTAACAGCTCTTAAGTAAACACCAAATATCACAACATATAGAAGACAGTGGTTTTGCAAGCATTAGCAAATGTATTCCATATTTCCTCCACACAGAGCATTTTTAGTGTACATTATCTTACGAAAAACATGATGTATTGATGAGGTATTGATGTTTCTTGGAACTGACTTCAAACAAACACTAGGCTGCAAGAACTCAATGAAGGGAAGTGGCTATTTTCCTCTTCTCGGCATTCATGGACCTGGATATGAAATATGCTGGATCTAGCTTTAAGCCTACCCAGTGCAATAGGAATAAGGACATGGAGAGAGTCCAGCAGAGGAAGGGCCACTGGTGTGGTCAGGAGCTGGAGGTATTCAAAGGGGAGGCTGGTTTGGCCTGGAGAAGAGAAGGCTCTGGCATGGAGGAAACTCATTTCAGACTTCCACGGTCTTGGGACAGAAGAGGTAGACTGATTCTTCCCAGGAGTGCCCAGTGAAAGGTCAAAAGGCAACAATAATAAATTGCACCAAGGAATAGCTTGTTGGGCAAAAAGGAGCAGCTCCCCAGGAGGATGTCCAGTACTTGCAAGAGCTGTGTTTGGGGGTTAGGGGATTTTTAAAGTTTTGAATGTCAGAACTCATTGGGAAATCCAATAAGGCTAAAAACACCTATAACTTCTGATTTCATCTTCGAATCACTCATTATTTTCCTCAATGCACTGTAACAATTCCTTCTCCAAATCATGTTTTGAAAGACAAGCCTAGTCTGAAGCTTAGACTTTAAGTGTTCCACATTCGATTTCCTAGTCTTAAAACTCTGCTTGTTTTTTATCAGTGTAGATAGAAAAACCTGAGATCAATGACCTGAATTATCAGGAAAAATTTTATCAGCTTATGGATCTGAACCCTGTGGGACACTTTCATCATTATTTGATGATGATTAAATGTTAGTCTTGAGATATTTTCTTTTTTAGCTATTTCATACTGAAAAGTTTCAGTGAAGATTTTCTGTAATAAGCAATCACCTTTAGAAGAGAATTACATATTATTAGTCTAGAAAAGAACATTTATGATTACCTGCTGAATTGGTAGTTACCATTTCTTTAATCTCACTGAATAGTGCAAGAGTCAAGATCATTAAATTAAACTTTAGACCTTTTGCTAAGGTTCTGGTATTATCACAGTATTATCACAGCTGTCAGCTACATATGATTCTTGACCAGACTGGTGAAAAATAATGTAAATAGCACAGTGTAGCGGCTAGTCTGTGTCTATCACATCTCTCCGAACCACCAGTTATTCAGATGGTCTGAAGTCTGTCTGGCAATCATTCCTGGCACATTCAGTGTTACAGACAAGAGGTAACATTGTGTCCACATACTTCACATTAAAATATCACTATTTTAATAGGTCTCTGTTCCATGACATATTGACTATCTTAATTGCCATTCTCCTTTTCTCATTTATTATTTTTCTGACACTCTCCTACGTTCCTTATTATCAGAAAATCAGATATATGGCAACAGGATATTGAAATTTTTTCGTGATTAATGTCTAGAGTCACTTTTATTTGTGACTAGATTCTTCAGTCACTGGCTCTATCAATACTTTTTACTCAAATTGTTTGCAATTCACTCCAAATCGCCCTTCTTCACTATCAGATTTTAAAATATAACTTGAATACAAATATTTGTTAAAAAAGCTGCAGTAAGTGTTCATAAGACAACTAACTGCCAACTTGATTATGTCAAATTTCCTTCTTTTTTTGTTACCAAATGTCAGGTCTTCTGTGGTGCAACCTTCGAACTCTGTATTATGATAGAATATTATTCTATTATTATTGACTGAAACTTGCAAACTCATATCTGTGGTAAGAGAATTATATTTTCATGAGTTTACACAATTTTTTATAGGTTAATAGCAATGGTTAAAAAAAGTGATACGCTTTGAAGAACTTTTTCGTATGTTTTCATTTACCATCTCCCAACTTTCTGCTGGTTTGCAACTCAGATCAATTTTATTTCCTTTATTAAACATTATTGTAAGGAGGAATACTTCTATTTTGTAGAATTTTCTCATAACAGATAACTAAAGAAAAAGGTATTAACCAATCATCCTTTCAGAGCAGTGACATAGTCTGTGCACTGGAAAGAATACCAAACTAATAGAGGTCTGCTTGAGTAGAGAAGTTTTCCAGTAGTTAAAGTAGTGAGGGTGAGAAAGACAAATTTTTAAAGGACCTCATTGCAGTAAAATACTCCTGCCCCCCTGGAAAGCCTTTGTGAACGTACATCACATGCTCGTGTACGCAAGAGCTGCACCACTGAAAAATATTGAAATAACCAACATGTGGCTCAGACTGCTAGGATTAAACTGTCTTGGGTGGGTCTGGATTGGCGACATAAGGCTGAATTATTTTTAGGTTGCTGAGCCCATGATACTTCAGGCCATCAGGGAAGAGATGCCGGATATATGCGAGCTCGTGGCCCAGTGGTGAACTTAGCCATGGACGCTATTGCACAGGCAACTCATGAATGCAAAACACATGCTGCAATTAAGCAAGCCAAGCAGCTAAAGCCCCTCTTGTATGGAGAATGATGGCTGAAATGTAAATAGGGGGGTGCCCTGTAGAGTGCCTATATCATGCTCCCACAAACCCAACGCAAGCGCCGTGTGCTGGCAACGGTGGAAGAAATAAAACAATGTTTGTCTGGCTGGAAACATACCCCATGCCTCGTGCCACTGCCCAGAACACTATCCTGGGCCTTGGAAAGCATGTCTTATATCAGCACAGTACCCCAGAAAGAACTGAGTCACACAGCGGGACTCGTTTCTGAAACAACCTCATAGACCCCTGAGCCAAAGGACACCACATTGAGAAGATACATCACATTCCTTGTCATGCACCAGCTTCCAGCAAAATCAGACTATGCATGGACTGCTAAAAACTACATTGAGAGCAGTGGGAGGTGGGATCTTCAGATGCTGGGATACGCATTGAGTAAAAGCTGCCGGGCTAGTCAGCTCTTGAGGATGGGTGAGTGAGCTGGCCCTGCCCAACTAAAACTTTTATGTACTGTAGTCAGAGACAAAGTTCCTGTAGTGCACTTAAAAAATATTCTGAGAAAGTCACTCTGTGTTATTCCTGACACAGGCAGAGGCAAATCCATTTGTGCAACTGCTTTTACTCATATGCATGCACTTCATGGGTAATGTGGAAGGATGGGGAAGTCCGTTGTGTACCTCAAAGGGAATTGATTTTGAATGAGAATAGCAAATGAATTAAATTGTATTCTGTTAATTACTATAAAATATTGTATATTATCACTTCTCTTGGAGCTTCAAGCATCCTTGTCCACCACTACAGAAATGGGAGTCTGAGCCCACCTCACTTCTGGTCAACATATCAAGAGTATTTCTGTAAAAATCACCCAGATTAAGGAAGGATGAACTTAGGTGAAACTGGCCTAGCACAGCAGTGGTGGAATCAGAACTGGCTCCTTCATGCAGTATTCTAACACTGTACACAATTTTTCCTGAAAGATTGCTACCACAGTTGGAGCCCAAAGCCACTCAATGCAAGGAACCCAAAGAACATTCTATAGGGCTGAACCATGTAGAGTGCATTTTCTGTGTAGTAGGTGTTACTGCTACTGTGTTTTGGAATTAATATGAGAATAGTGTTGATAATACACTGACATTTTATTTGTTGCTAATTAACGCTTAATAGAGGACATTTCAGTGTCCCATGCTCTGCCTGTGAGCAGATACACAAGAAGCTGAGCGGGAGCATAGCCAAGGAAGCTGACCTGAACTGGACAAAGAGATATACCATACCACAGAACATCATGCCCAGTATATAAACGGGGAGGAGTTAGCCAGGAGGACCCAATCACTGCTGGGTGACGGGCTGGGCATCAGTCAGCAGGTGGTGAGATCTTGAGTTGTCTATCACTTGTTTATTTGGGGTTTTATTCCTCTCTCTCTCTTTGCTATCTCCCTTTTCATCACTGCTAGTAGTATATATTAGTTTATTTCAATTACTAACCTGCTCTTTTCTCAACCCACAGGTCATGTTTTTCTGATTCTCCTCCCCACAGCACTGGAGTATTGGGAGAAGTGAGCTAAGAGTTGTGTGGCACTTAATTGTCAGCTGGAGTTAAAACACAATGTCAGTCATAAAAAGGCAATCTTGTACAGGCGTGCCCAGTAACACAAAAATTATCCAGCAGAATATTTAGTACAGGTTTATGAACCACCGGTTAATATTCATGTTGTTGCCTAACTGAAGAACATAGAACAAATGGTTAAAAAAATCGTATTTTTCATATATTTTTGAAATGTTTGGGTTTATACTGCAATATTAAAAAAGAAAGTGAAAAAAATTCAAAACTTCTTAGGGCTTTTCAAGATTTTTTTTCACGCTTTCCGCTCTTGAATTCTCTTATAAAGGAAGCAATAGAAGAATTAGCAGTCCACTGAAGCACTCAATATCAGTGAAGTAGATAGTGATGTATTCACTCTCTGTGGATGCTGCAGAAGCAGGCAAGAAGACCAACAAAAAAGCAAATTTTCTGAATCCTTCTGGTAGCTTATTTTTCTTTGCTGAACTGAGACACCTCTGGCGTCATTTCAGTCTAAGCCAGAAGAAGTTACATAAATTAGATCAGCTGTACTTGTCTACTGCTTTATTGACATTATACATATGCAAGAAAGACAGATTTAGCAGAAAGCACAGAAATGCAATCTCCCCTCCATGGCTATTAGCACCACCTCAAGATAAGAAATTGTTTTCTTCCGATAAAGGAGTCATAATAATTAAATGCAGGCAGCAACCAGGAGCAAGTAATCAGATAGCATGGATAGCAACAGGATCCCTCTGAAACTAGTGCACAGGTTATTTCAACTTCACCTACACAGTATTAGCGGCAGTATCCTACTTCTATTCCTTTAATAATAACAAATACAGCAATTTTTCATTTATACATTTCTGTGGTAACTAACCCAGGGAAAGACACAATAGGCACGCTTGCAATATTCAGTACATATATTCTGACGTCTACTATGTGCATTCCCCAGCTTGGACATCTAAATATTATTAATAAGGCTATATGCATACACACACCTATGAAAAAGATAAATGAAATAACCATAAAAATTACTTTTACAAATATGTTAGCCACTGCAAGTAAAATTCCATTATTACAGCACATGTGTTGTCCTTAATTTATGATTTGCCATTTTATGGACACCTGCTTTCAAGAACACTGTAATGCCATTCAGCATTTGATAACTCCGGTCTTCCTATTTTTTTTTCATTATACTTGATCCAAATAAAGATAGTTTCAATTTGCAAGGAAACAAAGAAAACACAAAAGAAAAATCAAACAGCTCGAGTAAAGTTTCCAATTATTACTATTTGGTCTGGAGAAAAAAATAGCATATTTCCACTGCTGGAGGAAATTGTGGAAAACCTGTTATTGTTTACGCAGATTCAGGGTCATTATGTTCAAGGAAGGAAAATTGAAGTGGGTAGCATAATATATTCCAAAACAGGACCTGGGTTCATCTTCTTGGATGGCAACAAAAAGAATTATCCTTCCAAACTTCCAAAAGAATTATTATCTTCTAGTTTCTTTGTTTGCAAAGTGGAAGCAACATCATCTTCTCATCATAGTTATGAGTTCAGCTACGCAAAAATTGTACGTTAGACACTAATCAACAACAGTCACTTCAGCTCAGCTTAGACACTTAAGTTCATTGGAAGGCAACACTGAAACTCCACCTTGACTGGATTCATGCTAGTGAGCTGGAGCTGAAAGTCTCTATATCCAATAGTCTTCCAAGAATATTAAATGTTATTAGACCTATCTTAACAATTTCTAGTCACATAGAATGTGATAGTAAAAGAAATAAATTGCTGAATTTATCTGTGAAAACTATCTTTTTTAGTGGTGATAAGGAAGAGAAACTTTATTCCCTCATCTCCTCACTCTGTTCCAGGTATTAAGGGCTCTATTGAACTGGCTTTCAGCACTTGACAGGAAAGCTTAAGTTCTTCAGGCTTCATCAAGCATGAAAACAGCATTCCAGTGCAAGCCTTGGCATTTTGTGCTACTGTTGAATAACATAACATAATCTTGAAATCTCTACAAAATGCTGCGTATAAGTAGTTTGGGAAATAAAAGTTGTTGAAATACAACTTCATGTAAAGAAAATTTCTTCTGTAATTCAATTTTATAAGACTGAAAATTTTTTGTATTCTTTCTAATGACATACATTGACAATAATTTCTGATCTTGTCCTTGAGAGTTCAGTATACATAAATAATACACACACACACCTGACAGTCCATAAAATGCTGTAATTATCTTTCTGTCATTCCTATCAAAATCTCCTAGGGCAAGGATTGACATTTTCCCAGAAAGATTCAGCCCTACATATAAGTTACACAACAGCTGAGGTTGTGTCATAGATGGGACCTCCAGGAAGAATTCAGCTGCATAGGGAGAACTTAAATCCTGGGATATTTTTGGGCCCACAGACTGGCTTTCTGCCTTTCCCTTCTCACTCTCTACTGTGACAGGATCACTGGATCCACCTGTAGTGTTCCCTCTAATGCACTGATAGGCAGAAACATTCTTGGAAAAGTACATAGTATGTGTCACTCTCTTCTAGTATGGAGTTGGTTTTCTTCTTTGTCTTGGAGAACACAGTGGTAACCTTCCTAGAACTAAATTTTGTCTTCATTATAAACACTCCTATCTAAAGTCCATTCAGCCGTGCTTCCCAGGTACTATCCCATATACTAAGACTTAGCTGCATTTTCCTCCTGCTCAGTGCTGAGACAGTGTGACTTGAAACAGCAGCTGAGATACTTCAGGAAGTTACCAAGTTACGGGAAGTTACTACCTCCTCTTTGTGCCCAGTGGCACTTCACCTTTCAGGTGCTGTCCCAAGCAGTACCTACCACTTATGGGGTGGGGCAAGGTAGGAATTATCACAAGCCTTAAGAGAAAAGAAAGGTACTCAAGTACAGCTTCCAAAATGAAATTCTGCTTGGTGACTTCAGGCCATCAGAAGGGGACTAAAGGTTGAGACACACACTATACCTCCTACCCACAGTCCCAGAAGCACTGTTTTCTTGAATTAATACTTAAGGTCATGCTTGTAATCCCTATGAAAAAAAAAATTTGAGAGCTACAGGTTTTTTATTATGATATCCTTATCCCATCAGGGCTGGCTTCAAAGCTAGGTCTGGTTGTTCAGGTGGATTTGAGGCACATCCTTTTTCACACATCCTCCAGACTTTATGTACAGCCCTTGCAAGTGGTGGACCACCCACACAGGAAGAATTTCTCCTTTTTGACCAACGAATTATCCCTTGGTGCCATTTATTATTGTTGCTTTTTGATGTGTTACTGGGCACCCCTGGGAAGAATCAGCCCACCTCCCTCTACTATGACCCTCTAGACTGTGGTAGTCTGACGTGTGTTCTCCCATGCCAGAGCTTCCTCTTCTCCAGGCCAAACCAACCCATTTACCTCAGCCTCCTCTTTGGACACAGTTTGCTCCAGCCCCAGGCCATCCCAGTGGCCCTTCCTCTGTTGGACTCTCTCCATTCTGTTTTTATTCCTCTTGCACTGGGTAGGCTTAAAGATGGATCCATCATCAATTCAGAAATTATATTCACTAACATAATTTCCTCTTCTTACCATACATTTATTCTAATGTCATAACAAGACATGCTGTCACAATGTTAAAATGGCTCTTTTAGAGTAACAGCAGATTAGCAAAATTGTAGCACCAGCTACAAACACTCTGATGTCAGTAATAGATACAGGAAACCAAACTCTAGTCACTCTGACTTATTATATTGCCTTAAACCTAAATTTAAAGTATTATGTTATCCTGGGCAGTAACTTCGAATTGCAACAGGCAAACAATGGTGTGGTGAATTTAGCACTATTCATTTCTTTGCATCTGTGCCTAAAGAAGCCAGTGCCTATGCCCTATCTAAATGGTCATAGATATGACAAAAATATGAGAAAGAGGATTAGTTATCAGTTAGTTATTAAATAAAAAGCAAAATACCAGCAAAAGGTATTATAAAATAAGGAATTATAAAAGTTCTTTGAAAAAAAATTCCAAGAGCAATAATATTCTGGTCCAATTAAAACTGATGTTTTAAGAAATAAAACCTTACGCATTCATCAAACGTGAATTTTAGACTGCAGTCCATAAAACGCAAAATTTCACTGCAGTATCTATTTGAAATGGGGGTTTAGTTCTTTTATCTGGCTTTACATTTCTTGATGCATCACCTAAACCATCTCAGGGTAGATGTGTCACTCAGTGCTGTGCTCTAGTTGACAAGGTGGTGATTGGCCAAAGGCTGGACTTGACGATCATAAAGGTTTTGTCCAAACTAAATCATTCTGTTTGATTCTGTGAAAGGGGTCCTCAAACTCTGGAACCTAACCATAAAAAACCATAATTCTTGTACACATTGTGTATCCTTTCCTCTTCTTATTAGTTACTCTTATTCATCGTGTTATACTAAATTATAAATTCTGTGAAACAGTGCTTGACTGGTTACAGTTGTTCTGCTACATAACTAGTGCGTATGTCAGATTAAGTACAGAATATGTAAATAGTAGTTAATTGTATTATGAATGTTTTTGCATACTAAACCTGTGTTGGTTTCTTTGTTAAAAAAACTCTATTCTAACAATACTGTCAAATACTAATAATAGCATGGGGGAAAACTCTAGGTGTTGGAATTGCTGAATCTGGCCAAACCACCAGCTGTGTCAATGTGTATGCAAAATCACTAAAAAGTGTCACTATGCAGACCCCCAATTATTGGATGAGTTGAAATCAGCAGCAACAAAGGATAAGCATCAGATTCTGACCTCAGAACAAAGAGAACTCTAAAGTTGTAGAAAATCACACTGACATAAAACTGGAGAGTACAGAATCTGTTCCACTGAGTTTAGACAAGGATTTGATAAAGGAACGAAAAAATCTTAACATTCAGAATCAAATATATAAGTATCATGAATGGTCCACAGTAGCATAAATGCTACGCCTTCCTACTGTTATGTTTAAGGTGAAAAACTGGTGATGGATACCACACAGCCATTTCAAAGACCATTAGGATGTACAACACATAGGAAAAAATGACTCCGAGTTGCAAGTTGTGCTGAATTAGGATACAGTGCCTGAAGAATCAGATGGTAAACCATGTGTAAGACTGCTACACTTTGATTTATTCCACATTTTCCCTTTTATTAGCCTTTATCCTAAAATTGAATACAGTCCTGAAATAGATGCTGCAGCCAGAACAATAGTACTGCTGTGCAAAGCAGTGCAGTGATCCAATGAATATCAGATGCTCATGTCAAGCAGGAAATACGCACTTAGTGGAACAACTGCCACACTGCCCTTTTTGTTCTTTCTAGCAAAATGAGAAGGAAGAGCATGATAACTTGCCATAACATATCTAGGCATAACACTGGTAATGACAATTTGAGGGAGAAAAAAAATGGAAAAACAAACGAAAAAGACTGTGTCTCACATTTATGATAAATAACCTATGAAAAGGAAGTAAAATAATTAAAATAGAATGGCATAATAGGCTGCATTTTTATGTCTGTTTATAGAAAACAAAGTTTTCTTTGTTGGCTTTGTTCACTCATAAACTCCCAACCTGTGCATTTCTCTTTCTCAGAGATAGCTTCATGCAATCAATTCCATTTTGAGAATGGAGGACCACTCACCGACCTCTTCTTCCTTGCCTGTCATTTCTGAATACCTCATAGCCATCTATCACAGCATTGCAGTCATACAGTTCGTCCCACTGAGTTCCTGTGATAGCAATCGGCTCATAGTTTTTCACCTGAGCAGAATCTTCCGGCTCCTCCTGTTTATTTCCCATGCTACATGCTGCATGCCCTGGTATAGATACGCTTGGTTGGACTATTGGCTCCATGACCTCTTTAGAGGAACATAGCCTAATTCCCCCAAGGGAGTTCACACTGGTTTTCCTGTTGCTTCCTAATGCCTCAGCAGCCTTTGGCTTGTCTTGAGTTCTTAGAACATCATTCTTTTTCCATATTAAATGTAGTTAAATTCTCTGTTTGTAAGTCCAGACAGTTTATTGCTCAGGACATTCTTGCTCACACTTGGACACTTGAGCTCTATCAGCTGTAAACAGGTCCAATTTCTTAAAGGCATGCAAAGATCACAGAGGCTGAGGCTCTTAGCATGACACCCGCTATTAATATAGCCATTCACCTGTTCAATCCACCTCCTTTTTCTCAAATCCTCTTCTCTGACTGGGAGGGTAGAGGAGATCAACAGCCAATGGACTATGCCAAAGGACTTAAAGTCTCTTGATATTTCTGGGTCACTTCATTGCAGCATTGTTCAATCCTGCTTAGAAAAAAAAGGAATGAGTCCACAGGCTCAGCAGCCTTTCTGTTATACCATGCATGAACCTTCTTGGCTGGCAGCAAGCCTCTAGAGAAACTGTCAGGGTGACAAATAGACACTTCCAGCAGAGATACTCTCAGCAAGAAGTCTCCAGCTGCTGACACCCTGTGTATATTTCTGGTGGTTCTGGTTCTGTGGATGGTTGGGCAAACTTTGCCTGGCTGGCCTTTCCTGGATCATGCCCAGTATTCACTCCCTTTTCATTCTACAGACTAAGGGAAAAGAAAATTCCCCCTCAGTTAGTCAGAAACTACATTAACTCTTTTTTTTTTGCTAAGTTCCAGTATTATTTACCGCATCAGGGGTTAATCTTATCTCCAAAACTGAATTGTATGACTCACATAAATCATTTACCCATTTAAAATCAGTAACTAAAAAATTAGACTAGTAAGATAACTAATAATCTCCCAAAACTCTGCACTGAGAAACAAATCTAAGATCCAGAACTCAAATATATTGCAGTACAGAATATGTCATTTAATGTCCACCCATTGGGGCCAATGAAAAGAGTTCCATCTCCTTTCAACCTAGTCAGAAATTTAATCCAATACTCAAAATAAATTAATTGTCTTTGTAAAAGAGAAATTAACCAAACTCAATTACTATTTTGAAGACAGAAGGCCAAATATAAGAGAAACAAATTCTTAGCAGTTGGAAATTCCTTATTCCCCACATTTTTTTTCAGGAAGAGCAGTATACATGAGAGATTTGACTAGCAAGTCCTTTTAAAACCTTGCTGCAACTGTTTTCATGAGGGAAATACTCATACAGGACAGATGTGGGAATGAGGAAAATGACATACAGAGTCAGTGTCTATGAATATTTCAGGAATTGTTTTAAAAAGAATTTTAGTTTATAGCCATGCATTGCAGTATAAATGATACAGGTATTGGATATTCTAATATCAGAATAGGATGTGGCTTCTCTGCATGAGATATATCATAATCACAAAAGGTAGGGAGGAATCAACAAATGAAGAGTGCAGGAGGAAGGTTCAAAGCAGACAAAAGAACAGAAGTCTCCATGCAGCTGGCTGAACTCTGAAACTCTGGCTGACACTATTGTAGATTGTAAATATTTGTGTGTCTTCAGATTATCCACTCACAGAAGAGTACTCTAGTGAAGCTTCCTAATGAAAGTTTGGGAGACATGATATTGGCTAAATGATCCTATGTTCTCTCCTAACAGCTATTCTTACATCACTGCTCTTTTAACCAACAGTTTTGGTAACGCATAACCACAGTTGATGGTGATGTGTAGGTTCCAATTTTTCAGATCAATTTTTCTCTTTATTAGCTCTATACAATGATAACCCATCTCCCTACCCAGAACTTGTTTACACAATTGTGTATCAAACAAAAATTCTTCAGTTCTAAAAACCACGATTCTTGAATCTACCTCTGACAAACTCGCCTATGCTGGCCAAAGACCCAAAGCATCATCTCCTGCAGGCAAGCGTAGATTTGTCGAAAAACCATCAAGGCTCAGGAGGCATTTCACATAATGGTTCTGATGGGCAGGAAGCCCATTCAAGAATGCTAGACCTCATGCTGATGTGAAAGCAGATCTCAGTACTCTTGAACATTAGGGATTAATGCTATTACATTCAAAGTGGTCCTAAAATGTTCCCAAAACACCTCTACCAATGCACTTACTGACTATCTGCAGCACTGAACTCATTTGATACTAAACTTCTCCTCAGTATATTTTGTTGATCGTTAAAAATTGCTCCAAATTGTCCTGTCTCATAATTTGTATCAACTGACTCCGGAGTTTAAATTCATCAGTGTGGAAGGGGGTGAGAAAAAAGATAAACCCCTCAAACAAAAAAAGAACAAAAAAATCAAAATTGACAACCATAGTTTACCGTCTGAGAGAAATTTTGCTGTTTGTGTGGCTTTCCAAAAAGAAACAGACCTTGAAGTTAAAAGCTGTAACTAAAAATATTTTATAAAAAGACAACACAAAAAATATGAATGTACCATAACTCTTTTAAAATGGACATGTCTGTTTTTATGAGGGATGCCATTAATACTTATTTTATTTTAGATTAAAAAATCCAGAAGAACTCATCAAATATGACATTTTAAGCTAGAAAATAGCGCACACACAGGGAAAGGCAGTGCTGGAGGAGGATTTGTAGCTGGAGAGAAACCACTATATTGTGCGGAGTTCATGAATGACATATAATACCCATAGTGGTTATATTTACTGAGCTGGGTGTTGATATTTTGAATATTATGAGTATAAAATGCTATTTGAATTTCACATTAAGATGTGATTTATCTTCCCGTAATATTTTATTTCTATCAACTTTAAGCAATTCTAAAATTTGCTGGACCAAAAATTACTTCCAAGATGGAAAGATACTCTTGGGATGGGGGAGGGGGGTGTTGGAGGGGGGTTTTTGGGGAGTTTTTTGTTTGTTTGCTTTTGTGGGGGTTTTTTGAGTTTGTGGGGGTTTTTTTGTTTGTTTGCTTGCTTAGTTGGTTGGTTGGTTGGTGAGTTGGTTTGAGGTTTTTTGATGAAATGGGGCTGGGGTGGGGTTTTATGTTCATTTTTATCCTTAGTGGCAGAAAAATGTTGAATAACTCAGCAAGCAGAAAAACAAAAAATCTGGCAGAGGTAAAAACACATTGGAAAGTAAATCTCTTTTCCTGAAGAGAAAGATTTTGTTACATTGTCCTGTTTTCACTTGGTTGAAAGGTATGCCAAATATATATCTTTTGAAATAGAGTACAGACTTATCTTCTAATTCTACCAAAGATGTTTGTACTACCTTTGAATGCTTCACACAATGTATTCTAAGAGCTCCATGCTTTCATTGCATCAGTCATCATGAATTATGTCATTTCAAACCAAACTCTACTGAAAGGAGTTGTCATATAAAACCGAACACAAATCCCAGCACAGGAAGTAAATCATGTATCAGGAGTGACCTCCATATTTCCAGAAGTAAATCATGAAATTTCATTAAAAGCAGGAGTGAATATCCTAAAATCCAGAGCATGAACATCTATGTTTACCCCTCTCATAAACTAATTTCTTATTTTAAATTTATTAGATTAAGACAATTTTTTTTTCAGAATGAAGCCACGAGATCACATTGTTTTTCTAGTTTCAAGACACTTCCTCCCCCAAGGCTTGATTGTATTAGAACAGTTACACAGATATATATAAAAGCAAACATATTTGGTCAATACATTTTTCTCCACAACATCTAAAATTTGAATGTGCGGATTTGCTGGAAAACCAAATGTTCAAGTAGGCAAAAAAAAAAAAAGTCTGATGATTTATTATTATCACTTATTTTCCTTTTCCACTTCCTCTTGTCTTTATATCACTTATTTTCCTCCGCTTTCTTCCATGCCTAGTAGCTTCTCAATCACTTGAAAATAAGCAAAAATAAGTGAAAATAAGAGAAAATAAGGCCCAAGCTGAAAGAGTCGAAATCTGAGGCAATGAACAGGAAAGACAGGCTAACACAGAAGTCAGGATCAAGTTGCAGATATTCATTATCTGAATGATTAAACGTAACTTCAGTCAGGAACCAAAATTCTTTACCTATTCGGCAGAGAAAGGGGCACACTTCCGTCTGAGATATTCTGAATTGCCCTGGAGGTTTCCTAATCAGAGGGAAACACAGCTCCCAATCTGGGACATGAGCAGAGCACATCTGGTATGACTGACAATGACCCTCTTCATATCCCGGAAGGGACAGTATCCCAAGAAACTCTTTTTTGATATCTGAAAGTTCTCTTTATCTGGATGCCTCAAAAAAATTTCTATCATTTAGAAAATTTACTTCATCAGAAATTGTAACTAGCTTGTCAGGCTGACAAATGAAACTTTATTAAGAAGCCTTTCAACTACATATTCTGTAAACTTGGAAGGCCTAACTGTCCATCCACTGACCACGAACTATAAAAGGCTCCTTAGTTTTATCTTGCTGTTAAAAATTCTATTAATCTTACACTGTCACCAGATTAAGCCTTCTACTACTACTGCAGCCATGTAATTCCTCTCACAAAATAACAAAGTTCATTTGTTCCAAGCCACCTAGTTGGAAGTCCGCTTTGAAATCTCACTTCCCTCGTATCTTATGCCTGAATATCTAAATTTCTTCATAGCCACTCCATTCTTTTTGGTTTTGGTAGTGATATTTCCTTCAGTTTAATCAAGATCTTATTTCTTCCTGGCCCCCAGACTTTATTAATCTGTTTCTATCTCTGCAAATATCCCTCACTAAGAGTATTCAGCAGCATGACATCATATTACTAGTCCACATCATACTTCTCCCAATATGGATAAACATTTCACTAACTCAAGTAATGAGAAATGCATAATATATTCCAGTTGGATGGTTTTCCATTATACAATACAACAGTGTTCTTTTCAGTAGTAGAAAGAGCTTGCCTTATTTTTTCTAGAATCTCATTTTATTTTTCACAGCAGCCTCATGTTGTTAACACATAGTCAATCTGTACCCTGCTAAGAGACTGAGGTCTGTCTGGTCTTCCGTACTTTGAAGTTAGTAAGCCTTCAACTTATAGCAGAAATACTTCTAATTAAGTCCCCTATGTGCATGACTTTTCTTTGAAGTTATTAAACTTCTTTATATTTCAGCTAGACTACTAAGTCAGTAACATCTTCACAGGAGATAATCACAGACTTCCATTTATAGATGATGCCTCATGACTTGAAATAAATCAAGTTGACCAAACCACAAAGGAAATCTTTGTGTAACCTCCCACCATCACTTCAATAAAACCTGCTGCCTATCTTTTAGATAATTCTTTGTCCAACCTTTGATTCTTAAACTGATCATTGTGTTCTTCACAATAACTAATCAGTGCATTTGGGATGTCATATCAAATGTTCCAACAAAGTCTGACTAAACTAAAGTTGTGCATTTTCTTATCCAGAAAATGAAATAAAATAATTATCTTAAAGCATCCTATTGCAAAACAGTCATTCATTTAAAAGTTATTCTGGTTTAAAAAATCATATATTTTTAATTACAATTTAAAGCATGTTTGATGAACTTTTGGACACCATAGTGTCCCCATCCTAAACGACAGTAAGCAAGTAATACCCTTTTTAAAGCCATAATTCATAAGGGACAAAATTTCAGGCAGAGCAAGCAAAAATATCTTTTTTAAAAAAGCAAAAATACATTCATTTTGGCAGAACTATTTCTCAGCCATGACAAGAAGTAAGAATATGATAAGAAATTAGAGATATGATTCTGCATTTTTATACATTTCAAACTATTTTAAACTATTCTGTAGGGATTTTATTCTAAAAGAATATTTTCATTCAAAATTTGAAATATTTTTATTTTGGTTTTTTCTGCTCAAGAGTGTTCTTCATGATTCAACATTTCCTGATTCAGCTGAAATAAAATTTTCTTTCAAGAAAATCAGTAATAAGAGCACACTTTTCCAATTCAGACATTGTATGACCTATATAAAAATTTTAGATCCAAATAACTTTAAAAATGTTTGTGTACTCCTTTTCACTGCTTTTCATATGGGTTCCAATATATCATATCACTCTTTGCATGCTACTACTACATATTTCCCTATTTGAATACATTTATACACAAGCTTAACTTGCAAATTGCTGGTCTTGTCTCAATAGTAGGAATTGGTAGCAATAGCTCCTTAGTAATTTTACCTCAAGTTAGTAACGAATACATGCCATACAAACTCCGTTTAGACATCGCTTTGCAGGACGCTTTATATTATCTGTATAATTTGACAATAGTGCATCTCTAGAACAGTCAATTTCCACTTTGATATTGATAAACTGTGTTTGAAATAAAATTTGCTTTTAAGTTACAATATAAATTTACCAACAACAGTATGTATAATATCACATATATTTCGTTTCCATTTTTTGTCACTCACAGGTGCTCCAAATCCTTCATTCCAACCTGATTTTTTTTTTAGAGAAAGCAGTCCAAGAGAACCAATTATATTGCCCCACACTTTTCAAGTGGTCAGGTTTTAATCCAAGTCTTAGATTTCAGGCAGACAGCAAAAACACAGCTCTCTGACATCTGTGAGGGAGATAATTAAATGCCACTGGCCAGTCTAGGCCTTATACTGAGTTAGACAGTAATACGCAATTTTAATTGGAGAATAGCCACTTCTCCAAAGTGATCTTTTGATCGAAATGTATTTCAGTGGACTTCTAAACTCAAAATGCGATCCCATTAATAGATTTCCTAGGGAAAACCTCTTTAGACCTATATAGAGTTACATTTATGAGGTGAAAGAGTAAGACTCAAGAGTTAACTTATGCTTATTTATATTAAATTATGCTGTTTCATAATAGTATTTGTTTAATAAAATTACGACAGCACAATTACATAATCGACTGCAACACATGCAGAGCACACAGTAAGCTTAAATCCATGCTTGTTTGATGGGTGATCTAACATCAATGAAAAAATTGTCAGAATCAAGCTACAAATTAAACTACTTTCTTTGGTAACCTTTTCCAAACTACGTGTGGTTCAAGAGTTACAGACTGTCCATTTCTTATACAGGCAATAATGTCCTCCTACTTTTCATCCCAGCAGTGAAAGGAGAGAGATTGATAGTTCTATCTGCTCAGTCTAGCTTAGGGTTCATAAAAATCTAAATGTTGCTGCAGTTTCTCAGACCACTGTAAGTGTACCACTCTGATGAATAATATTTGCTATGACTTCCAAACTTCACATTAACTACATAATGAAACAAAGGAAGACAAAACACAGGTAAATGTCAATAGCTTTCATCTGCATGACAGTTGAAATGCCCTCCTGTGTCAACATAAGGCTTTGATTGTTTTCAGACTGCTTTACTTGTCACCTTTAATAGCAGCTGGTCAAGCAGGAATAGCTGCAACATGTGCTGAATTTGGCACTGGCATATCAGCAGTTTATCCTAAGTGTAGGACACAAAGGATGCGTGCTTCAAAACCAAATTTCCAAATGACTTGCATAATAGATTCCTTTCTGCAAATATTAAAAATGTAAAAACGGAAAACTTGATCTGAAGAGGAAAGATTTGGGGCTCTAACATTGCTGCAATCATCCTAGATTCTTCCTCTGTTTAAAAAGTAAAAAATAAAAAATAAAATGAGACATAAGCTATGGTATCATAGCCAACCATTTCACATGATTTTTAATTCAATGTCCCTTAGTTTCCAAGCAGCAAAGAGATTTTACTCTAAGCATCTTCAACAAAACTTCCATAATGCATATCCTTTAAAGAAAAATAATCAGATTTATTAAATTTGTTTTCCCCTGGAATAACCAGCATTAAAATGGTGTTATGATGCCAAAACATGACATCATCTAAACTGTGTAATCAATTCAAATCCTAGGCATTTCCCTTACTGCCTTCCATTCTTCTTTATGCCATCATTCTCACTGGTCATACACAGGTCTTGGAACACAGAACCACTACATTTTTAAAATATAAGCCTCTATGGCTGATACAGTAGAAGTGCAACAGCGTGGAAAAAAGATTGTAACTGTAGGCATATGTACACAGCTTTCTGCTGTTGAGCACCAATAAAATCCACACTCCTTGTGTCTAGTTATAAAATTTTCTGCAGCTCTTAAAACACAGATTTACTACTTGAGCTCTTGAGTGTCCTGGAGCATGGATGATCACAGAGTAGCACATTCCTGGCACTACATACAGCACTGTACAGACATAAAACGTGGCTGTAACTCAACATGTGAGCAGGAACATTTCCTAAGAATGTTGTGTTCACCTGAGAATCTGGCAACTAACAGCTAACATGCAATTTCTCACAGACAATAAATAAATGCACTTACAAATAAAATGTATTTTACACCCATTGTAGCCATTTCATACAATAGCATTACAAATTGGTTTTTTTGTAGAGATCTATTATTAAAAAAAAAAATTATTAAAAACACCCATGTCCTCTGGGGAGAGGAGGAGGAGGTTGATGGTTTACCATAGGTGTTGATTTACCAAAATATGGGTATTAACCTAATATTGATACCCAACTGAAACGGACAAGACTCTCTAACAGGGTTAGAAAGTGTATGTTTATTTCCGCGCTGGGCAGCTGCGCGGGATAGCTCCCTAACAACGCAGAGCCCCGAAAAAACAATACAAAGTCCATTTATCTACAACAATTCTAAATATTCATAACATAAAATGCATATACATAACATCAGCACCTCCCATTCCCCGCTTCGTATTATAATTAGCTAAAAGCAATTAAGCATGCGTAGTTTGTCTTTTGAATTGGGTCGGTGGTCTAATATATGGGGGGAGGTCCAAAAAGATGAAGTAGGCCTCTTCTCCCTCACTTTGACCTTTCTGCCTCTCTAGTTCTTAGACAGCATGCATTTATCACTTAATTCTTATCCTTATTACTTTGAATGGGTTTTCAAACAGAAAAATTAGCAATTGTTTATGTTTCTTTAGATCTGTTAATCAGTGTTTTCTGATTCTCATTCTAAGCACAGCTGAGCAAATATAAAATGACAAGCAATCAATTACTTACATCCTAAAAACTTATCTCAAGCTTAGTTCTGCTATTAACCCTAGCTGGTTTCAATTAACCTCAACTAAATTCATTTGCTAAATGTACTTTTACTAATTTCCACCAGCTAACCTCTAACTAAAAAAAACCTTAATTTTCGAATTCTGTGTTTCAGTGTGAGAGATAAAAATGTACAAAATCTGGACAGAATTTGTAGTGCCATATTGCAGAGCTCAAGATAGACGAATTGCTTATCTCTGTCCGTACAAGCACTCCATACATTAACGAAGTTTTCACCTACTCTGAGACTGGCACTATCCAAACTCAGTCACATTACTAAAAATCTTGTTCTTTTACAAAATTTAAGACTTCTCTAGCAATAGTATGCAAGCTTTCAGAAATTAAACTTTTAGAAATCTTACGTGTCCATTTATGTACAGTTAAAAATGTTGAGGCACAGTGCTCGAAAAAAAGTACTAAGCAAGAGGAATCATTCCACATTTTTACTGTAGCAAACGAATGTCAACAAACAACCACAACTCCAGAAGTCCTGAGCTTATAAAAGAATTTTTGCTTATTTAGATTGTTTTCTTATATTTAGACTGTTTGTTTCATATTTTTATTTTAATAAGAAATCCCAACTTTCAAACATTTTCTCCCACTCTTCTGCCTATCAAATGCTGTACTGAGCCATGTATCTTACCTTTTCTAGCTTCACTGAAGACATTGTAGGTGTCTAGAAACACCTAGATCCTGTTCTGTACTTCAAAAAACTTGCACTCTTGAGTGCTTCATGAATAGAGAGAAATGATTGGAAATACAGTTTCCTGTTTGAGTCTTTCCCTGCTCCTGTTTACTAACCCAGCAAACTAATGGGCAGCCCTGTAACCTCTGAGCACCAACTTAAGACTAGGCTAGGCACCTCAAACACATCTGCTACTGCTACTGCGATGTCCATAACTTCGGTTTCTCACACCTCTAAAGACAGCACACTTACAGTGTTATTTCTGAGTTCCCTTGGTGGTGCTATTAATAAACTTTAGCACCCATAAAATAGATTTTTACATTGGAAGTAGATTTTGTTTTTAATAATGTTGGACATCTGTGATAGACTGCTGTAAGGAAAAAACACCAAAACAGCATTTTGATGAGATTTATGTGAGCAAGTTTTTATTGCCTATAATTCTAACACCGAAACTTTTCACCTGAATTGTAACCCCAAACTCTTCACCTTCGCGTCAATAAAGGCAAACTGAGTAATTGTTTCCTTTCATCCTTGATAATTTCCCCTCTGAAAACACTTCTGTAACACAAGTGTTGATTTCAAAGCTCCAGAAGGAGCTGCTTGGGGGAGGAGGCCATGTGCTCTCATGGACAGAAAAAGGCAGAATGAAGTGCTAATTCTTGAAGCAGTTGCCAGTATCCTTGACACACAGCCTGGCATATACACCAATGTATTGGAAATAAGAGTGTCTCAGCAAATTGTTGTTCACTACAGGATAATTCAAGAGTTGCTATGCTGCTATTCCAGCATTCTCTTATTTTCCCTGGTTCTTGTTCCTGGGAGTAAGGAGAGGATATTGAACATGTGAAACAATCACAACAATCCAACAATCCCAACAGGTTTTTCAGACAGAAAAAGATCCAAAGACTGTGATGCAAATTCTCCTTGTAGTTTTCTTTTTGGTCCATCAATTGTCTTCAAACTATGCTCATGTAAAACCACACCTGCATGGCTGCATCCAGCTCTGAGGTCCCCAGCACAGGAAGGTCACCAAACAGTTGGAGTGAGTCCAGGGGAGGCTACCAAGATGATCAGAGGGGTGGAGCACCTCCGTGCAAGGAATGCCTGAGAGAATTGGGATTGTTCAGCCTGGAAAAGAGAAGACTTTGGGGCAACCTAATTGCAGCATTGCAGTACCTGAAGAGAGCCTAGAAGGAAGATGGAGAGGCACTTTTTACAAAGGCATTGACAGGACAAGGAGGGATGGTTTCAACACGAAAGACGGTAGATTTAGAGTACATACTAGAAAGAAATTTTTTATTGTGAGGCTGGTGAGGCACTGAACACAGTGTCCAGAAAAGTTGTGGATGCCCCACCCACATGTCAACGGGGTTTTGAGCCCTGGTCTAGCGGCAGGTGTTCTGGCTCATGGCAGGAGGCTGGAACAAGATGATACTTAAGATTCTTTCCAACCTGAACAGTTCTATGAAAATATTGTCAGTGTGTCATTAACAAATCTGTGGTCTCTGGCTGAGAAGAGTTTTTCTTATGTCTCTGCTCTCACACAACCATTTTAAAATTTAACTTTCACCAACATTATCCCTTTCTCATTGCCTCATATATGAGGCTGGAAGGGGAAAAGATAGCACTGTGTGGATAGCACTTAGACATGATTGTCTGCTCTTCTTTTAGTAACTGCATGTTGTCCCACCACTCATTCTTTAACTGACACTGCTGACTGAAAGCCAGCATGCAGAAACTCGTTTTAGGTAAAGCATAATGATTTAAAAAACTAAAAAAACCCAAAACTAAGTGTGAAAAGGACAGCATCCTTTTACCCTAAGGTATCATACATCATAAGGTACCTGACCAGAGCCATGGCAAAAGTAATAAATCTATTTTAAACGTATTTTAAATTGCACTCTACCAAGCTCTGAGGATGCTTTTGCAAAGCTTCAAGGAATATTGCTAAACCAATAGATGCTTTTCTTGAGGGAGTAGTTTTGTTCCAGGGGAAAGAATATCTTTCAGCTCTGTGAAAGTAGTACTTCAGTCTACTTAACCATATAATATTTCATTGCGCTATTTTTTTGTTGTTGTTGTTTTCTCCTGGGCTTCGTGATGCAGTGATGGATGAATTCTATCATATTAATTCTTTCACTTTATGCACCACAGCTACTCTGCAATGTTTTGACAGACAGAATAATATTCTCTCTCAAACTCACTACTCTTACTGGGGCTTCTTTATTACATCTCTACTCACTGATTCAACCCTAGAACAATATAGTCAAATTATTTTTCTTAGTTACGTTGCATTTACCATTTAGAGGGATTATTCATGGAGAAACACAGTCAGAAGAGAGGTTAAAGTTAAAATGGAATCACAAAGATAAACTAGAAGAGTAGAAGGATTTTTTATGCTTTGAGGAACCGAAGAAGAACATATGGTTAACTAAAGAAAAAAATTAACAGAGACCTAGCGCTTGTGAACACTGGGGGGAAGAAGAGGAAGGCATGATTAGGGAATAAACAACCAATATATTTATTTCCCAATTTGCATCGCATTTTATCTTGATTACTCTGATGAGTGATGAAGTCTGTTAGACAGCAACTCAACAACTTATGACATTATGGTCAGCACAAGCTAATTAATTAGTATATATTTCATTCTAGTTAGACTCTTTTAGAGGAAAAAAAAAAAGTCAATTTTTCTTTCTGTTTCTATATGCAGACAATTTTCTACCAATATAAAATCCTACAATTGAAGAAAACAAGTGAAGTCTTGAGGCATATCCAGCCACAATTGAACATCCTGCTTGCAATTGAAACAATCAAAACCCAGCTTTCCCAAGGAATTATGCAAGCCATACTACATTCATTGTTGAAAACACTTGAGATTGATTATCTTGCTGTGACAATATGTAAGATTTAGAGAGTACGATCTCTACTTCTGCTGCTGCTGACTCGTATAACAGCATAGCGTTGTGGATTGTTTAATGCAAAAACCCCACAGAAATTAAAGAAATAATAAGGAACACTGTCATTAGGAAATCAGAAAAAAGACAGGAATTCCCTGTCTCCAGAATATATTTTGAGAAGACTGTAGGCAGCTCCTAAGAATTCCATGTTATTAGCTGTTGGAAAGCAATGTTGCAAGACAACAGTGTTTAACTAAACTTGGTACACAAAGTAATTGAAATAAATTACAGAATTTTAATTGTTTTAATTCCTGTTCATCCACAGAGGAATCTCAAACTGCTGACTTGTAGTTGAGTAGATCACATCTGTTGTCTGTTATTTTAACTACTTTAATTAAATCTTTGTACCGAAGTGCAGATGAAGAGGAAGACACAATCATGAAAATAGCAGATGCTTGTAAAATAGCAACAGTGCTGATCAGACTTCTGATGCATTCCAGATTAAGAAAATGTAAATGGTTAACTGGGACTGCTTCACCACACACGGTACTGTGCAACCAAAGAAACCAGGGGGTACTCTGGAAAACATGAAGCACGTTCAATAGAGGTATCTATGGCAGCTTCTATAATGGCGCTCAAAAGATGTTAGAGTGCTCCAATTATTTTTTATCTGCTACTATTATATACCAATCTAGGTAGCAACACAGTAATTTTTTATTTGACCAAGATAAAATGCAAAAAGAGTATAAAAGACTCTTATTTTCGTATGATTTTATGAACTGAGATTTTTTCACTCTGAAGTGACCCCAAAAGGCACAGGATGGAACAGAGCTATAAGGGTAATTAAATGGATAAGTGACAGGTATCTTTGTTGTCTCTCCTTTGTATCTGGTTGTCTCTATATATGTTTACTTTTTCTAAGTAAGGTACAACTGAAGATGAAAGAAAGAAAAAAGTGCTAGATGACATATAGAGAGAACAGCCTACAAAGCAACAAGGATGAAGGTCTGGGTACAGCCATACTATCATGCTGGGTTTTGTGATGGTCACTCACACACCTCCTCTCACAGGTTTTGTATTAGAAAACCACACATTCTCTAAAATTATTATTTTTCAATGCTTTATCTAATTTCATTGTCCAACACAGTTTCTCTAATTTCTTTCTTTAAACAACCTGTTCCTGTAACAAAGGAGCTGCTGTTTCAAAAAGAGGAGCACAGGAATCCTAATTTGGTCTTTCAGGAGAGGATTATCAAGTAAGTATATTTGCACTGAGATGATTGGTTTGTTTTGAAAAGAGCATCGCAAATCCCTTGAGACGTGATCTTTTACTCTCTAGATCGTGACACTGAGCTGGTTTCTAATGAAGAGAATAATAAGTGAAAATTGTTTCTGGAGGAATTTTCAAGGGCATCAAAAAAAATTCTAGCATTTTATCTCCTGAGACAAAGACACCAAAGAAAAGGCCAGAAGTCAGAAGTAGATACTTGTAGAAATACAAAAATTTAATCTAAATTTTTCCTCACTGTCTATCTAAATTTCCCTTCCCACCCTAATTCATTTGTTCTTACTTTATCATTCAGAGACTACTGTAACTAAGCAAAATCTAGGTCTTGACATGTGTCATGTAGTGCCGCTATTGATCCCTGGCAGGAAATCAATGATATGCAATGTTCCACTCCAGAAAGCGATGAAAGTTTGCTATTGATTGCTGCTATTTATGAAGAACATGCAGAAAAAAGGATGTAGATAAGAATGTGATAGCCTTTGTCTGTTTCAAATTTCATAGGTAGAAAACTGTAGTTACTTACCTAATGGAGGAATTGGGCATTATTGCCTTTAGGAATTTTCAAAAGTTCACTTATGTTTTGAAATCAATTTTCTCAAGGCATGGTAATTTCAAATTACCATGAAGCAGAACAGAAGAACATGTATATTAAAAAAATACCCCCATCTCACACAAAATTTGATGATTTTTTTCAATCCTTTAACCGAAAATATTATCTATGTTGATTCATTTTTAAAATTATGGTTCCAATCAGTTGTAGTTTATTTAAGAGTGTGCAAATTACCTAAGTGTTTCTTTGATATTGCTACACTGACTTTTTCAGGTGAGCCCTAATTTTTTTTTCAATTTTGTTTTTTTTTTATTATATTTTACAGCAAAATGTCCAGATGAGGTGTTGTAATATCCTAATCTATAATATTTGTAAGAGAACTTACAGAAATTGGCTTAGTTTGCACATTGTAACAGACTAATTATTTTGGACATTCCACTGCTGCCTTCATTGCTTTCTGGATCTTAAACAGGAAAGGAAGATGAGTGGTCTAACATCTTATCAAAGACCCAGAAAATACTCCAAAACAGCAGATAGGACCATGAAAAAGCTATAAGCATGTGTCAAAAGCACAGCAGAAAGCTAACAGCTAGGAGCCCAAAGCAAGAGTAAAGCTGGGAAGTTACCTCAAGGAATGCCTTGTATTGAGGATGTCCACAAATCAGAGTGAAAATCCGTCAGATTTAAACGTTTCCACTACTTTATATTCTTATAAAGAAAAGGTGAAGTGATAAGTAATTAAGTCTCTAGGCATGTTATCCTGACTTTTATAAAAAAGGGGCAGGTGGGGGAGGGGAATGAGAACGGAAGCACAGCAGCAAAAAAAAGCAGATAGAGCTGAAAAATCAAAATCAAATACTTTTCTAGAACATAGGGTCTGAGATATGAGATATGAGTACTAGCCCTAGAGCAAGTTTGAACATCCTTTATTTTTCCACCTCAGGACTGACAGGGCAGAGGCAGTAATTCATAGTCTTTTGGAAGTTTCAAAATAAAAAGCCATCTTTGTTAGGAATTCTTGAAAGCATGGGACAATACTAATTGTCTCTATGAGGAGACAAAGGTAAGACTTGGAAAATTTCTAGTTATTTTGCATATTTAAATGTGAAAATTACAAATAGCAGAAGTGGAATATGGAGGGACAAACTGAAAAATTTGTTTCCTCTGACCTCTGTCTTTACAGAGACGTGAAACAAATAATTCATAGGCCTCATTTGGTCTTTTGAGAACATTATTTAAGATCTATCCCCAAATATTCAGCTGCAACTGATTAAAAAATTTCATCAAAAATCTTGGAAACAGGTTTTTCTCCACTTTCAAAATCAAAATATTTACATGAATCCAGTCCCAGTTGTGGAGGAAGCACTTCATGGGAACTTTTGCTGCACAGACTTGGCTAGAGATAGTGCTGCTTGCCTCTTTCTGTTAACTGTGTTCTCAAATTGTACTGAATCATAGCATCATAAGATTCAATGAAAATCAGAAATTCCCCAGATCTTCAACCTATTTTTTGTTTTCTTAATCTGGGTTTTAGTCCAAATTATATTAAAGTTTAAAAAGGAGAGAGAAAGAAAGGAAACAGACAAAACAAATATTCCCAGATTCTGTGGCACTGAAAGAAATAGGTGAAAATCTGAAGATTTCACCAGCCCTTTTATGAATATTATTAGTTTTCCAGCCTCAAGCCACCAGATGCATCTGCTCAGGGACTACAGATTACGCAGTTTCACTATTCATAGGCAGTTTTCAGGGTTCCAGCTGAGGTCCCATATAAGGCAACTAACTCGAGCTCAGTGAGAGAAGCGTCATCTTTCATAGAAAAGTAAGTTTGATATCGGCTCTTTTCAGAACTAAATTTGATTTTTTTTAGTGGAACTATTTATTCATTTAAGGAAATCTGATCATGTTCTTTCTTCATTAAGGGCTTCCTAATGGACATACATAGCATATGCTTTCTGCATGTCTAGGCTGTATATTTATGCATACAGTCATATATACATACACAGAGATAAAAGACAAGATATACTGCATGTGTCACAAGGGACAAAACTATAATACTAAAAAAAAAAAATCTCATTTTTCACATACAATCACAGCAGTTTCTGAGCTATTGTTAAAGAAACAAAATAGAAATTGCAAAACTCCATTAACAAGACCACCATTTAAGAGTGGAAGGGCAGTCTTAATTCCAGAATACACTGCTTTTGTCTACCTACTCAAGCTTTAATACTACTCAGCTGTTCATCGTTTTTAATTCTTCATGTCTCCTGCTGCTGTCAGTGGCCAGAGAACAGTAATCCTTGCCAGGGAATTTTCTGTTTTTTCATAATAGCTAGTATGAAACCATTTCCATTTTCAGCAAACACATCTAGCAGACTGTTCTGCCATTACTACAGTATTCGTTCCTCTAAAAACATCCTCCGTGTAGCTGCCACTTACCACTCTTTAGTACTCTACATCTATCATACGTCCAAAGTCTTGACCTTTTTATATTTCTATTGAAAGTATTTAATGTTTATATTGTAAGTATGCCAAGAACCTCGTAATGCTGGAGAACCAGTTCCTCCATTGCACTTAGACAGATGCATAGATACTGACAATAACTACCTGCAATTTAAAATGACAAGTGAAAGACAATTAAGAACAGAATTTACATTAAAAAAGAAATTACACAATGTGGCATTTCCTTCCATATATAGTGTGCTTCAGTTACATAGTGTGTAAAAATTTTGATCATACATAGTTATATAGTGCGCTTATTCTCCTTCTGTATCCCTCACTCTGTCAGCATCAGTCAGCCTTTTCCTAAGCACTAAGTCAAAATTTGGTCTGAAAGAGAGAACCAAAAGATGAAGTGTTTGCAAACTGAAGAGCCAGAAAGACTATCTTCGTATTTAAAGAGAGAAGAGCGTCTAGAAACTCAGTCATGGGTTAGAAATATACTGTAATAAGTAAGTGGAAAGCAAAGGTAGGGAGACCATTAAAGCATTAATATTACCCTGTTTTAGTTGCATCATCCACCACCTTCAAGCCTTTCCTTCATTCTTCCCTGACCACTAGATGCCTTCAGCATGAAGTGCAATGTATAAAGTCCTGATCTTTATTGTCTTTATTCCTAATTTGCTTACTCCAGGGCTCAGTAATCTATCCATGTTTTCCTTTTCTAACCTTTTAACATCTATTTCATTTAAGTTTACATTCTTTAGGTTAAGCATATTTTCTTATAATCATAGAATAAGGTCTTCAGGATCATTTTATTTTATTTTACAAGGAGGTAAGTCTTGCTTCAAAAAGGCTGGAACTTAATTAGGAATGTAGGCAGGAGATGAACTAGGAGAAGTCAGGAGAAGAAAAGAGAGATTTATGACAAAAGCATGCGTATTACTCTCAGAAATACCACAGACAGAAGGAAGAAAGTCATGGAGAACAGATTTTGAGGTCTGGTCAGAATAGGGTAGATGGGAACAGTAGTCAGAATTTCCATGAAAGACTGGAGAGGGTGAAAGACTGCAATGAAGAAATCCAGAATGAGTGGGAGGAAACGAACCTGCGCAATTTCATCGTCAGGAATAAACTAGTGTATTCCTGCTATAGAACCTTTCCTCTCTTTCTGAAAGATAATCCCACAGCTAAAAGGGGATTATCAAATTCGTGTATAAGTAGGCATGTGAATACAGTAAATTAACATAAAATAATTAATTCGATAGGATCCAAATACTGCTATTGTTTCTCAGACTGGACTCTCACAATAGGTATCAATCACTAGCCTCTGTAGAAAAATGTTAGAAAAAAAGGGTGAAAGCTGCTCTCTCTTCAGTCATTCTCTGCACATAAGCTGCTGCTTTACGTAAGGAAACATGCTGCCTAAAATGTCCATTTTTCCAGTCAACCACAGTAAGTGATATTAAGGGAAAAATAACACCACTGTATGAATTTCAATTTGCTCTTTAGCAACGTCCCACCTTTGCCTTTTCTATCCTTTGTTTCCTTTGAAAAGGCTGTATTACTGATGGAGAGGTGGAAGAAGGCAAAGAATATATAATGTAATTGCTTTCCATTAATTAAGAATGGTTAGTCCAAGCAATCTCCCTCTAAGTATACTTCTATCAGATAACAAATGGACCTAACCATTGGTGATGAGAGAAAAATCAATTTATTTGTAAGTAATGCAAATTTATTATGAAAAATGCTTCTAGAACACTGCAAGTTTGTCTGTTGACAAATTGGTTACTTAGAACTATTGACCTAAAGCAAGAATTTCTGCCTGATAGAACTGTGCTGTGCCAGAAAAGGGCCTGGAACTGAACTTATTTGCAATTCCTTCACGCTCTCAGTGGAAAACTACATCACCCTACTTTTTGGTATTGAGTGTCTTACCCTGCTGCTGCATAGCTATTCTAGCTGGTGAGCAGAGGAGTGTAGTGCATTTTTCTGGGGTGGACAGGATGACATTCGCTCTCCCTACGGGAGAAGTGGCAGACAAAGAGCCCCTGGCCCTCGTCTTCCTGTGACTCACAATCTAAGGAGAAATGAGCATAGGAATAAAAGCGTTTAACTTCTCTTCACTCCCCCACACCACAAGCAAAGGTTATGACAATCTAGCCCTAAGACCTTTGGATGAAAACACCTCTGTGAGTCAGCTGTTTGCAAATAGCTCTCTGCCCTCCTTTGCACCTCTCTATGAGTGCTCTGTGCCTGCTTTGCATTTGCATGATTTGCCACCACCACCTGCCCCCACTCACAACTTCTGCATGCAGCTGAGCTCTCAGAATCTTTCCGGCAACCTCTCTTTGGAGAACACTCCATTTTGAGGTCCATCATTTTTTGACCCCAACAGTCAAAACTTTGCTTTTAAAATTTTGATCATAAAATGTAAGCTGTTTTGTCTCCTATTAGGGATCTGTAGTTTATCCTGAAGATATTGTTGTTGAAAATACAGTTTTTATATTTATGAATTCAAAATTCTTGCACTTCTAGGCTTTTACAGATAATCATAAACTAAAAGGCAGATAAAATACTGTTAAAGTTCTAATTCTGCTTTCTGCCCCCTTCTCCTTTTCTTTTGTTGTTGTTGAAGCTGTTGAAATGCCACAGTTTAAGTAGACCCAGTTGCTAAATATATCCTCTTTCTCGGTTCATTTTCTTGCAATATAGCTACTTTCTGATTTCACAAGAATTGACTCACTTCTGACACAATGTTTCAAGATAAAATCCCACACAGTGTGACATTCAGACTTCATTCTTAATACTAGCAGTCTCATCACCTGAAAGCAGAGTCTAACTTCCTTTAGCTGACCAAAAATGCTTCATATATAACTAGAAATCTAGCTATTATGATACTTTGTTGAAAAGTTATTTACTCTTTATGGTGTGCTGTCACTAAAGCTATGCCAGTTCCATTGAAGATAGACTGGAAGTCTGATTTTGAAAATATCAAAAAATATATTTCATCATGCTTTTTGATAATGAACAAATTATATTCACATATGTAAAGCTGTAGAAACTGTGTAAAGCTGTAGTGTGTGGAAATACTTTGCCTTGCCTTGCCTATGCAATTATGAAACACCAAAAAAAATTCAAGTTCACTGTTTTATTATAAAGAATATTTTTAAAATGTCTCTTTCTGTGGTTGATCAGTTCTAACTAAAACTCCATTCTTTATTAGATGTAACTTTGTGGTGGGGAGAAGGTGGAAATGGAGGAGGAAAACAAATTACAGGTACGGAGAGAGGGAAGGAGACAGGGAGAGACAAGTATTAACTGTCTTTTTAGAAGTAGCAGACAGTAAATCATGGAATTATAAGCATTAGACCACCTAGGATATATTAAGAATTTGAACATGCTGGAAAAAGAGGGAAAAAAAGAGACGAAAGGAGGAAGTTATTTAAGAGGAAAAGTTGTGAAAGAAAGCAAGAGCTACCTAAGGATACCTAAGGAAAGGTACTCGACTCATAGCACACAGACTGAAAGGACATGGATTGTGTCATCTGAGGATAGTTCAAACAATGGAATAAAAAAATCTATTAGAAGAAGTATAGTTAATAAATATTAACCACGTATTTTAATTACAAGATCACTTGAAAATTATTTTAACTGTATTAGACATATTGTATTATCAGAAAAGGAATGGAAATGCTTAAGTACTTTCTACCAGCAGTTTCTATCATGCTGCACTGTTAAACTGAGCTTCAGTTAGCTCATGATGCACAGTGAGTTCTATATTTGGTGAAAATACCCAAATGTTCACACATATCTGCAGGTTCATCTTCTATATTAAGTAAATTATGTTCACTGACATCTGAAACCACTAAACCAACACTTTGATTTCCATGCTTCCTAAAAGGATAAAAACTTCCTTGGAAGATATGTGATAACGTCCCATGAAGTACAAATAAAAGTAATATTCCATCTTTCTTTTTAAGATTATTTGCTTCAACTGATGACATTTTTACTTATTCATCAGTGGGTCTTTTGAGAAATGACTGGTCTGGCAGGCCAGGGATGACTTTGACAAAGAAAATTCAAATTGACAGGCATGTAGAATGATGGAAGATTACATATGTGATATGAAATCTTTGGCTGTGCTCAACAAGTCTAATGAGACTTCACCAAAGTCACTTTTGTCCATGTAGTTCAAATAGTTTCACTATTTCCCTACAAGCAATAGTCAAAAAATTATTTAAGTAGCATGACACCACACAGCTCAAAATAACTTCTCAAGGACTACATAGTTTACAATTTCAAAACAACAAACAACAGGAAATATTCTATGTAACCCATTCAAAGAAAAAATAATTGCAGATGGTTCTAATTAAGTTCACAGAGCAAAATATGCTAGAATTTAACCCCAAAATAAGGAAGTTTGTTTTGCAGATTAAAAAATCTCATTCAGAGTCTAAAATGTCCAAACCTCTCTGTTTCAGTAGTACTCTTGGATACAGAGAGGCATATATACATAGGACAAAAAACACAGCAAAGACCAGAAAATAAACAAAATTAGCCTTATCCAAATCTATGCTTATACCACTAGCTTATTTTCTCATTGATCTCCTGGAACATTTCACAGTCAACACTTCGTATCAAATCAAGTGCAGTCCCTGACATCAGTGCAGGAGCACACATCTACAAATAAGTACCTTGTAGACACTATATAATCTTATATATCAATGAATGCTTACAAAAAATCTAACTTCTAATAACTTTTTTTTAGATAAACTGAGGAAAATGGATGTGTCAATTTCAAAAAAAAAAGAAAAAATATCACTCAGATGATACTATTATTCAGCAATCTTATCTCTGGCTGTCAAAGACACATGCATATTTATTTAGGCTACAGATATAAGAATAGGATACAAGTAACAATGATTTTATCATTCTGTCTCAGAAAGTGGCATTTGAAAGGCTAATACAACACAGAAGTAGTGCAGAAGAATACTGATATTAAATTGAAAAGCAAGGAAAAGAAAATCTTCCACTTACACTCTTGTTCTTCCCATGTAGACTACAGGTATTCTTATTCATGGTGACTAAATCAGGAGTGTTTTGGCAATCAAAGGTGAGGTTTTATCCCCGGATCATCCAAATTGCTGCTATACTGAAAGAAAATGAATTTATATAATTAAAATGAAGGCCTTTCAAGTTGTACAACATTCAAGCATAAAGCACTTCATCAGTGTGCAAAAGCAATAAACATTCTGAGATCCACCAGAGCAAATGTTTCATGTATCACTAAATCATTAAACACATAGTAACCCTGAACCTCACAGCAAGCATATCCATGAACAGATCATGCTTTCCAGTCAACAGCAAATGCACACCAACTCAAAAACTTGGAAAAGATTACAGGCTTCTGATTATGGCCTTTTTGCCACAGCTATATTTAACTAGACATTGGCAGTATTGTTTGTAATAATGAAATAAACCTTATTGGATATTTTTATTCAGTTTCTCGGTCTGAGGACAGCTTTTAACTTACATGCTATTCGGACCATGACATATGCTGAAAATTCAGGGGAAGAAGGTCAGCTAGAGTAATTTTCGAATCCAGGAGCCTAAGAATGCTTAAACCAGCAGTGGGGTACTCTCATATAGTTGTCAGAATTTGACAAACTGGCCTTTTTATTAAAACAATAACTAAGCAAAACAACCCTAGCCACTGATGATGGCATAGCATTGCAGCTTTGAAAAGCAGCATTCGTCAGCCTCTGGCTATGTGCATAGTCATAATCATGGAAGAGTGGAATTAAAGGGAAATTCAGATGCTCTGAGATCAGACAGTGTCTTGGGGTAGTTTTATGATAATACCTTATTCCCCTATCTGCTTATCTTCCCCTATTCCCCTTTCTGCCCAGAAATGTGTCCAGCAGCTTTAAGCTGGGTCCGAGAGAAGAGTGGGTGAGGAGCCGGGAAAATTCCTCAGCACAGTTTCACACTGTTCAAGGACTCACACACAGTCCCCCGTGTCGCTCAGCTCTGCTTGCAGCGGCAGAGAGTGGATTCCTGCTTCTAGCCAGCTTGTGAGCTGAGGCAAAAAGTTTTCCCAGGACTGTATACTGAAATCCTCCGGTAATTTCTTCATCTTCTTCTGGAACTGCTCGGCCTAGCTGTGATCTGAGAACCAGATCATCAGACTCTGTGGACCGGCAGGGAGGCTGTGGGGACACCCCATCCTCCAGTGGGGCCGAGCCAGCTACAGAAGGAACTCTAAATCCACCGGCTTTCTCCACAACGAGGAGGTTTAATATCTAACACTATTCATTTTTTCCTGTGCCTTGCAGGCACTTTGTTTTTAAATAAATGGGTTTTTTTCACTTCTATCCAAGAAATTCTTTTCGCATCAGTGGGGGAGGGAGTGCCGAAAACCTGTCTTTGTGGGAGACTTTCATTCCAGAGCATTTTCCTCTCAAACTTGTCTCAAATTTAGACTAGCAGTTAAAAGGTTAATATTCTCAATTGAGCCAGATACACCTCTGCACATATTTTTTTTCTTAGCTCAGCCAGTCAAAGAGGAGATAAAGTGCAATTTCTGAGCAACAGAGATGCTACAGTAAAATTTCCTAATATAACATTGATTACATCAGCAAAATGCAGTATCCGCAAAAGTATCATCACATTACTTTTTCAATGGACACAAAAGTAAATAAATCATTACTCAATCTATTCCAGCAATACTCAGAAAAGACATGAGAGAGAAATAAAATTAGCTAATTAAACTAGTTAATGCATTTAGCAAAATTCATGGAAGTCTAATAAAATATCTAGAACTATGTATGAAATCAAGGTGCAAGTTTATGGCTTTAACTCAGGCTTTAAAACAGTAGAAGCACAATAAATGGGGGTCAAATATTTCTTTCACATATTACACGACTTTCTGTCTTACTTTCAGGCATGTTTCTATGAACAACCATAGTACAGAAGTCCATATCACAGCCAGAAAGCAGGGAAGTAGAGCTCTTAAAATCTTGGAATAAAAGAGAATAATGCAGGCTATTAAGTACTAGGATGAAGTCTGAAGAAGTAGCTTCTTGTCCTGTGTACATTTAACCAAAGAGACTGAAGAACATTCCCTGATCACTATTTTTCTGTGGATGCAATACCTAGAATTTACATGGCACCACAAGAAGAGACCTCATTGAACTAACCCAGAGGTACTTCCAGCAGTCAGACTGGTGCAATTTGTTGTAACAGGGACATGAGTCATACAGACAGATGCCCTTCTTCCAGACCTTACAAGCTTTCCAAGTTTTCAATAAAGTATTATGGATTTTATTTCTGTTGAACAAGATATGTCCAAAACATTAGCCAAAGAAATAGTGCAAACAGAAGATACTCATTTTGGACTACAAGCAGAACAGTATATATAGACTTTTATTTCATCACCTTAGTCATTAAGCCTTAACAGTAACTATTTGTGTAAAAACTGTAAGCACAACAGAGACTAACAGAAAAGCAAGTGAGTTCAAATTGAAGATTTTTCTGATATTGCTTATCTTCTAAATTATAGGGGACAATGAAAATGTAAATGGTTCTACTGAGCTGGTTGCTCAATTACGATTTCTTTTATTTTTCTGAACAGGTGATTAAGAGATGACAAAATCGCTTGCTCTTGAAGATCTGTTTCTAGCTCTAGTTTTCACTACTCTTTCAAGATATTTTTAGCGTGTGAAGTTCCATCGAGCAAAGTGGCATATTCATACAAAGCAAAATATTATCAATCACTTCAGGTTCTAAGAAGTTTAAAAAAAAAATCTAGAGAAATAGCATAGGAGGAAGAATGAAAAACAACACAAAATTCTGACAGACTGCTTGAGCAGATTCCAGGGTAAATCAGATTTAAGTTCCTGTGACATCTGGACGATATTGTTGTTTATTTTGTTTGTATGCATGTCTACGTCTTCACAGAATAAGCGTATTTTTTTAAAGAGAGTTATAGAATACTGCAAAATAGTTGTTTCTGCACAATTTGTTGGACTTGTCCTCTTTCTGCTTGTTAGATAACCTTACATTTCTTTAATTGTATTTATTTTTTAAAAACTCCCTGAAATTTGCGCAGGAATTCATCAAACCAGCTGGGAAACTCTTATGCTGTTTTATCATATATGACTTAACCTTGAACAATCTCTCATGTGCAGCAGCTATCCATCCATCCTCTAACAGGCATTTAGCAAACAGAAATTAAGGTGAAGACATTTTCTTCCCTCAGGAACTGACACTCTGCATGCCTATATGTTGTGTTTGCTCACTCCTGTATATGGAGTTTGAGTCAGCTTATCTTAGGTACCTATCTAAAACCTGAGCAAAGGGGTTACAACATACCAATGTCGAATTAAGTGATTTTGAGGAGCAGACCACTGGCAGCTGGCAAGATTATGGTACTACTAACTAAGTCTGACTCTAGGGCTGCCTATGTCTGCATCAGAGCTGTGTTTAACAAAATACAACACTAGACTTAAGATATTTCTCCTCCTTTCTGATTGACAACTGTATGAATGTTACACTTAATCACTTGGAAATATTCATGGTCTAGAAAGATTTCCAGCGCTGATTTGGGTTGCCAGTCACTGCCTAAAATCTTTCTGTAAAAGTTGCCACAAAGATTTGAGATAAAGCTCACTCCCCTTTGCCACCTGACACGAGTGAGATGAAGAACTCATACTGATTATCTCCCACATGTCTCCATTTCTGAGCAATTCTGGGCTGGTAAGGTAGCTAAATTTCAGTTAAATAGACAGGGAAAAAGCACATTACCATGCAGGACAGAGAGCTCTTGAATGATCTTCTGTCTCTCTGATCTGCTGTAAGAAAACTTACATTTCTCTGAAAAAATGTGTTGTTTACAGATTTTAATCTCAGAGCGAAGCAAAGCATGCTCACTTTGCAACAACTGAAGATAAAGATCCAAAAGGCCTGAGCTTATATCTGCAGTGTATGACTCATTCAGTGTCCAGGACCACTTCTGGAACACTTTAATGTGTTTTGTGTAATTTTAGTTGGGCTTGTTTCCCTAGCACAAGCACATCCAAAATAAAAAAAAAGGCATAAAAAAAAGCCAAAACAAAAAAGCAAAGACACTCCAATGAATCTGTTAAGCTACATTGAAGAAATTTTCAAAAGCAACAGGCTGTGAAAGACCTAGACAACTGGAACAGATGTGAAGGAAAGGCAAAAGCATCAGTACATGCTCTGTCCTATGCTAAGCAAGCCACTGTATTTCGCTAATTGTGACTGAGTAGGAAAAGGCAGCTTGTATAGATAGGCTGAGATGTGAGAAATCTATTATTAAGAGAGAACTGTGCAAATAAATACTTGAATATTCAAAGCCAAACATATTCTTATTATCTTGCTACTGGTCTTTTATTTCTTTAAGTATTTTGTAAGGCATAAATCAGTCAAACTTGCCTAGTTAGACTAGCTTTTGCCACCTTTAATTCAAGGATATAATTTCTATATAATTTGCTTCTCACTGAAGGCATTTTTCAAAACAGTTCAGTATTTAAAAAGCGTTTACACTCCCTTTGAAAAAATTATAATTGGCATGAGTGTGAACATTCCACTTTACTCTTGGCTAAACGCAGAGTAAGCAAGACCATGAATGCCATACCAAAAAAGTTATAGGTATACAAGTTTAAAAAAAATATATATATAAAAATTTGTTTGTATCATTTCTACTTTCCTTATATTCTCCAAATTTAAAAACACTACTGTAAAAGCCCATGTTTCAAAACTATATGGGAGCTACATGAAGAAATAATCAATATTAACATCGCTGAAAAGTGCAGAAAAATGGCCTTTAAACTTGTCAACTAGACTGAATTAAATCATAACTATGTAGTATTTTGGTGCTTTTTTAAACATTTCCTGTTCTACAGTAACCTCTTCTATAAGAATGAATGATACGTAAACGGTCTCTCCGGCGGAGAAAATGGGAATTTTGACATGGATCCAGGTAACATCAACGTTTAAATGCAGCAGAACAGATATAAACTCTTGTCACCGTTGCAGGAGCATTTTTCTTTAATTTTTAAAAGCAAAACGGTATTTAACATTATCCTTTTTAACAACAATGCTGAATAATTTTACTGTCAGCCCTTGATTGTTAAGTACTGCAATCTTTTGGGGATAAAGTGTAAATTCCAAAGATGTTATTGAAGAAAATTAAGTAACACTGAAGAATTACTTTCCCATAAGTTTTTTCCCACAGTTGAAAAGCATGAAATAAAAGGTTATGAGAACCACTTTTCAGGAAACACTTGCTGCCAATGCAAGAAGGAGAATATTTTTTCAGAAGTTTTTCAAAGACATTGCTGTGTTGATACAACATGAGTATCAACACCAGACGATTTGGAGGACTTGCTACTGGAAATATCATTAATCACTGGTGTGTATTAGATAATGCACTGCCCAGCAGGATGCTGGATTTTTAATAAAAGGGATGGAGTAAAATTACTGTAGCAGGTTATAAATCACTGAGGAATGTAAAGATACTGCTATATTGTTATATTTTCTATTTCTTCCCTTGGATAAAGTCATAAAGCCTCATTTTCTGGAGAGAAGGTATATGATTTTAGCAGAATACAACATGACCCCAGAGAGACACTTATGTCCACTCAGTGTAGTTTTTTTCTTTTTGTTTTAAGTAACTTCCATTCATCCCAGATTAAGTGTTCAGCACTTACCCCAGAAAAATGCCGTAGAATAGATAGACAGAGACATGAAAGCTGGGGAAACTACTCAGGTTTTGAATCTGGGGACAGGGCAATGAGAAAGCAATTTGGAGTAAGAGTATTTCCACTAAATACACTTTCCTTATGACTGTATATTTGATAACTTTGTTTATAAGCTTATAGACAATTTCTAATTTTTTATTCATGACTTCTATGTGTTTGTACTGAGGACTCAGCCAGTGACTTGGTCTGATTCAGTCCTAGGGATTGTATCAAGACTGAACAAAACAACACAGACTTTCCCCAAAGTACATGCAGTCTTATTATATGTACAAGGTTCGCTTCTCACACAAACATTTCCACTGTTACACACGCAAGAGAACACTCTGTGTGTCCTGACACGACTCGCGACACAACAGCACTGCTGAGGTCAGGCACTGCTAGACCCAGGTTTATGCCTGTTGGGTAATGACTGTTCCAGGAATGTACTCTTTTTAATGGAGGAACTGGCTTAAAATAGTTCTGCAAGTCCTCCAATGTGCCTATTCGCCTAGCAGTGAATGCATGATACATTTACTTAACAAAAATGGGTACCCTTCAAGATTACTGACCAGAATGTCCTTCACTGCTGGACATACAGGCAGTCCTGGCACATATGCACCTGCATAACAATCTCTACTTCATATTCTGCTGGTTTCCATACACTACCTAATACTTCAGCTTCCTCCTTGACATCTGAGCATCAAACTAGCATATTCGTACAACTGTTTGCTTTCGCCCAAAGACCCTTTTCTGCACAGTGATGTTCATTCCAAGTCCATCACGCAAGTTCAAGTTCACCCTGTTCTCACTGAGTACATCACTTTGCGTTTCATTTTAGATTTCAACTGCTATTTTATCACATTCTGCCATTTTGCAATTTTGCATAGTGGTCTTTAAAGCCATGAATAGCTTGGTATCACCAAATTCTCTTTTTTTTTTTTCCCTTTCCAAACCCTATTTAGCATATAGAACAGCAAAAAGCTCTGCTTCCTGGCAAGCTCGCATTTCAGAGTTGGTAATTGTTCTGTTTAATTCCTGGGCTTCTTTAGGAATGTTCTGTCAATTGTCTGCCCATTTTACCTATTCATTTAACAAGTTCTTCTAGTATTACCTAAATCTGGTGCAGATTTTGATGTGTCTTACAAGAAAAAAAGCCTATCATAAAAGACTTTGCAAGTTCTCCTGTACAAAATCTTTGTTAAATGTTCCTTTTATTCTGCTTATGTCCTTCCAATCTCTCTAGCTGACTTCATGATCTGGAGGAGGCTTCTCAGCAGACTGCTATATCTTTATACCTTTGTTTCTGTTGCCCATTTTTGGTCTTTCACGTTAGATTTTTATAAGTAATATTTCAAATTTTACGATGTTTTCTATTTTCTTCATTTGGGCAAAACTTTATGTTTTTGAAGGATGTCTTTGCAAGGACTGTCTTTATCCTATTGTTTCCCCATGACAGGTTTCTTTCACTTCCTAAAAAATTGCAAGCTATATAATCATATCCTCTCAGTATTTCTCGGGCTTCTACAAGTTTTACACATACACACAAAAAAAAATTTATAGAACCATATCATTTTTCTGCTTCGCTGTGTCTAATAATCCAGTCACTGTTTTCTGTCCTTTCCAATTTCCTATTTGATAAAAATTTTCTAGCTCTACATTTCTTTAGAGATACAAAAATTACCTAGGGGAATGCATCATTTTGAAATGTGCTGTTTCAGAATTATCTTCCTTCCCAAAATCTTGAATTTAAAACCTCAGATATAACTCAGCTTCAAAGGGTGTAAAATCTTAGTACAATCTCTTGATTCGATATGTTGCCTACTTCCTTTGAGATTCAGATAAAGCCTATGCCTCTAAATAGAGTCATTCTATTCTAAAGGCATAAATCCCTTGTTCTTGATTTTCTTATCCACATGATGAAATGTTATCCCTCTGCTTCTTCTTGCATTTCTGCATGCAATATGGGAAGCACTGGAGAGAATACCACTTCAGAGATGGAATATTACTTACACAAGTTTTGAAATCTTTTTCTGGAAGTGTTCACGCTTTCCCCATCTCTTCACATACTCATTTGAATAAAGGATAGCAATAACACCATTTCAAAATAACACAACCACCTTTACTTTTTTTCTATAACTACAACTGTTAAAATTTACTGATGCAGTTCTAGCACACAAAATTCATATTTGATACCTTAACTTTAAAAGCAAATATATTTTAAAATCAGCATATGCCATTTAGTTTCAAAATGTTTAAAAATGTTTTGACTACTATAAGGCATCAGTAATTGCTTTCTACCTTCAAACCATGACATGCATTCACATTATGATCTTACAGAGCAGCTCAGGGGCTGTATGATGGGTTTTGTTTCTTTTATAGGCAGCACTAACTTTCACCTGTGCCTCAAAGCACTATAATTTCTTCACACTTCGTGCTTTTCTAAAATCCATCATAATTTTCCTCCTTCTGTTCACATTTGCTACTGCATGTATTTCCTATTGTTCATAGTTCAAGTTTATTAAAAATTAATCTCTTTGCCCCAAGCTGCTCAAATTTATGCTATTATCATTTCAGGACGTTTTCAGAGAAACAGGTCCAGACTGGAGCGGTAGCAAGGCATTGAAACTCTGAATTTGGCTTTGTATCAGAACATATAACACACTGCATACAAATGACTGTTTAAAGAGAGCTGTGTGATCCAAGTGACAAACCCTTGAAACTTGCTATGCAAGGCTAACAGTTGTGCCATTTAAGACAGATGTTTGCAAGTAAGATAATTCATGCAGGTGAGGGCTGGGAACAGATAAAGAGATTTGTTAAAAGCTAGAAGTAAAACCTTTACATATGATAATTTTCTCTCTCATATTTGGATAGAACTTTGCTGCAGAAGAGATGGAGTAAAATCAGGGCTGGCAAATCTAAGTTAGGGGAACAACCGTGTCGGCTCTGGTTTTAATAGCATTTTGTCTAATAGTGAAGTACATAGTTAGGAGATCTTGTAGAACAGAAAAATCTTGGACTTGTTTGCTCCAGATAAACCTCCTGCTTTGTATTCCTGTCACATACCAATGACTGTCAAGGTCGAATTGCTAATCTCTGGTTCTTGAACTCAAAACACAAATACATTAATAACAAGGATCTTGGCTTTCATAAAACAAGACACACATTTATCTTTTGATGACCTTACATAATTTACTTAAATTATGACAAAAATGAGAAGCACATTACTCTGAAATTACTTCAGGTGACTGAAATTGAGCTGTCCTTACATTTGACAAACCTGAATTTAAGAGGTTATTATTATATAACAGTAGACTGAGAAGGCATATAAAATACAAGTATATGTCATTCTTCCTATGGCTGGATTTAACTGAAGGATATTGGAGCTCAAAATCAATTAGTTTTGCCTGCTGTTCAATAGTTTAAAAATACACATAATTTTAATAGAAATACTAGATTTTTATTACAAAACAAGTTTAATTTTATGCTTATCATGTTTTAGTGTCAATGGAAGGCAACTTCCTTACGGAAGAGGAGTCAATGTGATCAAAAATAGTAACAGAAGAATCTTCACAGTGTAGCTAAAATACATCTTTCCAAATATACAAGCAATTCATTTGCTGTTGCCAAAAAGGTTAAAAAATATTTGGATGAAGTACACAAGAAAGAGAAAGAATATTAAAAAACAAACAAACAAACAAAACCCCAAGCATGCTCCAAACAACTGCAAATGAGAAATCCAAGAAGTTTTGTCTACGTCCAAAGTCTAGCCTAGCATTTTGGATTTTCCTAGCTTTTTATCTCTAACTGGACGGCAGCTTTCACAGATACAGGTGGCCCTAGTTTCATGATGTCATAACTTTTATCATCCCCAGTAGGTAAGATCTCTTTTAGATCACAACAACTTCAGGACAAGCATTTGATTTTAGATAAGGAAAGATAAATCTTAACTTTATCTCTAAGCACTCAGGAAAGGCTAAAAATACTTTTATTTGATTTGATTTTTCTTCCTCTTCTGGCAGAAGAAACAGAGTGATTGAGAAACTCAGAAAAAAAGTCCTCAAGAAAAGAGAACTCAGATTTGCTGTGTTTCTTACAAGCTCTTCAGGAGGGATGGGCAGGGCAGAAAAGGTGGAGAGGTGGCACTGTAAGCAATGGAAGGGTTAGAATGCTGGCAATAGCATAGTTGGCAATGGCACAGCTGAGAGACTCTGGATAAGAATCAACGGGAAAACAAATAATCTGGATATTATTGTGGGTCTACTCTCGACCTCCCGGCCAGGACAATGGCAGTGGTGAATTATTCTTTGAAGAACTAAGGGACCCTTCCAGGTCAACTGCCCTTGTCCTTATGGGGGACTTCAGCTTGCCCTAATTAAACTGGGAGCATCACACAGCTGGATGATGCAACCTGAGCCAGATGGTTCCTTAAAGACCTGTATGACAAATGTACGGAACAAGGGTTCCTAAGGGAACAAAGGCTCCTAAGGCAGCTGACTCAGAAAGACACTGTCCTTGATCTGCTGCTTGTCAACAGGGTGGATCTCCTGAGCAAAGCAGAGACTGGCACCATCTTGGTCACAGCAACCCTGAAGAGATTGAGTTTAAAATCTCTGTTGATGGGAGGAAAAGTGCCAGCAAAGCCTCGACTCTGGACTTGAGGAGAACAGACTTCAGGATGCTCAGAGAATTAATAATTTAAGTCCTCCCGGGAAGAAGTTTCCTCAGGTGCTGGGGTCTGTCAGTGCTGATCACTTCTTAAATATCACCTCCTTAAGTCACAGGAGCAGGGAATTCCCATATGTCAGAAGTCAAGCAGGTGAGGCAAAAGGCCAGCTTGGCTGAGCAGGGATCTTCTCTTGAAAATAAGGGAATAAAGGAAGGTGTCTGCCCAGTGAAAGCAAGGTCAGGTGACACGGGAAGAATACAGAGATGTTGTTAACCATTGTAGGGAAAAAATTCATGCAGCCAAAGCTAAGCTGGAGTTGAAGCTGCCAGAACTGTGTGGGACAATAAAAAGAGGGCTTTTTTCAAATACATTAATAGTAAAAGGCAGTGTAAAAATTACATTGACCCATTACAGGATGAGGATGATCACCTTACAAACAAGGGCATGGACAAGGCAGGAGTGTTTAACACATTCTGTGCCCCTCTCCTCAACACTGATGACAAACCAAGGGGTCTCGGTGCCCTGAGCTGCAGGACCACGAATCTGAGAATGATCAAGTCCCAGTTGACCCTGAAACTGCGCAGTATCAGCTCCTCCAGCTGGATCCCTGCAAATCTATGGGCGTGACGAGATTCATCTGAGAGTCCTCAAAGAGCTGGCTGATGTGATCACAAAGCCTCTCTCAATGGTTTTTGAGTGGTCTTGGGAGTCTTGAGAGGTCCCAGCTTACTGGAAGTCAGCAAGCACTGTCCCAATTTTCAACACAGGCAGGAAGGAGGACCCTGGAAATTACAGGCCTGTCAGTGTCAGTTCACTGCCTCGTAAATTCATAGAAAAAAATATTCTGGGAAATGTTGAAAAAGACCTGAAGGACAATGCAGTCACTAGTCACAGTCAGCACAGCTTCATAAGAGGAAAGTCCTGCTTGTTGAACCTAAGAGAGGGTAGCTCACCTAGCTGATCAAGGGAACCAGTAGATGTGATCTTTTTGGACTTCAGCAAAGTTTTTGATACCATCTCTCACAATGTCCTCCTGGACAAAATGCCCAGACCGCAGCTGGATGGGGTTATGCAATGGGAAAGCAACTGGCTCCCAGGTGGGGTACAATTGGTTACAGTGAATGGGGTGATATCAGACTAGTGACCTGTAACTAGTGGGGGTTCACAGGGCTCCATCCTTGGCCAACTTCACTTCAACATCTTCATAAAAGACTTTGACGGGGGACTCAAAGGAATGCTAAGTAAGTTTGATGATGACACTAAATTGGGAGGAGCTGTTGACTCCCTCAGGGGCAGAGACACCCTAGAGACAAACCTCAGTAAATTAGAGGGCTGAGCAATCACCGAACATATGAAGCTTAAAAAGGGCAGGTGCCAGATTCTGTATTTGCAATGGCAGCCCTGGATGTATGGACAGAGCCCAAAGTGAGAGGCTGGAAAGCAGCACTGCAGAAAGGGACCTGGGGGTCAGTGGCAAGCTGAACATGAGCCACCAGTGCCCTAGCAGCCAGAAGGGACATCCATGTCCTGGGGGCCATCAGGCACAGCATCACCAGCTGGACAAGGGAGGGGATTGTCCCCTCTGCTCTGCACTGGGCAGAGTGCATCTGAGTGCTGGAGGCCGTTTTGGGTGCTCAAATTTAAGAAATAAATTAAACTGCTAGAGAGTGTCCGAAGGAGGGCAGTGAAGATGGTGAACGTCTCAAAGTGAAGCCATATGAGGAGCAGCTGCGGTCACTTGTTCTGTTTAGCCTGGGCGAGAGGAGACTGAGGGGAAACCTCACTGAGCTCTTCAACATCTTCCCGACGCAAGGGGAGGGGCAGGTACTGATGTCTTCATCCCCATGACCAATGACAGGACTCGAGGAAACGGCATGAAGCGGAGTCAAGGGAGGTTAAAGGTGGATATCAGGAAAAGGGTTTTCATCCAGAAGGTGGTTGAGCACAGGAATAGGCTCCTCAGGGAAGTGTTCAAAGCACCCAGCTTGTCTGAGTTCAAAAAGCATTTGGACAATGCTCTCAGGCACAAGAACGTGTTCACCAACCCATAATCATAGAATGATTACTACATTAATCCCCATGGGCAACATACCAGTTAAATGCTCCATATGGAAATTTAGACATGAAAAGCATTAACTGCCAAATTCTTCACTGGTGCCAGTTTATGGCAATAAGCACTGGTAGCAATTTTACAGACAGGGAGGCTTGTGAAATTTAGGTACTCCATATTTACCAGCAGGGAACAAAAGATAGGAACTGGCACTTTGCTCCTTTAAATGGACTCTGGTAAACAAGTAAAAAGACCTGGCATTTGCATACTAAAGGCTTAAAATTCTTACTCAGATTTGACAGCAGAGATAATGCTAAATTGTTTCGGTGTAAAGATAAAGAAAAGGTTAGGAAAAATGAAACAAAACATAAATAAATTGCAGAATGTAGTCACAACCAACTCAATAAAATTACTTTCAAGTGCACCTAGATGATGCTGCCAATATTTCTGTAAGTTTGATCTCTTGAAATGAATACGATCCCATTTGAACTGTGGCTACAGCAATAACCATGATGATCACATACAGACCGAAAGGACTGGCCCACTGGGCCAGGACCTTACCAGCTGGTTAAACCTGCAGCACAGGAGGTGCTGGCAAACAAAGAACTTGCCTTTTATTGGGTCCTTGACATTTCAGAAGTGTGAGTTTTCACCACATTAGAGAGATTGCATGAGTTTATACTGGTGAATTCCTTAGGATTAGGACAAATCCGAAATACTGCAGAATTGTACCTAAGAAATGCAAGCATATGTGTGGTCAGTTTCCACAACTATTTCATTTTATGTCTGAATAATGAAATAATAGGAAATTACATCAAGCCTACATCAGACACAAACCCACACTTGTTTTCCCATTCTAGGAATCTAAGTGGATCTTTAGAAAGTAAACAAACACGATTGTACACATTTAACATTGTTCATTAGATGTCATCTGCTCAGTATTGGAAGAAATCATCCTAGTATAACTGCAAAATTGAACTATAAATCTGTAAATTTAGGTTTTCCTGTTAATTTCTACAATATTCTTAGTGTTCAAGGAATAGTATTTGGAGATTTATCAAGGGGTTTTTTTGTTCTTCCACCAATCAAAATAATAGGATTTTTAAATTTCTTTAAATTTCTCCTTAAAGATCAAGCTTTTCTTCGAAGACTGTTACAAACCACTATTACAGTAATCGTTATATGAATGGTGCACTAAAACCTTTGCTTTTCTGAACTGTCTTCATGTCCAGCAATATCACCCTAATTCTCTATGCCTATTTTTCCATTATCTAGCATGAAATTGGTAGTCCACGCAGTGTAATAAAGATCTGCAGTTGTTTTATATTTACTTGGATTGCAAAGTTAACCACTAGAATCCATAGTTTAAATCAAAAACTAGCTCTGAACTCTACTGTTTTCTATTTTGAGAGCTCAGTCTGGGAACAGATCTGTGAGGCATGTTATATTTTTACATGTTTTCATATATAGGCATCCACACATATATTTGGCTGTGCAAAAATACACACATTTTGCTATATTTATGATGAGTGGGAGACAGCATTCTGAAATGCAAACACAGATCTCATTCTATTTAATTAGATTATGACTAAGATAATTTGTGTGACTATGATATGACTTCATGAAGCACTTAAAGGGAGGGCACAAAAATCAGCAATACTTGCATCCAGAAGGGATTTAATTCACAGCTCAAGCAAAACATATGAAGGTGAGAAGGCATCTGATACCATCTTATCCAGAAGAAAGTGTTTCCCCGACTAGATAAGAGAATCTGCATTGATCAGAACTTCTGAATGGATAATTTTGTATATTTAGATTTAAAATCCTGGGAACAAAGGATTGCTCAAAATCCTTTCAGTATGCCACTTCCGTCACAAACCACACAATTAGGTGGCATACTCATTTTAACTATCAAGACAAAAATTTTCATAATACATCAATTTCATCCTAGGCCAAAGTTAAAAAAAAATATATCAAAATGCCACTTTTCCAGTATATGAAATGTTAAGCAAGAATGCTGCGGTACACTTTAATTCAACTCTATTACGTGCAATAAAGGGAAAAAAACCCTCAACAGTCATACAAAGGAAAGATTGCAACTAAAGGGAAACATCCTCTAACTGCTGTAATTTATGGACAGATTTCAAAATACTTGCTTACTTAAATCCATGAAGAGTATTTCTTAAAACATTATAAATATTTCTGACCTTTCAATCTGAACTATATGTACATACCGGTACAGAAACAACCCAATTACATAGAAAAGCTCACAGTAAATTGGTTTCAACATTGTCATGCAAGTTTAAAACACAGAGGATAACTTTTCCCATATATAAATGTCTCGTGTCCACTCCTACTTAATGCTTTCTCTTCCTTTTCTCTGCAACATCACTTTATGCTGCAGCATACCTATGTTATGTTTGACATTTCTGAGACAATAAAAATAGCTTCATTTATTTTCATGTTGCCATTCACTAAATCTACTATTAGCTTTTGTCTTTGCTGCTGTTCCCACTTTGTTGCACTGCCATAGCTTAACTTTTCCTAAATTTTCATTACAAGAAATTTCATCTACCAGCTTGCTGACTGCACTGAAGTCTGGAGTCTGGTTTCTTCAAGTTCATTGGTTTTGTTTTGTTGTTCTTTGACCTTCCCTTCCTTTCAACAGCTTCAAGGAGCTGGCCTCCATTTCCACATTCTCAACTAAATCCCACTAGCTGGTGTTCATCTGAGCTGTATTTTAGCTTTCCACACCAAGAAGTTGTAACGAAATTATCAAAAATCTGATAGGCAGTTAGCATCTTGTAGTACACCTCCCACGAAAGATTTCTGGGAAATGCTTCCTACTGCAGTATTCGCTGCTTTGATTTATTCCGTACTTGCGCATAGAAAGCACTGTCTACCTGTCCTTACAAATCTGGGGGTATGCCACATAGCATCAACACAATAGTGCCCCTAATTATTTTTCCTTCAATTTTTGTCCATGGAATTCCAGAAGATCCCATTCCTTCCGCATTGTGAATGCCATAAAAAGCATACATATATTTGAATAATAGAGCAGTATAAATCTTTCCTTTTATATGCTCCTTCTCTTACAGTGTTATTCCAGTCACATTATTCCACAAATAACTTATAATCTAAGTTATAATGTTAATTGTGCATTAATACTTTTGTCTCTTCTTCCTTGTTTCTCATTCTTTCTGTATTAGCATCCAGGCTGATTAAAAGGAAAAAATTAATAGGCAAAGACAGACAAGAATATGATGTGTGAATAATGACCTTAATGGTAAGTATTTCACAAATTTTCCTTTAAGAGCAGAATATTTTTAACATTTTTATTTACTGACTTGTTCACTTTCGCTTGGCTTCATAGTAAACTCCCGTCTGAGGCCTATCGAAACTTTCTTTTCACTTCTAGCTCACATCTGTGTAACAGGATAAGCTCCTAGAACTGCTGAATTTTCCGGAGAGCTAACAGCTGTAATTCAAAATCAAGTTTCTTCACTGTTTGTGTAGAAGCACAACTTAATGACATTAGAAACCTCTATCCATGCACCTATGTTTAGTCTGTGCTATGAAGAACAATATAGATGAATTAATTGTTTCGGGGAAATAAGAAACAAATAGAGAAAAGGGTTTTTGCGCCTTCTCTAGGATCCACAGTTTGGAGTCAGTTAGCCATAGCAATTCTCTGCAGAGACAAAATGAGCCGAAAATATACAAACAGCTCCAAGACAGCTCTGCTGTGTATAGTGCATGATTAACAAAGAAAACAAAACAAAAACATTTTTATTACTTTGTCAATGTCCTCTCTTAGTGGATCTTCAGGGATTTTGTAGCGTAGGAGTTAGAAATATCAGATACAAAGTGCAGCAAATGTTACTATAGGCAGAACACAAGGTGGTGAAAATTTAGAAGAATAGCTTATGATTTAATACACCAGGGAAAACCAGGAAAAAAATTATTCTTTTCCTTCTGTCACAAAAATTATTACAACCTCTGGAATACATACTGATATGCTTATCTAAAATGCTGCTTCTCAGAAATGGTAAGAATGTTAATAAGGGATTTGATGAAACACGCATGAAAAAATGTTGCAAACTATTTTTATAAATATCCAGTTTTCTATTTTCAAATTATGACTACAGCATTTGCATGGAGGATACAGCCAAAAATTCACTATTTTATCAATGAAGAAAAAGAAAAGTTTTATAATAGCATCAGGGATTTTTCATCTCTGATGCGGTCCCAACTATTCTTGCAGGTGGGTGAGATGAGAGATCCTCTTCAGAGGATCATCAGGAAAAAGTAAAACTTGGTACCTTTCTTTAGAGATCTAACTCCCAACTATAAAAGGGGCTGGAAACCTTTTCCAACCCCTTCCCTAGAACTCTGTCCTTACTTCGGGGTCACGTTACAAATGCCACTTTGCTATGTCCATATCTTTTTCTAGCCCTGTGCTTTGCTGTTTTCTCCCACCATTCCTTAAAAGCATCAGTGCCTTTACTTATTTAGCAGCCAAAGTAATTTGTCAGCTTCCACACCCCATCTTGTACTTACTCCATTCTGGAGGCAGACCTGTAAGGCAGTGGCCTCCACTGACTAAATGGCTACAGGAAAAAGAGGTGTTTCTCTGCCACTTCACTGAGCAGAAAGGTAGCTGCTATACCCATGACACTAACCAGCTACAGCTCAGCCCAGAAATCCTAATGGAGATGACTTAGATCTATTCATTCACCTTGTGTTTTCAAGATTCTCTATTTTATTCATGCTTTTGTTTCTCCTCTCACACAGGATGGGCTCAGATGAGTTTCTTCCCAAGACATTTGTGCTATAGTTGAGATTATATTTCTCTTTTCCAAGTCCATATCCTAATCTTTAAATATCTGAGCATGATAGCAGATGTGAAAGTATTAAAAAGATGCATGATACACAGGATTTAGGAGTAAAAGTAAGTATCAGATTTGTAACCCTGAAAATCAAAAAAAAAACCTGCAAAAACCATGGTCCAAAAGCCCAGAACAGACTGCTCTCGACCCTCCTCCCAAAATAAAACAATGAGTCCAGGCCCTGCATATGCTCCTTTAAAAATAAAACACAACTGAAATGTTTACACTTTCTTGATTACTTCCTTTTTTATTTCCTAGCACTTAGGTTACACTTCCTTCATTTTATATTACAAAAGATATTAGAGTTTCAAATCATAATCATTGTCACCATACAGTTCATCTAATCAGGCTATATCTTCCCCCACTGCATACCAAAATCTTCTTTTGGGCATCACTGATTGATCTGGTAACAGTAGTAACATCACTGTCAAGGAATTATGGCCAAAGTTTAGATAAGATGCAAGACCAGAAATTACTCTCAAATGGATGCTTAGCAATGTAAATCTCATTCAGAAAGACAAACCAAGCCATGAAAATGCAGATGTATATCTTCCTAGAGTACTTTATGGCTCATTGCATAGTACAGTCTGACTATCACTATTGCTTCTTTATCCTAATTGAGAAAAATATGGGTCATGTCCAATCCATAACCAGCTTTGGTCCTCACATTGACTCCTTGAAGAAGATTTAAGTCATTAGTTTAAATAGAAGCATTTAAACACTGGTAGTTCGTCTATTTTCAAATGATTAATAATAAGTTACAATTTAAATCAAGATTTACAAAGGTTATCTTGAAAAGAGCTTAGCTAAGCTAAGGAATCAAGAGCATCTATACAGAAGTTGCTCAAAATGTCCAACTTGCTTTAGTTAAATTAATTCACTTCTGTTTGTATACAAAGCCTTTGTCCAGCAAGCTATCTGTCACCACACATAGGAAATGCCGGCCAAAATTACTTTCTCAGGGACACACACAGACAGAGCTTATCATGACTGCCACCATCATGAGGCTGGACAGCCAACCATTCCACCTTCCTTGCAAGATGGTGTTCAGATCCTGGCCATGCAAAGAGAAAGCCAAGCTCCAGGGAAGGGTGTTTGTGGCAGGGACAGACGTATCCCCTTGGAGCGGATGCAAAGTTTTGCAACCTAGAGGTCCTAGTGTAGCAGACAGGAAGAATTCACAAAACCCTAGGAAAGGCAAGTAATGGCCATCTATACTTTACTAATCTGAGACAAAGTAAAACCAATGTCCATGAGCACCGTGAAAGCCGTGCCAGCTGTTTCATTTTGCCCTGAAAGGAGGAGGGTGCTCTTACTGTGGTGTTACTTACCCCAGCTAATGTAGTAACCAAAACGGCGGCAACATTTTATACTACCTCACTGAAATCCAGAGTCCGACATTAACCATATTCTGCATATTAAGGTAAAAGAAGATCTTAGGGAAGAGACTAAGAATGCCAATTAGAAATACAGGTGGCAGGAAAATTTTTGCATAAGGTTATTCGTCGCGGAAGGGATAACACGGACCACTCAGTATGAGTGACCAGCAAGCTCCGTTCATTGATCACCCGGCAATATCTTTTATAGCGTGCTTAACAAGCTCATGCATATTCTGTAATCTAGGTATAGGATTGGTTTCTGCCTTAACTGTCAGCCCCACCCGTTGTTTCTCATTTCTCGTGCCAACTTTCTCCTCTCACTCCCAACTTCTGCATTCTTTAGCAGTAGCAAGCATCCCGTTATCGTACAACTCCCACCTCAAGGACAGTGTGTCCTTGTCGGTTTGCACGTACGCCTTGCTTGCTTCAGACCCTCCTGTACCAGCTGTGCTATGCCTGCATGGCCCTTCTCGGCCAGCCAGACTCCAACAGTTATTTATCCACAATTTTCTCTTTTTTTTTTTTTTAAATCATGGCTATAGCTAAACAAGCAGATAAACTGGTCAAAATTATCAGATTAAAAGTCCATGCAATACAATTGATTTGTTTTTCAGTGGAAAACACCAGATGCCCATGAAGGAGGAAGAGAATAGACGATGTTTTCTTTGCATAGCCTCCAAGACTCTGGCAACTGCCAGGTCAAGAACAACTTAAGCCGGAGTAAAGTCCTGATATCCAAAATGCCGCTGATACACTTGTTTATCATAAATTAAGTCACTTGAAGTTTGAATAAACTGCATCAGCTAGAAAACTACAAATACATTCATGCTTTTCAAATAAATACATTTTCACTTCAAAGAAACATTAAGCACAGGTAATAAATTAGGTCCCTTTTTACATTCCAAGTTGTAAGTGTTTATTTTTCTAAAATTTATATAACTTTACAATGCATAGAAGAATAAAACATAAATGCCATCCATTTTAGTTTCTAGATTATAAAAATAACTACTATATTTCAATTGAAAATGCTCTGTCTGTGTTGAAGAAAGAAAACAAAATTATCCTGGCTTTATTTTAATATAGCAGTGTATTGTTACAGTATATTTTCCACCTGTATCACAAACTGCCTAGAAAAACTGCTTAGACTAAAAGAGCAAAGATAAACATGTAAGACCATATCACCCTCATCAAAAAAGTTATTTCTTGAAGCAGAACTGAAGTAATTTTTTCTATTTCCTCTTAGGGGCTAAAATGAAATAGGGTAAGAAGAGTAATTTAATATATCAGTTAAAAAGAAAAAATGTGTAGTAAAGTAAATGTTGCATGATTTTTTTTACAGATTCAAATAATCACTACTCTCTTCTATCTAATTTAGACTGATAAATAAATGTCATGCTATATTGTAAGCTATTTGAATCTAAAGAGACTGAACTGTAAAAATGTTCTCTAAGATTATTGGTAAGACACGATCTGAGTAATATAGTAGAGGGAGTAAGAGAGGTAGAAAATACTGGCAATAGCAGGTCATTACATTTGTCCGGGTGAAAGGCTTTTGGAATACATCATGTCTTTTTCTCCCTAGAAAAAGAGGTCTACTTGCTCAATGAAGAGTGAAGAGGAGAATGCACTGAGGATTTGATATTTGTCATTGAAGAAACTTTTAATATTCCTCATGAGAACGCTTCTAGCTTTGATCTTCTTTCTTTGCAAGAATTTTCTCTTTATTGAAATAAAGAGATAAAATCAGCAACGTGCCTCATTGAGAATAGCAAGAGACACACACTCACTTACCGTAAAAGTGTTAATCAAATATCGAACAAAGTCTGGAGTCTAACAAAAAAAAAAGGAAAGCCTATCCCTCAGCTTGGTACATTTCAAGTGACCATGACAAAAATAAGCCAACAATTCAGGAATTAATACTCACGCTTTTAAACATTTCCTTATAACTGTAAGAAGAGACAGATCAAAGACAGAAAATACAACAATACTGAGTTAACAAGTTGAAATGAAACTATTATTCCGACAGAAACAGGCAAAACACACCTGAAAGATGTAACAAATTCAAAAATATATTAATGTCTTAGAAGACCAACATTGTAGAGCAGGTCTATAAAATGCTGAGCACCTTTTGAACCAATTAAGACAACAGACAAAAAAAAAAATCCTGACCCACACAATGCACTGAGACTGAAGATGTGCAAAAGATAATCTTTCTTAGGTAGCATGTCACACAAAGTCTCCATTCTGCTCTATGTGTTTTGCTGATCAATTTAAGTATAAAGCACTATGAGAAATGCTAGGTTTGGATAACGAATGCCAAAATCCCATTTTTATTCAAAAAAACTCTGGTATCTAAGTGTTAATATGAGACATGACCACTCATGTCCCACAGAAGGGGTGTCATGTATCGCTCAATATGTTTTCAGCTGAACTTCTCACAGCCTTACTGAAAGTCAGCAAGCAAACAAGAACTTCTGAAGCAAATTTCTTTTTCTTTCCCTCAAAGAGAGAAATTACTGCACGATATTGGAGTTGTACAAAATAGAAATCCTTACAAACCTCAGAAGTTTTTTTATTAAAAGACTATCTAATGAAATGTATAAAAATATTCAAAATTTATTCATTTTCAGCCCTATACACTTAATTGGAAAATCTTTGAAGACTATAAGAATTTTATACACATGAAATTTTCTAACAGCACCCCAATATATTCTCCATTTCTGTATTTCTAATTTAAAATCACTACAAAAATTTAAAATATCATTTTGGTCAAACCCAATTACCTGCATAATCCAAATGATTGCCCAGAATTTTCATTTGAATTACAAGATTCACTCTTAAAATATCAAAGTTTGATTAAAGTGTTGCCATATTGAAGTTCCCCAACAACCTTAACAACTAGTTTAGTTACTGACAGCACTCAAATTCTATAAAAAAACTTATGTTCCTCCATCATCCAAATTTGTTTTGCTTCAGTTTTTGGACATTTAATGTTGTCCTACTGTCAGTCCTCTCTAAACCACGATTGAACTCCTTGAGTCTTGTTGTGTCAGGTCATTTTGCCTGAATATTTTCTAATTTTTCATTATCCTTGAACTTAAGTCTCGGTAATTCAAAACAGCACTCCACTAACTCACTCACAAATTGAAAGATAAATTGAGTAGGAAGATTGGCCTTGTTACAAATCCAATCTTAGAACAATATAATATGGCCTGCATCTAGACCATTCTTCAAGTACTTCCACACAAAGCAGCCATGTATTACATGAGGCCTGCAAAGCAAGTGTTTTCCATTTTGGAGCAGAGATAAACGCAAGGCATCCAGCCCAAGAGCTTAAGCCTCCTTGCTTCTGCGAACCAGACTATATGAGGTTATATAACACATTCAGTTTAAGCAAAAAAAATCTTTATGGTAAGACAGAACCTTAAATTATGGAGTATTTGTTATAAATACTTGTTTCAGATATTGGTCCAAACATGGAGTTTTATATCCTTGTTTTATTTCAACAGAACTATGGCATTTTGAATGATGAAAAGTGAACAGGACCTCAGTTTCACTCTTCCGTCATCTAAAATACTTGCATAGATGCAATAAGAGCTCCATATTCTTTTGTAACTTTTTATTTGGACAGGATTAAAGACACTACTTGAAATGCAGTTAGATTCCCTACACAAGTCAGCAACTCCTTAAAAACGCATAAAGTTCGTGCTTAGACCTTTGTCTAAGCACAAAAACCTCAGTCTTCTATTCTTATCTCCTGTTTTTCCCCAGTACGTAGCTGCATAGCAAGTTTGCATTGTCTGATTGATATTGCAAGTAGTAAAACATGCTTGTACAGCAAACTAAGCGTGCAGCAATATTTGTCCTACCAGCAGAAAAGTTGAACTGGGTTTGACAGCGAGATCACTCATCTGTACATGCATCTGGAAAGATGTAGAATCTCAAGAAGTGAAGAGAAACAGCACAGGCTTCATGGGTCAAGTTGGAATGAGGAGGAAGTAACAGGGACTTCCTCACATCACTACTCCAGAATAGGTGGCCTTTGGCTGTGGAGTGTCCACAACAGACCAGTAAAACAAAGCCTCAGAGTCTGTGACCCAAATGCAGGAGCAGTCATTCTTCTTGCTGTGAGTGTTGCTTCCTTTCCTTTCATTGATATGGTTTCCAATAAAACACACACAAGCCAGGATTGCAAATGGTCAATGGAGGACCACAGGAAAAATGTATTTCAGCAATTCTGTGATTTAATTTAGCTTTGACAAGCTCAAACTGAAAGACTCAAACCGTACAAAAACATGATCTCACAAGGAAAAACAAACAAACAAACAAAACCAAGCAAAAAACCAAGGAAACGAAAAATGGACTGAGTCATTACCAGCATGATAAGTGCCACTTACTGGAAGGTTTTAAGCAGCAAGCCTTTATATCCTTCATACACCCTTCTATTTTTTTTTTTCTTTCTGAAAGGTAACATTCAGTTTCAGGATTATATCTTTTTTTGGTAGGTGTCCTGCTCAGCTGTAATCATATTTTTCTAACTTTTCTTCAATATGCTGCCACAATACACAGGGGGGAAAAAGGCAAGAAACTGATTTCTTAAAGAAAAAAAAAGGGGTTAACTCTGTTTGTGTGAAACTGAAGAACTCTTGACTTGACATGTAATTGTAGAGCAGTTTAAAACAAAAGGGCTCTTTAAAAAATAACAATGGAGTACATTATATTTATCATTAAAAGCGTGCCATGTTTCTGTTTATGCCCTGTCTGCCCCCAAATGCAGTATATTTGGCAGAAGATAAACAGATAAAGGAAGGATTGCAGGACCTACTGTCCTTCACCCTTCCTTGTTCCGATTTTTCTTTTCAGGCCCACAACGAGTGTTTCACCGCACTGCTTCTCACAGCCCCTCCTGACATTTTTAGAGCCACTGTCAGCAGTAAAGAACAGGACAGACAAGTGTACATATAGAAACAGATCACAAATTGTCACACTTTGTAAACCAACAAGATACCAGGATATCTCACGAACGGTCTCACTGGGAATCTCAGAGAACAATGACATAGTCACAAGATGATTAGTCACGGGTTATTCTTAAAGCCTCAGACCGCTGCACAGACTGCCATTGCATCCATTAAAGAATGCAATGTTTGCATTAATTTTTGTTCCTCTGCTTTAAGGAACACTTAATGCCAACTAAAAATTGTCTAAGAGGCAATTGAATTTTCAGCTGAGAAAATGAAGAATCAGTGTATTGACAAAGCATCAAGTAAAGAACAACTTAAACAGAATGTGAATTCTTAGGGCACTGACAGATTTTTAAAAGTATTTTTGGAAATAAACATGTAATAGCAGCTGTGTAGGTGTTCATTCTCTGTCTTCAATTTAAGTATCTCTCCTGAAAGGTTGATAAATAAAGGCCTGCAGCGTTTTTCAGATTAATGCTGTTTCTAAAATGATAGAATTACCACTTGCCACACAACACTAAAATAATGCACATGCAGCTAACCAGACATAGCCAAATCACTTAGATACCACCTAAGAGTCACAAAACTATTTAATATAGTTGAGTTGTCCTTTATACAAGCAATATCTCACAGGTACGAAATGTTGTGCCTATTTTCTTTCTTTCTTTGAAGATATTAAAATGATAATTAAATCAAGAAAGTTCACTGCACAGATAAAACAAACTCTCACATTATTTAAGTAAATTAGAAATTCTTCCTGAAATCATAGAAGGTCCCCCAAAAAAGATAAATCAGTCAGTTAATTATTAATATAACTCCACTGTGCATTACCATGAATTCTCGAGACTAGAAAGACACAACTTGTACTGCTATCATTAAAGCCTGAGAAAGAAGCAATATTTGAGAGATTCTGCATTTTAAAAAATATTAAAAAAGACAGTATTACCAATCTATATACCTCAGTATATTTAGTATATAAATAAGCTTACAGACAGAATGTGGTTAACATTAGATGCTCTTCATTTTACCTATAGATGGTCTACCTAGAACCATCTATAGATGGGAAGCATATACAGCTACAGTATTTTAGTTTCTAAAAAAATAATTTTAGGAAATCTTTTGGCATCCCTAATGTCTAATTTCACCCACTTCAATCTCAAATCTGCTTCCAGGCTTTTATGCTTTATTGTGTCAGCACTGGTAATATGTTGTTCTGCATGTAATTCTTTGATAAAGAAGCCAATTGTGTTGTTTGATATCGCAAAATTAATGGTGGTCTTAGCTCAGAGCAATGAGTACCCACAAGCAAAACAGAAACCCATGTATCATGCGGGATTTTAGGTATATGGAATGATTAAATGCTCCGCATACTGACACAGTGAATCCATGCCTTTTCAGGGAAACTTGGGGTGGAAATAAACAAAAGCTGGCAACTGTGGGAAGTGAGAGAGCATCTGGAAGCAAGAAAAATCAAGCAAGTTTCTGCTGTTTCACTTGTCTTCTCTTCATTTACAGAAATGTCTCATTTTAAACCAAGACCTGTGGACAGCACGGCATCCCAAAAAAGAGATTAATCAAATAACCTACAAAGAAATAAAAAGGCATTCATTTTTTTGCATAACAAATAGCTTTACTGCTAAGGCTTTTGCTAATAGAGTAAAATTTTTCCCAATAGAAAATACTACTTCGGAAAATTGAAAAGAAGACCTAAAACAGCAGCAGGCAAAACAGGAAGGTAGAGGATAGACAGCCTTCCAGTTAATAAGTTAACTAAGAGGCAACACTTGGAATTTAGAGCACTGCTCCCAGGCCACATTTTATAACAATTCTAAATGAGAACTTAAAAGTAAAGTAATGACCTTTTCTGTTTGAAATATCTTCATCCATGATCACCTGTGCTTTGCATGCAGCTTGATTTCAAAAGAAAAATGTTACATGAACTATTTAACATTTGTTTATGAATTGGGAATACCCAAATGCCTCACTGTTTTTCTATTACAGTACATTTGTATGAGGCTGAAGCAGTTACTGCAAAAAATACCACCAGCTCTAATAAAAGTAAAATGAAAATTTTAAAAAATAAACCATACATGTGAAACAATAAAGGAAATGAAGCTCAATATCCACTTTCTACATCAGTATGTATCATCTAAAATTTTTCATCATTTTTTAAGGCATATCTAGGAACAGCTTTCAAAGAATCATAGATTGGTCAGTGTTGGAAGAGACCTTTAAAGGTCATCTAGCTCAATTCCCCTGCCATGGGCAGGGACATCTTCAATTAGATCCGGTTGCTCAGAGCCTAGTCCAACCTGATGAAGGAGCCCAGTGATGGGGCATTCACCACCGGTTTAGACAACGTTACAGGGTTTAACCATCCTCGCTGTAAAAAATGTCTTCTGTTTTGCCTAAAAAAACATTTTTACAGTTGCTGGAGCTCGCATTGGGGGTGAGAGGCACAGAACAATAGCAAATGCCTTCTTTATTTTTGGTGTGCTACACAAGCTGGCAAATGCATCATGCCTCAATATGAGTCAGTAAACTGTATTCTATTTGATAATCGTGGAGATTCTTCAGAGTATGCAATGCAAAAGCCACCAGACATGAGGGAAGGTAAATTAGATCACTTACCTTAAACATCAATTAATATTTACGCATATGAGAAAAACCACCACACGGTTTAGCACAATTTGTACTTTCTGCTCAAGAGAGCCTCAGACTGCACCAGCAGGAACACTACAGATTGTTCAGAGGCATTTCAATACTGTCTTGTATAAGGGTTTGCACAGACCTGCCTAATCAATCATTTCCAAGAGCACTAGCTGAAAGCATCCAGTATCTTGAGTATAAATTTCAACCCCAGAAAGGGTGAAAAGAAGGTTTATCAGGTCAGCTTTGCATAGACTATATAATTTAACTGTACTCTCAATGTTCCAAACAGAATTGCAATCCTCTGCTATAGTATCTGTTGGGAGACCTAAGTGGTACTTGAAGCAATCTTCTCACATTAGGGAGAATTGGAAAGAAGTGACTCCCTGAATTTAAACAGGTACTCATCAGCAAGTCACCACCCTTTTTAGGCAGAAAAACGTATTTAAATTTAAGCAGACCACTTAAGTGCAAAGCACTGATGTGATGAAGTGTGCCTGAGCTGACTACTAATTTCTTCCTCTGTTCCTTACTTGTATTTTAACCTTACTGCCATCTGCTCATCACACTTGAATAAAATCAGGATGTTGCACCCATGTTTAGAAATGTGCTGAGGAATCTAACCACTAGAAGGATCCAACTGACATTAGATGGGTTCAGCCTTCAAGTAATATACACAGGAATGTTAAGTAACCATTGGGATATTTATTAAGGGCCACATTTGGTTAATCTTAGTCAAAGATTTTATTTCAGGTTGGATGACTGGGTCCAGTGCAAGACTTACTGTGGACCACTAGAGCTTATGTTATGAGGGTGGGACTGTATATCCTTAATGGTCCCTTCTAGCCTTTAAAGGTAGGCTGTTTATACACAAGGCTGTTGCAAATTTATAATGTACATGCCTTTAGCTACAAGCTTCTAATCATTGTATAACTGCAGCTGTTTATCAATAAATGCAAATCATCAATTCCAGATCAACTTTCACAATAAGTAACCTTATATTCTGTAGACTCATTAGTCCAGTAAATGTGCTTAAAAAGGTAGTAAGGTTTGTTAGTAATCAATGACTGTTTTGAAATCCACTCACTAAGAGCTTTGATCAAAACTCTAATTTTGTATTAGAAGACCAACAGGAATGAACTAAAGCATTTCTTTGGAAAGCTTTATGTACTGCCAAGGACAGCAAGTTCACTTCACATGTTCTTATGTGCAAAAGAGTGGAATTAGAGGAACCTGCTACCACCTAACTGCTGAAGAGTTTCTCTTGGGGAGACAGAAGGCTATGGCTTGCATCACGTAAAATTCTGAGACAACAGAAGGCAGCACTGGAAGAAAACATGCAACTTCAAGAACAGATTAGAGACATATCTCAAACAATTCCACCTGGAATAGTCCAGCCAAGCAGCTCAGTAGGATATCAACATTTTACTTATGGCCCCAGGTTCATTTCCTGTACTAAAGTATATTTTGACCTTTCAGTCCATTATCTAGATGTTGAGTGAGGTCGGATTCATGTCATGCAAACAAATAACATCTATGCAGGCGAGTTGGCTGAGATAGGAAGGAACACAGTGAAAGGAAGTACTCTTCTTAATTGTGCCTTTCTAATGCAATTATACTGCTTTAGAAGATTAACGAGTGAGGAAGTTACAAAATGCTTATCATGTTAGTGTTGATTTTTCGTATATGCCCAACTACAAGCAGCATCTCATTAAAACAACAGCTGAATCAGACCTCACTGATGACTTTAGGATGGCTTAGCAACTCCTATAACCATAAAATTGGAAGGAAGCTTGCTTTGTCGCAGCTGGATGCTAGAAAACTGAATTAGGTCCCTAGTATTTCTCTGCTTCAGAGGGAGTGCAACAGAAAGCCAGGTTTTTTTCTGCACTTCAGTTTATGAGCGTGTAGCACAAACATAAACTTGCTATCTTGGTAAGTTTGTAAATAGTCTCAGTTAAGTTGTTTTGATGCAAGGTGCTTCAGTTTTCGTTTTCAGAACTACTGGTCCTTCACTAACATACAACCGTGTAGCATATTTTACAATAATTAGTTACATATATTTCTCTGCTAAATGACATTAATAGAACTATTATCAGCAGCTGTGCTAATTTTCCGAAAATTACATTAGTACTTAAGCCTTCTCATTTGCTTGGAATGACTAAATTAGAGAGTTTAAGAAGTTGCAGTGAAAAGCTTACTATAGAACAATGTAATTAAGTGTACAGGACATACATGACAGGGGGTTACATGTACAAGGGCATAAATAAATAAATAAATAAATATTTCCTATTTCTCCTCACCATCTCCTTATATCCTTTTATTTCACCCATTGATAGGTGGGCAAAAACTACAACCGATGTCAAAAGTTCCTTGAATTATTTCTGACTCAACTGTCTATAATTAAATAACTGTGTCTTCACATGTAAACAAAAGCACAGATAATTGAAAGGCAAACATTGTCAGAATGCAACTAGAATTTCTTCACCTACAAACACATTCAGCATTCATTCTGAGCCATGAATCCTAGGAAAGTAAAATATAATTTCTCTACCAAAAAAATCTTGCTTTGTGTTAATTTCTTTTTACTGATGTACAAAGCAATTCTTTACCAAAACTGATCGAATACAAACTGGTTATCAGTATGAACAAGATAATCAAAGATTTCACTATGTTCTTCCAATAAAAGAAACTTCTACAGAACTGTAAATTGAATATTAAAATCTCAGTTTTCAGCTACCTACCGGAGTGCCATGGAGGAAAGAGAGGAAAAAGCTCTCTTTACATAGCTCAAAGCTTGCTATTTTGTATCTATGGCAGTAATGACACTAAAATGTCAGAAAGAATAATGCAAATGAAATTTTAATCTTAGAAGGAAATTTAACTGCTTCAACTACCTTTCCATTTGCAATTCAGCTGACTATGAAATAAGTATGGCCTGTAGATATACAGCTGGTACTAGTGGTAAGATTTCTAATGCTGACAGTTAGGGGAAATATCACTTTTATGATCTGGCTCCTATGATTCCTCTGGTGTAATTTGTTTCATGTCAAATTATTATCAATTTTTTATTTCTTTTCTATTGGCAACGTATTTTTTGTTATGGCTGAGTCTTCCATATTTTAAAAAAATTACAAAATATGTTTTTCTCTCCATTATTGAAATGATTATATAATCTCTTGGTATATCATCCTCTATAAAGAAGGTTTAAAACTCAATCAAAATGTAAATTAGTCTAGACAATGCAGCTACAACTGCTACTCATGAACAAAAGGCAAAACCAAGTTCAGCTAGAAGTGAAAATATTTGAGTTGTAATTGAATTTTTAATTATTTTCATTGCCTTCTCAAATAGCAGAGTAAACCAGTAGTGAATAAAGCCATAGCTGTTAAGGTATCGGAACTAGTTCACAGTTCGAAGGAAAAAAATAACACTATCTTCCCAATTCTTTTGATTCCTTATTTCATTTCTGAAGTGAATAGAAGGAATCCCTTGACAAACAATTACAGGGGAAGAGAGAAATCTAAATCTGTTTGAGCTAGCAAGAGAAAAGATTTCTACCACTGTGTGTTAGAATGACACCTGAGAAGAACAACAGGACCTACCTGTTATTGAAGGTTTATCTCCAGTTTTGTGTCATTTTTTACAGAATCGCAACAATTTAACTTCATTCAAAGTTTGTAAGATTGTTAATTAATGCCAAAATCTTTTTTTCCCTTTTAAAAACTGGGGAAAATTCACATATGAAGACAGGTGATAACATTAGTTTTTCATAAAAATTAGTGCTATGATTACAGAAGGCTTCCATTTAATTCTTCATTCGTGCTTTTCTGCAAGGACAAGAATCTGTGAGCAGAATAGGTTTAGCATAATCATGCCTAAGAATTTCTTATTCCCAGGCTGACTTGAAAAACATGAGCAGAGTTAGGCTGAGATAAGCATTGGAATAGCTGATGAAAGAGAAGGCTTTTTGTTGACAAAATTATTCCCTGTTTTTAGTGGACCTGCCCTAACTTATTTTCTGTTGACAGTATTTGTGACCACTCATTTCAGGCTTTCAAAATAGCTGACTTTTTCAAAACCTTTCCTTTCACTATATAACAATTACACCAAAATATGTATGGAAAAAATACCCCTCAGAATGTTTTAAACTGAAAAAAAGCAAAAACACACATCACCATTTTTTCCATGTAACGAACTATTTCATTTTTGAGGTGTTCTATAATATTCCTCTCTAGGAATTAATGGACAATAAGTTTTACATTACAAATTCCTCATTTCCTATGTTAATATATACAGTTAATACTTGTAATTTAAGAAGAGTACAGAAGATGTCCACACCATTACATTTCACATGTCCATCTGAGGGATACAACTGCGATGTAAGGTACTGATAGAGTCACTCTGCTCTTCTAGGGAGCCATACAAAATATGTGAGGGTGGTGGTGGCAGGTGCTCCGACTCTCATAGCAAAGGAGTTTTAGAGATCTCCTGTCCCTGCCTCTCCAGCTGTGTGTCACTGGGGTTTGTCTCATCACAGTTATACCAACAAAACACAACCATCATGACTACATTTCAAACTAGATCACTGAAATTACCAAAGATGGCTTTCTCTCCCCATATGTTTTGTAGAGGGTGCTTTATTCCAGATCATTGCAGTGCAATGGCTTGCAGCCAGGTTTCCTAATGCAGCTGATAGGACAGTAAATTTCTGCCCAGGAAAAAGCTGGTGGGATCTAGCCCTCAACTCGCTTAATGGCTACTGCCAGCATCAAGTAACTGTGGATGAGATTATAATCCTAACCTTCTCCAGTTGGGTAGGATGACTGGATGCCTAACCTGGGCTTCAGACTCAGACATGTTTAAAAGGAGGTTTGTTTTTTGACTACCCAGTTGATTACGCTTACAGACAGAAAACTTGAGTTTTATTTAAAAACAGGGTCTAACCAACCTCGCCTTAGTAGCATTGGTCCCTTAAAACTGACTATTGTCAGACAAAGATTTTTATGGGTTTCCAATAAAATTGAATGCATCAAAATTTTGCTCTATACTCTACATATTCTCTGCCCCATAAAATGAGGGTCAAAATGAGAATTCCCTTCGGTCAGTATGCAGTTAGTTTTCTAGTAAAAATAAAGCTGAAAAGTTGTATCTTCTGAAAATTTTAAAATCCAACCACACTCCAGGTACTTACTGGTCCAGAAATACGAACTATATTTTATAGCCTACCTCCATTTATATAAACAGAGTCTTTTTTCACACACCATTATTCAAAATGCTATGTTCAAGTGGCTATGAATCATGACACCACACTTGGAAATGCCTGCAGCAACCTTGAAGAACACAGACATGTTAGAAAATATTTTTAAACACTTGTGTAATAAATATTTACAAAAGACTAAGAGATTCTCTGATGGCTTTATTATACCACAATCTTAATACTATCTAATGTTATTACATCTCTTAAATAGGCTTCCCCTTAAAAAAAATGTTACCTTGAATTTCCAATTTATCTGTCCTTTATTAACTAAAGACTTCATCGGACCATGAGTCCTATTAGCACAGATCAGGATAAAAGACTGAACTTTAACATCAAAGATATTCAAAGAATGGTTAGTTGCAAAAATTACCTAGTGAGAGCTTTGGAAACTTCAAGGCATCTGTATTTCACTGGTTTCCATGGGTTTTGCAGGAATAAGTACTTTTTGAAGTTCCAGGAATTGCCCAGCTCAGTCTGTAGGTGTCTGCGGGATTCTATTGATAAAGAAACCTGTCTCCTGGGGAAGTAGTTACTTCTATGAACAAAATGTCCAGATGCATGAGATTCAGACTTTTTTAGTATAACTCAGTATTCATAGAATATTAGAGATCATTTATCAAGCTGTTTATTGCTTCTGCTTTTCTATGCATCAAACACAAAAACAGGTCTGGCAATGAAATTAGTGCTCAAAAATGCTGCTCCAATTTTTCCATTTGACGGATGGATCAAGAAGACAGCTAAGAGGAACATTTTCTTTTAAATCAACATTTATGCCTTGTTAAAACCAGAATGTACAGGACAATGTACTTGAACTACATTATGAAAAAACTCCAATGCTTTCAAAGTAGCACATGTATAAAAATTTTGTAGACCATGCTTGGGAGAATTGAACTATTTATACTTTTTGGAGTTACTTTTCTTTTCCATGTCTGGCGTACTTGAAGAAAGATTAAATTGCTTGCGTGCAATAACCACAGAGAAGCAGAAAACATTTAATAAAATGCAATATAAATTGGAGAGTTATCTAGAAAACATATTTTGTTTTTACTTTAACTTTGTTTTCTGATTTACTTTCATTAAATAAAAAAATTTATTTTAAATGCTAATGTGATATGCTATACACATGATAGCACTGATTTAATGATCTAACATTTTGTCTGCTGACAGGCTAAAAATGAAAGATGGTCTTAAATATTCTTGTTTACACAGTCTAGTAAAAGCAATACAATATTTGCTCTAAACAAATCGCTTCAGTATTTAAAATATAATGAAATGCAGATGTTCCAATGACGTCCATTCTGCACCTTTCATCTACAAAGGATTAGGATGAACAGCAGCAGAGACATAGACCTTTAAGACAGGTATCAGCAAGACCAGAAACAAAACCGAAAACCATACATCAAAAGTAATTATTCCATGTGTTGCAACATGCAAAGCTGAAAATGCCATCAACTTAGTATTATTAAATTTGCACATTAATTTTGTGCTTAATACCTGCCTCAAAGGCAAAAGTACCGACCCACTTATGCTTAAAATACCATGAGTGCAAGAGGAAAAGAAGATGTAATACAAGTGTAGTAAGATATATTGGAGGACATGAGCCTACTTTCATGGAAAGTGCACAATTTACCAACAAATAGAACTAGAAACGAACAACAAAACAACACATTAAGAAAACAAAACAAACAAACAAACAAAAAAACCCCAAAACACAACAACAACAGAAAACCACAAAATGCAAAAATTATGTAGGGACTTTTCAGTGAAAAACTGAGACAGATTTTTCCCCTATTGTTGGCATGTTAATTCTTTTTTCAACAGTTTACCTTACAAACTTGCAGATCAAAAACCTCAAAAGTTTTGGTTAATAATTCTATCAAATAATTCCTAAGTAATTCAAAGACCGTAAAAGTTTTTGGTAGTAAATCAAATCCTGAATACCTGGCATTGTCAAATTGCAAATCCGTTAAACTCAATTTAAAATAAATAACTAAATAAATAAATAAATAATCAATCAATTAATACCTGAGGACTTTTCACAGTTCTTGAAGACAGCCACTGGCAAAATACCATTTTGTGTGTGTAACTGTGTCTCCTGAGTAAATTGAATATACTTAAATGCAAGTTAATTTTCACTGGATTTAGTGAATTGATTCACAAATACAGTACTAGGAAGAGAATGGGAAAAAGGAAATTAATTTCCACAACAATGAGTGCACTGGCATTACCATGATCATCTAAATAACCTACAGTATCTGGGGCACTTACCTCTATGCAGCAGGAATAGCAAGAGTGCCTTTTGTTCACATGTCTTTTCTCATGGCTTACCTGGACCCTAAATTCCCATTAAAAACAGCCAAACTCCCAAGACTGAACTATAAATTAGAAACATATATGCACTAAAATTTGATAGACATAAGCAAAAAAGACTTTTGTAGTTTTGCCTAATTGAGACTTGCAAAGAAATCACCAGTCACAAGAGTGAATAACCCACTAGTATCTTCAAGTCTATCCCCTCAATATTCAACATAAATAATGTTTAAAATAAATGGAATTTAAACAGCTGAACATCTTTGCAAGACTGTGACCAGTTAGGGCAAACTGAATTGAATCCATCTATTTCAGTTAGAAAGATAAAGAGCTGATATTAGGGCAACTGTAACAGCACAGAAGGCAGTGTAGTGGAATATGTTATGCGACAATACCATGGGCTTCTTCTTTAGAGGGCTCCTAGAAGACCTCTCTTTCAAGTGGAAATACAGGTGCTGCTGTGGGACAGTAGCAGAAGCTAACAATTTCTCTTCCAGCCCAGTGACTACAGCATAATGCTGTGAGATCTTGGGCACATAAGTGCTCAGTGCAGTGGAAGTTCCATACACATTAAGCACAGCCCAACGAATTCAGAGAAATGAACAGTGTTCAACCTTAACACATAGGAGTTTTATTTTCACCTTCCAGTCACACGCAGTTGCAGAGCCTCTCAAGAAAATGTTACAAGCACTCAGTTATAGCAAGAAAACGTCTGCTTCCAAGACTACCAAAAGAATCAAGGACAATACATTGAAGTTTATCCTGTCTTTCCCTGGTTCATGACATAACTGCAAAAAAATACAACATGCAATCCGAATTAAATGATTTTAGCATCTAAGAGGTAATGAGATATCAGAGAGTAAAAGCACAACAGAATACACTGAGTTGGAAAGGACCCATCAGGATCATCCCTGCTCCAACTCCTGACCCTGGGCTACACAGGACACCCCAAGAGTCCCACCACGTGCCTGAGAGCATTGTGCAAACACTTCTTGAACTCTGACAGGCTTGGTGCTGTGACCGCTTCCCTGGGGAGCTGTTCCAGTGTTCAGCCACCCTCTGGGTGAAGAATCTTTTCCGGTACCCAACCTAAACCCTACACACCTTCAAGCCATTCCCTTGAGTCCTGTCACTGGTCACCAGAGTGAAGAGCTCAGCGTCTGCCCCTCTGCTTCCCCTTGGGAGGATGTTGAATGCAACAATGAGGTCTCCCCTCAGTCTCCTCCAGGCTGAACAAGTGACCTCAGCTGCTCCTCCTAAAGCTTCCTCTCCAGACCCTTCATCACCTTTGTTGCCCTCCTTCAGATGCTCTCTAACACCTTAATGTCTTTCTCATCTTGTGGTGCCCAAAACTGCTCCAGCACTCAAGGTGAGAACACCCCAGCGCAGGGCAGAGTGGGACACAGCTATGTTCTCCAGCCTCTCCTTCCCCAGTCTATGCACACAACCAGTGTTACCCCATCCCAGTCCTTTAATCTGTCTTTAAAGGAGGTGGACTGGCAGATGAGGGAAAAAACTCCCCCCAAAAAAGCCAACCACAACATGTGTCACTCCCATGTGACTGCATCCCTACTGTTCAGCTAAGCCCAGGCATCCTTGTTGAACAGTCTTCAGAGGTAAGAAGTTTTCTTGCTCCTGGTAGAGGTTACTTTCAAATTTCAGACTGGTCTTCTGCTCATACACTGATTTTAGCAAGAGTATTTAACCCTTGCGTTCTAATCATACATATATTGTATATGTTCTTTGAGACTCCACAACTGTAGATAGAAATTAAAGTCCATACTTTTCCTTTATATAAGCTCCACATGATCCACCTTTCGGTGAAGAGGCAGCTAAGTATGTTGAGTAAAGATGCAATTGAGTTACGTTGCGATAATTATCTGGTACAATTCCATAATTTCTGAGCATTGCGTATTCCACTGCTTGTGTTTACTCACTTCCCACTCTGCTGCCCACACCTGAAAAAATTTTCTAGTTCACATGCAACTAGCACTTAACCCTTCATTCCATGCAGTATTCCTTTTTTTTTTTCCTTCAAACAGCTCACTGCAATACTCACAGCAAGGGCCTGCCAAGCAGGCTGCCAGCTGAGCAGAGCAGGCTGCGTTTGCACGCTTAGTTAGAGCCTCCTTGTTACAGTCCAAGCATTATCCGTAACTCACAGACTGTTCAGACAGCCTTGGCTCTCATTCCAGCCCTGTGATGAGCAGGACATAGAAGTGAGTCAGCTGTCCTTTGGGAGGCTGAACGCCCTGTATATGCTGTTCTTTGGATGGTGATTCACATCATCTGACATTTAATCACTGAGACCAAGCTCTGACCCAGCTAGTTAGTGCAGCTCTTCCATTTCAGCACAAAATCCAAGAGTCTAATCTGTCTGGCCATGCAGCACAAGAGAGCAGAGCAGGGTAAGCACAAGAGGGAGCAGTTATAACTAAAATACCTTAAACACCTTCTGGTCTAAAACTGTCTCAGAAAAGAGTGCAAGTGGAGATGAAGCAGAGTATCTAAGAGCATAAATAACATCTACCACAGTTTTGAAGGTGGTAGCCAAAACTCCCCCTTTACCTGCCACTGTACTAAAAGGTTTGACCTTTCATTTCACCATTATTTTCTCAGCAGGAACTTCATGGTTTTATGCTTTGAAACACTTAGGACTGAAACAGCAACAGAATAGATAAATAAATTACATATAGATCAGAGTGTACAGAGCATTCCAGACGTATTGTAGTGTCCTGGATGGATAGGCTAAGAGGAATCATTCATTCACAGCCCAAAAATCTATTCAAGGCTAAATCTGGAGAATCACTTATACCACAGGCAAATGTTGTTGCTCCAGTGTTGCAAGAGACATAGCCAAGCAGGAGGAATTATCTTTAACGTCTATTACAAAAAAAAAATACTTGCAAGAAGTATGGGGAAAGTTTCTTGGTTTGATCAACAAAAACTACTATTCTGGATGGTGCTGCTTGTGGTGAAATTTGGTTTATCTTTCATTTTAAGGATAAAAATAAATATTTACCATGAAGCACCCAGGTTACTACAATCTGCCACCCTCCGCACAGTCTTTGTGGCTCTGCTGCGCCAATCAATTACAGTTCCTACCACTGAAGATTTGCTCCTGGAAACCTGCATTACGTAGTCCTACTTCTAAGTGTTTTGAGAAAGAGCTGGGAAGTATTTTGTGGAGATCTGTTGTTGTTTTGCTTTGTTTTGTTTTGTTGGTTTGTTTGGTTCATTGGTTGGTTGTTTTTTTATGATCTGTGTGCTTAGCTGCTCTGATTTAATCTGTGGTGTGACATTTGGGGAACAGCCGCAGTTCAGCTGTTAGCAGCTTTCTGCAACATTCTCCGCACTGTCCTCATTGATGATACATGCTGCTAAATTTGACTGCAGATAAACCTAGAATGCTTAAAGAGTCTTTTTAGTGAGGGGAAGACTCCACAGCTTTGAGCAGAGGGTGGATGGAGCTGCCAACACCTCCATTCGTATTTATTTCATCTGAAGGAAAGCAGTCCTCCCTTTTTCAGGCAGGTAAACTCCAGATTTCTTTGGCAAAAAGCCATTACATCTCGTGCTTTTCCAGAGTATCCAGTGTTGTGTATCTTTGTCGTTCTTTGAGGTCTCTACAGAAGCTCTTTTGCCAAAAACCACAAAACAAGATTAGCTTTCTTGTTCTCAGAACGCGAACTACACCTAAGAGATGTTCATCCTGTCCAAGGTTCTGCTCAGGGTCCACGCAAAACATGGCATTAAACATTCAGGTTGACTGCAGTATGGCCTCATATACAAAATCAGTGAAAAGAACAAGTGCATTCGCACACAGAGGATGAAAGAGAAACACTCCTTAGATTTTCATTAAATAGTTACAAATAAAAAAGAAAAAAACCCAAAAATACTTGCTAGACTCGCTTTCAGTACTGAAACCTGCAAAGCAGAAATGTAAAACTATCAACTCATTTCAAAGTGGCCTGAAAGTAGTTCTGTGTTGGCAATTATATTTCTTAACTATTGAATTGTGTCACATTAAAGTAACTAATACATTTTTGTGCAACAGTAAATTGCATCATCTTTTCCTGAGCCATTGTACTGACAAGAAACTTCTCTGAAATTTCTGTAATCACTCTTTCTATTTCTATGGAACAGGAAAATACATAGAAAATGAGGTACCCAGATGTGGTGAACCAAAAAAGCCATGTCTTTAAGGGGAGCAAAAAAGAACACAGACACTTCAGTTATGAAACACAACCAGCAGATTTCTGATGCTTTTTCCTGGACTTTGAGAACTTTGTCCTGGACTTTGAGTCCTCTTTTTGAGGACTCATATATGTGCTTCTATCCTCTAGTACAAACCTCTATAAGAACCAAGTTTTAACCAGACATGCTCAATATAATGCGAATCACACCAACTTCATCATATCTGTGGTAAGAGAATTGTCTGATTATCTGATAACAATTCTTCTTTCACACTTAAAAACCACAATATGTTAATACAACCCACATTTTCTTTCTGTACATTTTAGTTGCCTGGGGCAAGGAAAAGCCCTGGAAGAAGAGTCTCTTCTTCCACTCTACTTAAAAAGGACACTCTACTTAAACGTGTCAGTGGGTTTTTTTGATGAGGGTTTTTTGTGGGGTTTTTTGATTGTAAACTATTTTAGCAAAGTACATTGCTCATTAAGGTGTTTCCAGATGTTGCCTTCATCCTTGCCCTTTAATAAAGTATTCTATATTCTTTTTGAATTAGGAAGGGAGAAGATGTGTGTTCAGGGTCACTTCTGACATAACGAAGGCCACACAGCTGATTAGCACACTTGCTGCTCTACACCCACACACTGCCAGTATCTGTCTGCTATATAACAGCCTGGAGTGCCTTGGAGCAGCAGGGAGCTGCCAGAGAAAAATCACCAGAGAAGCCTCGTGGGTGGCCAAAAGGAAAAGATAACTTGAAAATAGACAACTGAGAAGTATAGAGTAGTTCAAGATTGGACTAAATTCCAATTTCCACTTAGCAGAAATGAAGGTTTATATGTAAAGAGACACACATCCTGTGAAGATAATTTCCAGAGTGTGTTAAAGCTTCCCAGTAAATGCAAACACTGAAATTTGTAAACTTTTATTCTATGGCTACACATTCAATAGATTTTAAAACTGCAAATAGAGAAGACAACAAACTACACACTTCTGCTTCTGCTACATGAAGTTAAAGTGAATACATTGGAAATAATCCGTGGTCTTACAAGCACACTCAGTTCACATGATATGAGGCATCTTTTCTGTCAAATGTGCATATTCTGAGCTGAATCATCACCATAGGGTTTATATCCCATTCTGCCAAGATACAAGGCTGAATGACTCAAGGAAAAACGTTTTGTTATGGATCACTACACTAGCCGTAAGTGAGAAAAAAATGAACTGAACACTGGAGATTCCAGTGAAAAATCTAAAATTCATTCAGGGAATGGATTGTTTGTGAATATTTCTATAGCAAAAATTCAGTGGGTTTTGAATAAAATAAGAAAAAGTTCCCACACAAAGTAGTTCAATAGCTCGACAAGTGTATTAAAAATTGCTTCATAAGGCAAGGTACATAGACACAACCTGAAAGTATTTTCAACAACATTTCCTTTCCATTCATCCAGCTAATACAATACTACCTGTCAGACACGACAATTACACAAATTTTACATAGATACCTACAGAAGATATGAGAGTCTGCCCTTTAAACATGTCTCTACTTTTAACTCTTCCTTGAATCTACCAGTTGAGGAGTAGTGAAATGACACGTACACCACCACAAAACGCAAGACTAACGTATGTCATGGATGGAAAGTAGAAACTCATATCAGCTGGTAAGAGACCCCCAAACATTCTGCAGATTTTGTTGAACTCTGAAGGAAATGTCAGTGCAAAGTAGAAAACACTTTCAACTGCTGTCTAATGTTCCTGGATTTGAATGCTTTTGGATCTGAGTAATACAGTGACAGCCAAAGAGAAAAAAATCTAGGCTAAAGAGAACTAGAAAGAACAAACAAGTCCATTTATAGGAAGACTTCCAATCTACAAGGCACTGACATTAAGATTTGTGGCCCTCAACACCATGACGAAGAGAAATCTTTCAGCAAACAGGAAGTTTCAGTGAACAGCAAGAATTTCAGTAGGATCAGTACTGAATCTCTGTGAATTCATATCAAATTCAGTCATTCAGGTTAAAGAAACGGGAGATATCCTTTGATACTGCCAGAGATGGGGATTTTAGTGGTAAGATTCAAGTACATGAAGGTCCCACAGCATTTTAATATACTACAACCACATGTTAAAGCTTTTCTAAAAATTAATCACTTCCATTTCTTCAGCTCCTCAGATAATGAGTTTTTCAGGGACTAGACAGGAATCATTACGTATAATGTGTTTCCTTGATGTTGAAGGCTTAGGGACATGCTAACACAGAGGCACCCTGGTGTTAGCCATCTCACCTCTCTGTGACCACACAGAAGATGAAGCAGGTCTAGTTGCCAGCTACCTGTCTCCTCAGATATTAAACCCTGCCTACTTGCTGCCTCTTCAGTCATTTCCACCTTGGCATACACTCATTAAAACATGATTTCTGACAATCCGACAAAAATAAACTGCATCATGATCTACTTAAAGTGAGATGGCATACAAGTAAATCAGAATTTTGGCCTGGGACATTCAAATCACTTCAGATAGCAGCTATTTACCCTTATTTTCTTCACTTTTTTTGTTTATGGTCCAGCTGCCCTTGTAGTTAATTGCTGTTTTTAAGAATACTGTTTAGAAACTCAAATTTAAGTGGTTTGCAAAAAATACTTTCAAAGTAACACCAAATGAGACCTTGAGCCAATAAGAAAGGAAGGTTGCCACCTTAACTAGAGGTGTAATCTCTCCTTCCTGCTTCCTGGAGACATACAGAAGCAGAGCTAGCTTTCCTATCTGAACACAAAATACTGAGTTCGTAACAGGAATTTTTTTTTGCTCATGACAAGATAACAGCCGCAGCACTATTATAATGCTTTGTCACTTCAGTCACCAACTTCAGATCGCAAGGCCTTTCCTTTCTACCCTGCAGAAAAGCTGTGTTTACTTCCACCCCCACTCTGCACTAAAAGCACAGAGAATGACATCCAGAGGTTTCTAAATTCCTTTTCTTAAAGGAGGGAAGGGTGGAGGAGAAAAGTAGTTCTCCCCTCCCCCCAAAATAAGCCCTGAAGTGGCTTTGAATTAATTTCTTTTCAAGTTCTAATGGTGCCATTTAAAACAATTGAGAGGGAAAAATTTTTTAAATACTGTCACTCCTGTACCAAGCAAATGGCTCTCAGATAGAGCATGATAGAGCCTTTCCAGAGGACTATCAAGTGCATCAGACAAGTTGGCACCTGACTTAAGGCCTGAAGGAAAGGAGTCCTGGTTGCTCCTTCATTCACCTAGAGACACATGGCGTTGCATAACCGCAGCTCCATCTGGCGTTAAGAGACTGACTCATGCTGGCAGTGATTGTCAGAAATGGGTCCCCTCGAGCACTATCTTTTTTTACTTGCCACTTCAGAAAGGAGGAAATGTGGTTAACTAGTAATTTAGGCAGCATTAAGTGCTTGCAAATGTGTCTCGAAAACCTTGTAAAAATTGTTACAGTTGTTAGTATTGTCAGACTGTCCCAGAAAGTCCTTACTAACAAGGTGGAGCATTAGCAAACGAAACATATACTCCAAACAGTCTGGTGAAAGACACTACGCTGAGGGACACATTTTATGTCGCAAAAGCCTCTCTTAAAAAATATTTCTGCTTCTTCTTACCCTCTTATTCTGCAAGTCTCCATCACATTTCTAAGGCAAAGATGAAACAGTCATGAACAACTCTATACAAACTGCTTGACTGACTCTGAAAGGCACTGCTGAGCAGTAACAAACAACATTGCATCCCAGAATCCAGAGGGAATTGGCTGATGTAGCTGCCAAGCACTTTCCATGATACTTGAGAAATCATGCCAGTCAGGTTAAGCCCCTAGAGACTGGGGAAATGGAAACATTGTATCCATCTTTAGAAAGCAGTGCGCTGGGAACTACTCACCTGTCAGCCTCACCTCTGTGCCTGGGAAGATCATGGAACAGATCCTTCCAGAAGCTGTGCTAAGGAGGACAGGGAGGGGATTCAGGACAGCCAGGATGGCTTCACCAAGGGCAAGTCCTGCCTGACCAATCCGGTGGTGTTCTATGATGCAGTGTCTGCATGACACAAGGGAGGGGCTACAGATGTCATTTATCTGGACTTCTGCAAAATCTTGGACATGATCCCCTACATCATCCTTCTCTCTGAACAGGGGCGAGATGGTTTCAGTGGATGGGCTATTCAGTGGATGAGAAACCAGCTGGATGGTCACATCCAGAGAGTAGTGGTAACCAGCTCAATGTCTGGGTATCAGTGACAAGTGCTGCTGTCAGGGGTTTGTACCAGCGGTTGGGACCAATGTGACTTAATTTCTCCATTAATGACATGGAATGGTTGAGTATACCTTCTGCAAGCTTGCAGATGACCCCAAGCTGAGTGGTGCTGTTGACACCCCTGAAGGACAGGGTGCCATCCAGAAGGACCTGACAAGCTCAAGAAGGAGGCCCATGTGAACCTCAGAGGGTTTAATGAGGCCGGGAGCAAGATGCTGCACCTGAGTCACAGCAACTCCAGTACCAATACAGGCTGGGAGATAAACTGATCAAGAGCAGCCTCAACAAAAATGTCTTGGGTACTGGTGCATGAAAAACTGGACCTGACCCATGAGTGTGCACTCACAGGGGCCAATGGGAAAGATGGGGACAGACTTTTTAATAGGGTCTGTTGTGATATGTATGACAAGGGGTAATGGCTTTAAACTAAAAGAAGGTAGATTCAGTAGAGATATATGGAAGAAATTTTTTGTGCTGGGGGTTGAGAAACAGTGGAACAGCTTGCACAGAAAGATGGGGGATGCTGCAACAGGACATGTCTACCCCCCTGTCTCTACCATAGATAGCTGGTGCATACGCAAGAGATAACTTTGGTGAGTCACAGGCCCAGCATGATGCATCTCTGGTGCCAAAGAGCTCAGGCCAGCAGCTAAGAGTCAACATCTCAGTCTGGAAGGCAAATGTGGAAAGAGATGAAAGAAATACTTTGACCAAATGAAACAGATTTTTACATCTATAAAAGATCACCTAAATTAACACCCAGCAGAAGTCTCTTACACACTCCTTGAGGACGTGTGAGGAGATTTCTCCCCTTAAGTCTGGATGCGGACTTTTGAGGTTACTTCCCCGGGGATTGAGAGAAAAGATTTTGATGTCTACCCCTTCAAGAATTGGTGGTAAGAAATATTGAATCCTAAGTTAAACCATTTCTTAACTAGCTGTAATTTTAATGCTACCTTTAATTCTGCATGTATATTACTAGTAATCCCCCTCATTTTCTCCCTGTGTGGTAATAGTCTGTTTTAAGACTTATGTCTGTTAGTTTTGTGTCTATTAAATAAATAATCCATTTTATAATAGAGTGGATCAGCCATCATTAAAAACCCTGCAAATCAGAGTGGATTTTGGAGTGCTGGCCACTTCAATACAGTGACTGCCTGTTGCCAGAGGCCTAGGCAACACACAGGAGCTGATTTAAACTCACGTCATCCATTCGTAACAGATGCCCTATCCCTGGGTCAGGAATTCAAAGTCAAAGGTCATTCAAGATCAGGCTGGAAGGGGCTCTAAGCAACCTTATCTAGATGAAGAAGTGCCTACCCATTTCAGGAGAATTGGACAAGATGACCTTTAAAGCCCCTCTCAATCCAAATCATTCTATGATTCCATGATCAGGAGCAGTAGGCCAGTCTCCTAAAATAGGCTGATGTTTCGAAAACCTAACACAGTAGGAGTTGTATGAAACTGAGGTGTTCATGTTTTAAAGAAACATGAACATGGCTGAATTCAAAGAAAAAACTGATTGAAAATGTCAATATCCTGGTTATAATGTTTAATAATCAGAACAGGATGAATAGAATTACAGCAAAATAAAAAATATATTTAAAAAACTAAAACCCCAATCAGATGGAGAGTTGATAAGCATGAACACATAGTGAAATTCGTGCGAAGCAGTGTAGTAAAAATTGAAGACTACATGCTGCTATTGCGTGTTGTCTCAACTTGCGGTGTGTATGTATTGCTTTCGTACAATTTAAAATGGACCTTGAATGGGCACCAAGAGTGGCACTTGCTAGCATAAATTACACAATGCAGCCTCTGAATGCGAGTACAGCACAGGTTGAAATACTCATAAATCTACAGAATTGTTAAACATTTCCTGATGAGTCAACACCCAAACTAGCAAATATCTGCCATAACTTAAGGTATTATCTGTCCCTGAGTTGGTTTTTACCACCCATTTAACTCAACCTCTCAATGGTTTTGTCAGTGGAAGGGATGGGTTATGGGGCACTCACAGCTCAGGCCAAGTAAGGCAGCTCAGACCACCTTCACCAGGTGTTTAATCTCGCCCAACCGACTGCCTGAAGGAATATGAGAAGAAGTTTTACAATCCCTTCTTTCAGAGGCAGACTTGCTGACCATTACGGGAAACAAGATGACGAGCAACACAGCAGGAGTGTCTTCAGGTGGATCCAAAGGCCTACCTTCGTATTCCTGAAACCTCTCAGACTACAGACAACTCACTAGAAGCCTAACTTTGACAGGACATGGGGTTGCATGGGGAGCTTTAACATTCTTAGTGAATTTTCAGTATTTTCAAGGTTGGAAATAATCCAGGAAATTGGATTCTCTGTTTCTATGCTTCCTTCATCTCTGTCTTTCTCCCCACCCTTTTTTTTCCTTTTCTTTTTTTTTTCTTTCCCTAGCTTGGCATGGAAAAAGACAGGAGATAAGTAAGCAGGAGAAAAAATATGCCAGAGGAAAGAAAAGAAGAATCAAGTCTTCCTGAGCAGGAAGGGAAGAGAGAGAGAGTGAGGAAGAGAGACATGGAGAGACCAAGAGGGGGAGAGAGGAGAAGACAGAGGGACAAATCACAAATAACTTTCTGTCTGGTTCAGTAGGGATTATGAATGTACTTTATTCCAATTAAGACTCTTCTTAAAGGAATCATTTAAGAGATAACCTTTGTTTCACCAAGGAGGAGAAATTCAAATGCTGAGCACCTGGGTACAGAAGATCCATGCTAATTATTTTCCTCACAAAATGCTAAATTACAAGTGTGCACTTTTCAACTGTTGCTTGTGGCTGCCATGGGATAGCTTCTTGTCTTTAATCTTTTAGGAAACCATTACTCATCTCCATGCCTGAATGCCTTTTAAGTTATAAAGAGCAAGTTTCTTATAAAACCATGACAAGAATTAAGACAAAAAAGCACAATGCAATTTTGTAGTACGTTCTCATTTTCAACTAATTTTGCATTATTTAATAATGTCTGTCTCAAAATACTGTTTCGTTTCAATTACTGTGATCATGAGAATCCATAAAAATATTTTTCTTGCTATCTCGGTCAGGAGACAGGGAAATTATTTTTTCCCAATTCCAAAACTTCTAATTCTTTTGCAACATGATTTCTAACACAGGTATTTCTTCTGCAGCCACACAGTGGAAAAAGCTCACTCTGCAACCAACCAGTCAGTGTGAAAGTAGCCTGGAAATAGTGTAGGACAAGGTAACAAGAAGGAATGAACTTTAACAGTAACCTATACAACTGTAGCTGTATTTTTTTGATTAATAACATTTCTTTTCAAAGCTGCAGCATTTTCTGATTTCAGGCAGCTTAGTGCTTCTTCCATTTTCTTAGCAAAGATTGGCTGAATGATTACTTCCTTTCACTGAGGAGAAGTGAGTCTGAATTGGTGCCATTCTCTTCTTCACTGACGTTTTCAAAAATTGAGATACTTCACCTTGCCTTACTTAAAATCATTTCACAAGGCTAAATTGCTAGAGCTAATTTTCTGGAGTCTATATGTTATAATATACTTCTTGTCCACAAAATTAATGCTTATTCTGCTGACTATGTCACTTCTTCAAACGTTAGCTGCCTCGAAACCAGCATGATTTCTGCCCCCTTCCCCATCCCTGAGGTCCCCTACTTCCCCCCTTCCCCCGCACCAATACCTTTGAAAATAGCCACCTTTTTCAGATGCAACAAGTCATTACCAGACATATACTATGGTTAATAAAAAGTTTGTTTCATTTTTCTTATTGTCCTGCTTGTAAAATTTTTAAAGGAATGCACACTTTGCAATTTTTATATCCTTATTTATTAACAGTTCAAAGTATTTATAGCCAAAATGATGCTGCATTGTAGTAAACTTGTCAAAATGTCTCATCTTTCTTTTTAATTTTGTAAATTCACCAACAATACGTTTTTCTACATACCTTGAAAATACACAATCCTGGTAAAAATATCAACACAGAACGCTTACTTTGAATGTATTAAAGTATACAAGTTAATGGAAAGCTAAAAGCTGAAGAAAACAGCAAGTGACTGCTATGTTTATCACAGCAAATATTCAGGAACAGTAGCACAGACTTTATAGAAGTCAAGAGAGTACTTGACACAGCATACTTTCAATCAGTATTCATAGGAAATATTTAATACTCTTGATCTAATGGATATAGAAAGATTACAGTGCTTCAGGACCACTGAGCAAGAAAATAAGGCCTGCAATCACCAGGCTAGCAAGTCCATACTTGAAGCATGAAAAAATTAGTGAAGAGATAGGGAAAAAAAGGATGCCAGAAAAGATAGAAGCACAGATTTTAAACAAGTATTGAAAGTCATCTCAATAATATTAAACATATATAAGCAGTGTTCCAGACAAGCCCTGGATTTGCTGAATCAACTCATTTTAAGTGAGTTATTTTATAATACAGCAGAAAAGTCACAGTCTACATAAAATCCTTAGTAACACGTGTAAACTAAACCTGATATACAGAAGAAATTTTCATCTAAACTATAAAATCTTTCAGGAAGGAAAGAGGCGTTAACCCGTATCTGTTATTTTTCATTAGCAAGGCTAACTTTCCTAATGCAGGTATCTCAATGAAATGAGAAATGCTGGCCCTTTCTTCCCACTTTACCTGACTGACTATAATACCTTGTTGCATAAATATCATCAAATATAAATCAGTGGTATCTCCTACCAGCACTTCACTACCTTGCCTACAGTTGGTTTTATCCTGCGTGCCTTATGGTCCATTGTGTAGAAGTACAACAGCCTCTATTTCAACACTCTGTAATGTCCAACTGCTTGCATCTGTTACAGGTTGGCTGTTAAAAGAATGTGCAACAGGTTGCAGGAAGCTGACATCAGGTTGAAGGCTCTACAATACGGACTTTGATTATGTTACTTAAGTAGCACCCCTCAGAGTTTTCACAGAATCACGGAGTTGTTTAGGTTGGAAAAGACACCTGCAGTCGAGTCTAAACGTTGAAGGATCACACCATGTCAACTAAACCATGGCACTAAGTGCCACATCCAGTCATTGCTTGAACACCTGCAGAGATGGTGACCCCAGCACCTCCCTGGGCAGCCTACTCCAATGCTTTGCAAGTCTTTCTGTATAGAAGCTCTTCCTCATGTCCAACCTGAGTTGGAGCCATTGATCTCTCGTCATGTCACTGGTTGTCTGGGAGAAGAGACCAACCCCCACCAGGCTACACCCTCCTTCAGGGTTGTTGGGGAGAGTGATAAGGTCACTCCTGAGCCACCTTTGCTCCAGGCTGAACACTCCCAGCTCCCTCAGCTGCTCCTCACAGCACTTGTGCTCCAGACCCCTCCCCAGCTCCACTGCCCTTCTCTAGACTTGCTCCAGCAACTCAATGCCTTTCTTGGAGTGAGGGACCCAGAACCGAACATAGCACTTGAGGCGTAGCCTCGCCAGATAAGAGGGAAAATCCCTCCCCTGGTCCAGCTGATCCAGGCCAGGATGCCATTGGCCTTCTTGGCCACCTGGGCACACCTTGGCTCACGCTCAGCTGCTGTCACCAGCACCCCCAGGTCTTTTCCCTGGGCACTATCCAGCCACTCTGTCCCAGCCTGCGGCACTGCCTCAGGATGTCGTGACTGAAGTGAAGGACCCAACACTTGACTTGTTGAACTTCATACCCTTGATCTCAGCCTCAGGCTGAGTGATTTAGTAGATGAATAGACCACCAGAATTTCCTTCTTAACCTTTGGTTAGAACATACAGTCAACACTTAAAGCACATGAGGAGAAACCTGAATAATCATACTTTCTCCGCCTTTGGCTGAGAACACTTTTGCCTTCTCTAGAGGTAGGAAAAATAAGATGCATCTGCAGGCAATAGAAATCATCCGAGGAATTCTTGTTCCTCTGCTACCAATTGCTATGGAAAAATAAAAGTATAGTCTTGACAGCATTCAGCATCCATGAATGTGGACTTAGAGTGTGTGATATTAAAGTAACTTCACTTAAGTAGCTTCTCTACAGCAAGGCATACAAGCGATAAAACAGAGTCAGGAAACAACAGTAATTATTGCCACAACTTCAGGAGAAAAGAATTTGATGCTACTTACCAAGTGTTGTTTTTACAGTACAGAAATGCTACTACTTTAGCTTAAAAATACATGCTTAAAATTTATCATCTTCTATGTGAATGGTTCCCACACAAACAGGTTTGCTAGTCATTTGGGAGGTTTCCTCCTGGTTTCAGCAGTTACTGAGCCTCTGGCACAGAAACCCTTTTTCCAGCCAGTAGCAAACTGGGACAGAGCCTGCATCTGCAGCAGAAAGTCATCATCACAAACCACAGCCACATGCAAGCTTCTTATTCCTCATCCTCTCCCCCAGGAAATCTATGCCCTAGAGCTGATTTTTTTGTTTGACGTATGTCAGGTTAGATAAGAGGAACATCAGTAGACATAACCCTCCAGTGCTGAGTTCTTAAAAATTCAGGGTTGCTTTACCATGACATTAGCTGCCAGCTGCCTGAAGAAGGTTGTCATATTCACATGCAGAAGAAATTGAACCAGAGTCTTGAAAAATAAGCCATGATTTTCATTTAGCTTTACCCTCCTTCAGAAGTACAAAAGAAATTATTTCCTTCAAAAAACAGTTTAGTAAAAGTATGTAAATATCATAAATACTGAAACAGTTTAGATATAAAAAGTGATAGCAAGACAGCTGAAAACAAATCGATGTTAAATGTTACCATGTATAAATAAACTAGTTGCACTCCTACATCTTTCTTCCTTGTGCTATTATATTTTCATTCTGTTTTGGGGAGGAGTGGGGAGTTGTTAGGGTTTTTGCAGAACTAGGTGGATAAATGGTCACATAATAAGAAAATTTTGTTATATGTCACTTGGCTTTAGGGTCTAATTCTGCATAGTTTTTCACATCTATTATACTATCAAATGAAAGCTCTTTGGTGGCCTCTGGAAGTGTGTAGAATACCTTAATCCAGTTCCTCATCCTCTGGTTTTATACTTGACACAAATTAGCTAGCAGGCAAAAAGGCCAGCTCGTTTTCATTCAAGAGCACTGAAGGCAAGGGACTGAATATAATTATAAATCTCTCTAAAATCTGTTCTTTGTCAAAGACTGGGGATAGAGAGCGGGCTGAGGGAGACAGGGTGTGTTTGTGTGTGTGTGTGGTGAGACTTAGAAGTGATATAAAAAATAAAAGGAACTTGGAAACTAGTCACCGAGGTTTACATTTCCTTATGAGTTTAGCCATCTGAATTCTTTGTTAAAGGTTATCATCAAAATCCCCAAAGTTTAGATATTCCATGCTACTTGTCCAGGCACACCTAGAAGCTACAAAGACAAAGAAGGTTATATGAAAAATGAGAACATACACAGGTTACTACATATATGGATTTTGAAACCAATTTTTAAGCTAGCTACTAACAAATTCACAAGGAAAAAAACAGGCCCGTAGGTTTTCATTACAAGGACTTCCGCCCTTAGCAAGAATTTTATTGATTTTCAAGTAAATATGCCCACAAAGCTGATATTATAAGAACTATTTTTGGACACATGGAAAACAATTGCACAGTTCCACTGACGAGATGCTGCAGGCATAGTGCTATGGCAGCATATCTTAGAATTGCTGTCATCATACCTGTTTGGAACACAGATATTTTCACCAAGCTGTTAACGCAAGTGTATCTTAGCTGCTTTCTTGCAAGTCTTGGGAAGAAATATATATAATACGTCTCAAAACTGTACATGTTTAATTGTATTCTAAATACAAGTGCAGAATAAAGTAGCATGAGCATACATATTAGATAATAATCATCACGAAATTCTATATTTTAATAAATATAGTATAACAAATCACTTGACTTTCATCCATCAGAAACAAAGATCTTGTTCGTATTACATTCAAAATTCTAATTACATGAAGCAGCTGAGAAGCTGTTCTGCAACCCATAAAGCACTAAAACACATTTTATTCTTAAATATATAGATATATACATTTGTTGTTCATTTTGTTGGGAAACCCTCTATTCTCCTGAGGATAGTATCTTACTGAAACACATTATGAAGTGAAAGGATATTCACAACATGTTAAGGACTATTTAATAGTGCCTGCAAAGCAACAATCCTTTATTCATCAAGAGGTGGGGACTGGTTTTATATTTAGAATTGGAAAAATGTACTCATTTATTATTTTCCTTGTTTGGGCTTTTCTGGAATGAACCCAAAACAAAGCAGTTATTTGGAATACAAACTCCTAGCTTAATTTGCAATGCATATCTCTATATCAGAAGCCGGGAGGCAATGTCAGAGAAAGCATTGCTCTGTACATGCCCTGTTGTACTCCTCTGTAAACATCCACTTCAGGCCACTGTCAAATGAAGGGTAAAGCATTCAGCAGAGTTTTGGGGTGACTGAGACTTTTATGATTAACAGGTAGCACTACTGACACAGGAGAAAACAGGGAAAGAGCAAGTGAGTAAAAAGTAATATAAGAAGGAAACAGCAGGAAAAAAATCAGTATCAATTATTTCTGTTCCTGGAGTTCTTCATAGATTCCACAAAATCACCCTTCATATTCAGTTGAAGTACTCAAAATCGAACATACACTGGTGCCACTAAAACCGGAGAACATCTAAGACAGATTTTTTCTCCTCCAGAAGCTGACAGTATCATTACCTAGGTGAAATTTGATAAAATACTTCAAGTTTAAAGCTGAAGCTTTTCCACTCCATCACAAATAAATTCTACACAAACTAAGAGGATAAACAGAGAGTTTCAAAATATAACTTCATTATCCTTATCTGGATCAGCTTCCCTTTTATTACATTCACTCAACAACAAAGTACCTTGTATAGAACTCTGTTTACTTTTTTGCTCACTCCTTTGTCAGCCATGAATTTATGCTACCAAATGTCATAGCACATGTAACAATTTTTCATGAAACAGAAGAATGATGAAAGCGAAGTCCAAAGGATGCATGTTCAAGCACAGATACATCTAGGAATACTTGGATTTGCTTATATTAGGCCACAGTGTTTGCATCCGTACATGCATATGTCATGGCTCTCACATTTAAACCTTTGATCCTTTACAGCCATTCACACTGGAACAGAAGCAGTTGATATAATCTTTAATGGCTGAGAAGCATCTAACAGAGAATTTTTGCATGTCCTAGGTGCTAATGTCCCTCTGACCATTGACCTTCAGGACCATGCAAGGAAGAATAGGAACCACAAGTGCATTGAGACAAGGCAGACAAGTAGAAGAAGACCAAACGCCTGGAAATTAGTTAGGAGCCACTCAGTATTGCACTATGCTTATGTCAAGTCTGAAGCAGGGAAAACACAAGAAGGTGCCCAGCCGAGGTGAGAGAGTCCTTGGCCTACATGTTTTGTATTCAATCTAAGGTTCTGTTGCCAACTTGATAGTGCTAATTGTTGGTTGATTAACAAATTTTTCGCTTATTTTTCCTCTTCTTCTTAAACAGAGTTCCCTGGACCTATTGCAACTCTAATGTTCCACAGCAAAGCAGTATTTCTTAAAGAACAAGGAACAGGAACAAACTGTTCCATGAAAACAAGATTGCATGTATGAAAAGAGAGTAGTAGAAAGACTACCTCTTCAATTTCTTCACTTGAACTGAATTTAAAAATACTAATAATTCAGCATCAGAAAAAATAGCTTTCCATGCTGATCTAGTAATCTAAAGAGTGATAATTCCAATCAATTTCACGAAGAGCTCAGCATGAAACTTGTAGCAGAGTGCTGTGCTGACAGGCGCTGTTCAGTAATTTTGATGTAATATAGAGGTGGCAGCTAGAAACCCCATACTAAAAGTGAAAAAGAGTTGTTCTATCAAGAAATTTTACTTACTCATTTAAACTTTTTACTTTAATGGCTCTGAATCTGTGTCTGATTCTGCCAAGTTGAGCAGCTGAAGATAACCTGTCTGAGACAGACTTGCCCCAGACTATCCTCCATGTTCTTCTCTCAAAATCCAATATACACCAGCACCTTAGAAGCTCAAATATTTAATGAAATCTGTGCTGAGACTTCATGGAAATAAATAAGTTCGTTCCTCTGGCAGTTTAATAGCTTGCATCTTCTCTTATAGAAAACACATATGCCTTGCTACACACACGATCTGGTTAAGACATCCCTTGTGCACCTACTTTTCAGTGTGAGCTGATGCTGATATCCATTGATATGAAGAGAGTAATGACAGTAGTATTGTCTAAAATCATCAATCCAACTAAAATATTTTTAATAAAACCAACAGAGATTAATAAATCTCTTTCCAACAAAAATGTTCAGCAGTTTTTGCGTTGAAAATATAGTCCAATTTTAGAAAATATCAGAATAGCTTTACCTTGAAAATAAAATAAAATAAAATACTAAATAAATAAATTAATGCAATAAAAAATAAAATTTCCCAGAAATAGGCAATGGAACGTACCTGGAATTGGAGGTTCTCTGCTTTGACCCAAAATGGCTGACTAAAAGCCTTTATGGCATCTTAAGTGATAAAAGCTCTCAATGAATGGCAGCAACTAAAGACTACTCATGAAACACAGTAAAAATCTTCTAATGTAAGTAACGATATTATTTCACGGTGCATTTCAGACCTCACAGCAATTTTACCTAGAAATACATTTTTGTCTACTGAATGAAGGCAAGTACCAGATATAAGGACAAAAACGCAGTCCTTACCAAGCTAAATTCAAAAGCAAGCAGGAATCTGTACGTTTTCTGAATACGTATATCAAAGCCATGGCATATCAACCAGTGGAACTGAGTATAGCTATGTTTTCACTGTTCTATGATTTCTCCTGTATTTTTAAAAGAAATTAATCTGCACATTATTTGACTCTTCTAATCTAACATTCTTAATAAATGAAGTTTTCAATATATAAATTAAATTATTTAAGTTTCAGATCTCTGATGAAGTTGCATTCTGAAGTATCTTTCTGCCTTCACATTTTTACCACAAGAGATCATTACCTTGAAAAGAAATATCAGAAACTTTTATCCTTCCCATACTTGCACTGAGCTGAAATTATCGAGCAGTAATTTCTCCAAAAGCTTGTACTGTCATACCAAACTGCTGGTATTTAATATTCAAATAATCAGCACAGGATTTTGATATTCAACCCAAATGGTACTTCAGTGGGCAAAGGTCTAAATCCTAACCATTACAAGCTGAACATTAACTTCAGTTCAAGCAGTTGTGTCTAGGACATAGAATAATCCATCAAAAACGTGTGAGTGAAATTTTTATTACTCTGTATTCTTCCTGAGTTTTACAAATATTCTCGTCTCCTTGCTACAAAATCATCACATTGCTATGTCCAGACAGGAAGTGGGGGAAAAGGAGACAGACACAGGTTTTAAAATAACTTTTGTCTCTAAAATTCCTTTTCAAAAACTCTTTTTTCCTATATTATTGACTGATTTTTATCCATTCTCTCTTCCATCCATGACAATTCTTACAATAGTTCCTTCTTTCATGAAGTTTTTTAAAAAAAACAACCAACAGGTCTCTGCCTTTGCATGTTAATAATGTGAAGACATCGGTCGTAGATGACACTGCAGCCAAAAAAATAATTAGCTGGAAGTTAACTAACACAGTGATGGAGCTTCTGCAAGGCAACATGTCATGTATTAAGTACTGGCAATGCTCGATATTCATTGTTGAATGCAAATTAATGAATTTGAATAAGATTCCCTAGAAGAGATGTAAACAAGTGGAGACTGTGTCATATTACTGTAAGAGTTACGGTAAACAATAGTCTTATACATTCACTGCCTCTGTAGTCCTCAACTCAACTTCTAGCTTCCAGAGAGTCTCAGCTCACTGAGGCAGTCAAAAGTGTCAGAAAACAGCTTGTACATACAGCAGAAATTGTAGGGAAAGGATTTAAGAAAAAATGTCCTATCCTAAGTTGTCATGGTAATCGAATAAGCAAAGAATAAAGCTACGCCCAGAACTAGCTGAGAAATGGGACTATTCCTAATGTTTCTAATGTAAGTAATTTTTAGTCAAATGAAATGTAAGCCTTTTTTTCTCTTTCCATGGAAAATAAAAGGAGAGAATTGCAAGAAAGATACAGCAAGGGAAGAAGGGACTGTCATATGAGTACACAATATAAGGGGTTGGGGAGACATTTTATTTCATATTAATTATACTCTCAACAGCAAGCCCAACTTTTTCCTCTTTAGTAGGCGAGTCTCAATGCTAACCTTTATAAGAAGCTTTATAAGGGATGAGGGGCAAGATTGATTGCTGTGCTATCCACAGGCAGGGTACATAGAGGTTAGATCAAAACCAAATTTAAGAAAGCAGCACAGGTATCCAAGGGACTGAAGTGATAAACAAGTTTCTAACAGTTAAAAAAAATAATTAAAAACTGCAACTCAGATTTGAGAAAATTTTCAAAGACATCCACAGTAAACAGCCACAGATTTGTGTCCAGGGAATATCACTTAGAGCAGTTCTAGCCCTGCACTATGGAGGATTATATACTAACTTAGCATCAGCGTGACCCCACACAGAGAAAACTACTTAGAAGCAGAAGTAAGGAAGCAGTAAACAAAGACTCCAAAGTCTTTTACTTTTTATTTCTATACCACCACCAGGATGATTGTGCCATTTGTCTCACAAAAGCTTATTAATTCTGGTTAATTTAAAGAAGTTACTGGAATACTGAATACCAGTATCGCAATGAATATCACAAGATACACACAATTTTGCTATCAAGTACCAAAGGCTGCAAATTTCTATGAGATGGAGGCATAGGATACTCATGCCTAATGGCACCTGGGATGGCCACAACACAGAAAAGCCAAAAGCCTGTAATCTGTGAAACCAGGTTTTTTCTGTCTTGCCTGTGAGGACAGAGAGGGGCAGAAGGAGGAATGCAGTAGAATTTTCCTGAAGGGACTGAAGTCTATCCATAAAAGAAGTAGAAAATGGACCCAGGAAAATGGAGGGGGAAAAGGAAATTCCAGAGACTGAGGAAGTCGAAGAAGAATATTATCTTCTAGAAATGTTCCACACACCAAAGACCTGAAAATTTGAAATTATCCTGATTCAAAGTCCAAAGGGCATACAGAAATATGAACTAAAGAGCTGTAAGAAATGGCAGACATATATGTCATTGATTTATCCAGTCTAAAATGAATCTCAAATATTTTAAATGAATCACTCTTCTTCAATGCAAAGTCTCGATTTCATTTAACAGTCTACTGTTCCTGCAAAACATGAACCAGAACAATCTCAGTGGGACCACCCATCCTCATAGAGGCATCTTTCAGGAACAGCACAATGCTCACTGCCACTGGTCCCACTTTAGGAAGTGATGTAACAGACTCCATTCACAGAGGACAAGGGGTCAGTGACAGATGCCTGCAGATTTGGTAGCTGTGGGGCTGACCCAAAACCCAAGGGAGTTTAAAACTCCAGGCATGCAGCTTGCAGACCTAACAGCAGCCTGTCAAAGTAGCACTGGGAGATTTTGAGCAGAACTGGTCAAAAGACAGCACAAATACTGTTGATTTTGACGTGGTCTAAGCAACAGCACACGGGCCAATCCACCTTGCTTAAAAAATATCATTCAGTTCAGCCTATTCTCTGATCAGTGAGGCAGAACCAATGCTCAGGAGCATGTGTTACCACCAGCCAAATAACCACTCCCAAACCTACATATGCCTACCTGCTCAGAACCCAAACAGCCTGACACAGAGTAGAGAAAGCAGAAAGTTAAGGAGTCTCCATATCACTGTGGCAGGTAATATGTGGAAACTGGAGAGAAGAAACCCCGTAACTCTACTGCTGTCGCTTATCAATCCTGCACAAGACGCTGGAAGGGGAAATTAATCCTTATAAAATACTTCGGGAATGGGAAGGGACTTTTTGCCTTGGTTTCACTTTTTAAATGACTTGAGAAACAGTGCCAGCACTGCCAAGTCTCACACATTTTTGAAAAAAAAAAAAAAATCATTAAGTGGAAAATGAGAACAGATGAAATGCAAGGGAATTATACATATTCTGCTTTGACAAATTAGAGATCTGATGGCAAGGGCTTGACAAATTCACCATTACTTATCAAGCTGATATCAGGCTTGCACTGGAAGTTGTAGTATTCCTCCTACAGAAAGAAAACTTGGATTAGAATTGTTTTAATGCTTCCTGAGCACAAAACAGACTTTTCTACTGCTGAAAGCCCCTTGTAATGCCTAGGAAATAGACTCTATTTGTCATATAGCCTGAGAACAAGCATATGGTAGTGAATAAATTGTGCTAACATTCCCTTTCTGCCCAAAAGGTAACAGAAAATGACCTTGAGTCATAAAAAATAGCTATGAAGATCACTCACGTAAACCTATCTGGTTGAATTACCTGGCCCTCTGCTAACGCTGTTGCATCTTACCAAGGGCTTATCATGTGCAAAACATGTTCTGTATTAGATTCAGAAATTTCTGCAAGAAAGCTTCCATATAGAATGGAATAGGCAAATAGGCATCTGAAATCTTCCAAACTTGGTGGTGTTATTATCCACCCACCAAGTTAAATTACTAACAAAAGAAAATAAAATATATAATACTTAGCAACATCCTAGACAGTTTCCATAATTTTACATATCATGGGATGAATCTGGCTTTGTGAATTACTGTTGTCATGGCAGCAGTGTCATGGTCCCAAAGGGGAATAAATCCTCCTAACAAGTTGTGACAAACCAGCATAACAAAGAACAAAATGACTTCAATCTTGCTAAAGGATTATTGATTTATTATTTGAAATCTAGAATTGGTTACTGAAAAATCACTACTATCTGTTTTTCAGAAGTGTTTTCAGGAGCAGGATAGCAGATAACTAAGATTTTCTTTAGGGAAGATTTTATTTTCTATTTCCACACAGCATAAAATTCAATATTAAAAAGAAGAAAAAAGCTAAAAATAGGCCTTTAGTTTATTTAGTTCTGGTTGACTTGAACAAACATAGCATTCTAGAAGAACTGGAAAGAGGCAAAACATTTGTTTTAAAACAGTCCAGTATTAAATTTAATTTCTCAGTCATTGCCTGCAGAAGATGTGCTTGCAGAAGGAGGTGGGTAAGACAAAGCTTGTAACAAGTGTGCTTTTACATGTATAATTGATCTCTATGATTCCTACCCAAACAGAAACCATGTCCAACTCAGGAAATCCTACATCTATTTCAGCATAGGGACATCTTGGAGTGCATCGGAAGTTACAAGGGTATTCTGGGGAAGCATTGCCTGTGCTTGTTCTACTTCTACGTCCTTCTCAGACACTCTTCTACCAAAACTGGGATGGGAAACTAAGATTCAGATTTCAGGAAATTTTCCTTTTTCCAGCACTGACCTGTGGCTGGTCCTCCATATGCACAGCCACAAAAATGCAAAGGTACAAAGGTGATCAAAAGTGACTTCAAGGCCCTGGGACAGTGTGTGAGGGAATCAGAAACTCGAGTTGTTCTTATTTCTGTTCTTCCTAGTGCAGGTAACACATAGAAAAAAAACAGGTGGACCCAGTCTACTAAAAAATTACCTTGTGACTGGTTTAACCACCAAAATCTTTTTTTCTTTGATAATGGGATGGCCTACACAGCATCAGACTTGCTGAGTTCAGACGGGATTCACCTCTCTCAAAAGGGAAAAATTATTTTTGGTCAAGACTTGTTTCTAGGGTTATAAACAAGATATGATGGCAGAGAGGGATACCATCAGGTTTAACAGAGATAAGGTGTGGGATGACAGGCCATCCACTCATACCAGCGAGCCAGAGACAGCAAGAGATGCCCAGTGTCTGGAGAAGCTATGCAGGTCCAAAGGAAAACACCTGAAGCACAGCACCAGGGAACTCCAGACACCCCAGACAGAAAGCCATAATGCATTCAGCTTGGGGAATAAATAGGAGGAATTAGAGACATGCCTGCAGGGCTCTGATCTTATTGGCATCACAGAAACTCGTGGAGTGTTGGAATGGAAAGACAGGAGCTCTTTAGCAGGGACAGGCAGGGGAGATGAGAAGGCAGTGATGCCCTCTACGACAGTAGAGCGCAGGGAACTGCAGCTGGGGATAGACGAGGAGCTGACTGGCAGCTCATGGGTCAGGATTAAGGGAGAGCAGGGAAGGGGGATTTTATAGTAGGTCTCTGAGGCTGCCTGAACAGAAAGATCAAGCTGTTGAGGCCTTCTACACATAGATAGGACTGGCCTCATATTCACATATACTGGTGCTTGTGGGGCATTTCAACCACCCCAAATTCTGTTGGAGGGACAACACAGCCAGGCATAGGCAATCCAGGAGGTTCTTGGATCATGCTGATAACAACTTCCTTTTCCAAGTGATAGAGGAGCCAATGAGGTGAGGTGTTGGGCTGGACCTTGCTGTCACCAACCAGGAGGGGCCGGTGGGGAATGTGAAGCTCAAGCACAGCCTGGACAGTGGGGACCATGAAATGTTGGAGTTTGAGATTCTTAGGGCAGTGAGGAGGGCACACAACAAGCTTACTACCCCGGACTCCAGGAGAGCAGCCTTCATCTCTTCAAGGGTCTCACTGGTCAAGTGCCATGGGATAGTGTCCTGTAAGAAAGAAGAACCCAAGAGAGCGGGATGATATTCAAGGATTGTCTCCTCCAGGCTCACAAACAGTGCATCCCTACAAAGAGGAAATCAGGAAAGAAGTCCAGGAAGCTTGCATGGATGAACAAGGAACTCCTGGACAAACAGGTACCTTACAGAGGCTGGAAGAAGGGACAGGTGTCCTGTGAGGAATACAGAAAAATAGCCCAAATATCAGGAAGAATGCTAGGAAAGCTAAAGCACTGGCAGAAGTAAACCTGGACAAGGATATCAAGAGTAACAAAACAAGTTTCTTTAGGTGTATCAATGATAAAAGAAGGACTAGGGAAAATGTATTCCTCTCAGGAAGGATATAGGAGACTCAGGTACCCAGGACATGAAGAATGCCAAGGTAGTCCATGATTTTCTGCCTCAGTGTTTTACCAGCAAGTGCCCCAGCCACACTGCTCAAGTTGCAGAAGTTGAAAATAGAGATTGGGAGGATGAAGAACATCTAGGGAACCTGAAAGTGAACAAGTAGAAGTGTAAGGAGATACATCTGTGGGTCCAGAGGGAGCTGGCCAAAGAAGTGGCTAAGCCACTCTTTATCATACTAAAGAAGCCATGGCAGTTTGGTGAAGTTCCCATTGACTGGAAAAGCGGAAGAACAACCCCCATTTTCAAAAGGGGAAATAAGGAAGACCCAGGGAACTATAGGCCAGTCAGTCTCACGTCAGCACCTGGCAAGATCTTGGAAGAGGTCTTCCTGGAAACTACACTAAGGCACATGGGATATAACAAGGTGATTGGTGACAACCAACATGGTTTGACTTAAGGCAAATCATGCCTGACACAACTGGCTTTCTATGATGGGGTTACCGCAGTAGTGGATGAGGGAACTGCAACAAATATCATCTACCTGGACATGTGAAAGCATTTGACATTGTTCTGCATGACATCATTGTCTTTAAACTAGAGAAACAATTATTTGATGGATGGACTACTCAGTGGATGAAAAATTGTCTGGATGGCCATGCTCAAAGAGTTGTGGTCAACAGCTTGATGTCCAAGTGGAGACCAGTGGCCTCTATCATTCTTCAGGGGTCAGTATTGAGACCATATCTTTTCAACATTTTTGCCAGCAGTACAGACAGTGAGACTAAGTTCAACCTCAGCAAATTGCCAATGACACCAGGCTGTGAGGTGCCATTGACACACTGGAGGGATGGAATCTCATCCAAAGGGACCATGACAGGCTTGAGAGATGAGACACTGCAAACTTTATAAAGTTTAACAAGGGCAAGGGTAAGATCTTGCACCTGCTTTGGGGCAGTCCCAAGCACAAATACAGACTGGGCAGAGAGTGGGTTGAGACTAGTCCTGGCAACACAGACTCGATGTTTGAGGGTGAAAAGCTCAATATGAGTCGGCAGTGCGCACTTGCAGCCCAGGAAGCCGACTGCATCCTGGGCTGCATCAAAAACAGAATGGCCAGCATGAGGGGATTCTCCCCGTCTATTCTGCTCTGGTGAGACCCCATCCAGAGTGCTGTGTCCAGCTCTGGAGTCCCCAACACAAGAAAGATATGGACCTGTTGGAATGACTGAAGAGGAGAGCCACTAACCTGAAATCAGGGCTGGAGAACATTCCCTGTGTGAGACTGAGAAACTTGGGGTTACTCGGTCTGGAGACAGGAAGGCTTCAGGGAGACCTTATAATACCTTCCAGTATTTAAACAGGGCTTACAAAAAGGCTGGAGAAGGGCATGGAGAGATAAGACATGGGAGAAGCTGAAGGAGGGTAGGCTTAGAAATCAGGAAGAAATTCTTAGCTATAAGGGTGTTGAGGCACTGGAACAGGCTGTCCAGAGAGGCAGGGGACTCCCTATCCCTGAAGGTATTCAAGACTGAGCTGAATGGGGCTCTAAGTAATCTGGTCTCGCAGAAGGTTCCCAGCCCATGGCAGGGGTTTTGGAGCTAGATGATCTTAAGGTCTCTTCCAACCCAAAACATTTTATGATCCTATGATACAGGGAAAGATGGGTCTTTGACCTTTGCCACTACTGACATTTCAATGAGATTACAGTATCTGAATTGCTGGCTGAAGTTATACTTCATTTCACTAGATTAACTCATCTGGGGTGAATCAGGCTTCTCTTCTACATGGCCTTCTGTGGTGCAACATAATTCTCTGTGACACCGACATGCTAAATTAGGGAACAGTCATCTCATGGTAGAGAGATTTACATGGTCATGTAAAGATATAGTCTAATAACTGGAAACACAAACAGTAACTCAGACATCCAGGAAAACCTGGTTTAATATGGAATTGATTCAATATTAAAGATTTAGATTATTCTGAAGCTGAAACAGAATATCCTCAAGTAATAAACATGTCGGATATTGAAATTATGTGTAAGGTGAAAAGCCTTCATTCTTCCAATTGCTCTTCTAATTTAATTTACTTTGATGATCTCCCATTCTCCTCAAAAGCCATGCTGACCACCAATATTTTATTTCTTTTGGCAATTAAGAAAAGTTAATTCCATTATAGCTGAGGCTGAATATAATTTTCTAAAAAATTAATTGCTTATTATTCCAAATTGAAAAAGTAATTAGCAGAGGTAAAATAATAATATTATGCTGTAAAGAAATCAAAATAATTATTTTTTTCTAATTCATTGATTCACAATGATACAGGAACCTTTTATTCACTACCCTTGGGTAGTGCCCAATAATAATAAAGATAATTCTTGTAGCATCACGCCACTAATCTGGCAGGTCTTCTGGTTAAGGTTAAGGAAAGTCTATCTACATCAGATAGACATGTCCTGTGATGATCTCTTCCTGCTCAAGCCCAGGTCTGCCACAGCTCTTTCTTCCTTGCATTCTTCATTTGCACTCAGGCTCTGAGGGCTGCTGGCTCAAAGATGAAATGGACCCCCAGCAACAATTCTGTGAGATATATCTGCCCCAGATTAATAGAATATCTGTTTTGAAAGGCTAAATCAGAGATAAAACCTCAGCTGATGTTTTAGGCTTCTGTTCAATACTGCCAAAAAGGGAGACTCCTCACAGTTTAGCCAGAAGACTCAGTAAGCCATGTGCTCAGCTGACCCTGAGTAAGACTCAGCCATGTCGCTATTTAAGCCTTCATTTCGCTCAATTCCCTCTTCTGACAGCACAGGATTGCTAACAGAGGAGGGGACTTCCTTCTTCCTTGCCCAGCCCATGGAGAACAACTGAACAGTCTCCCTCTGAGTCTCCCTAGGCTCCAGCAGACAGAAAGTCCCAATGCCTTTGCTTCTGGACTTCCTTATCAAGTCACTGGAATGCCCAAACCATCAGAAGTTTACCAAGACTTGTCACACCCTCCAGGTGACACAGATGTGATGAAGCAAGCACAATTTTAAAAGCAGTCATTTTGAGAGACATCTCAGGTTTGCTCCCATTCATCTCTGGCAGGTTTTTTCACTGATACATGAGCCAGAGAATCAAATGTGCAACAGAGAAAGCAAACAGCTGTTGAGCACATTTGGAGAAGGGAGAGAGCAGGGAGGAGAAAGGATGGCAGAGACATCTGTCTTAATTTCAGAATGAGCCAAAAAGAATAAAACTTCTATGAAATGAAGAAAATCGCCAACAGCAGAGTAAGCATCATGGGGAAAAGGGACGAATGTCTCACAAGCAATTGATATTGAATTGATATTGAATTCAGCTGATATTGAATGGAGTCCATCAGCAGTGGACTAAGAGATAAGACTTAACCAAAAAAGAAAGGGTCTGTCATGGGCAAGAAATTGCAGGTGATAATTCTCAGCTAATAATTTATGGAAAAGTTTACATTCCTCATTAAGGATGAGCACAGGAATAAGGAAATTAACTGTACAAAATTTTGTATGAGCTTCATCCCTCAGCAGACCTGAAGCTTGCTTGGGCATTCCTACTCCCGTTGTTTTCCAAGTGCTCTATGAGCTGTCATGCATTCAAATGCAGTATTTTATCCTGTTTCAGTCCAAAAGCAACAGATCCCAAGTCTAATAGGAAGGATCTGAGGATGCTGGCAGCAGTGATGTGGTACACATCACTAAAAATTCAGGAAGTTTGGGCAGAGTTTAGAAAAGGGCCTGAAAGATTTCCTCCCTGGAGAGCAGGAGGGGACAGAAAACAATACAGTTAGAACAAAATTTAGGACTTAATGAAGAATAAATGCATAAAGGAATTCGAGTTAACAAGAAAGAAAGAGCAGGAAGGAGAAGGATATTAAAATAACCAATCTGCACAAGTACAGCTGAAATGTCAGTACTTTTCATTTTGTTTCCAGTCCCTTCACGACAAAGTTTAACTCTGAGCATCTTAAAATATGATAGTGGTGCCAGCCTAGACAACACATCAACCTGACATCTCTATGTTTGTTTTTATCTATATCATGTTTCACTAACTCAGTCTCTGGGGTACTATTCCTGATTACCTCCAAATTGTTATAATCTGAAAAGGTTATTGAACTGTACCCTGCATGTAACAGCAGAAGCTATACTTCACTGAGTATTCTGAGGCTTAATGAGTGTTCTTAATGAGCTTTCAAAGATCAAAACAAAGTAACTACCTCATCAGCTCACAGGAAAAGTGAAATTAAAGTAGAGAATCAGTACGCGTGTGGGTGATTGTTCATATGCATTAATTTCATCTGTCATTTCTCTACGTGTTCCTTACAGTTCTATAATGAAGCAATTTCAAACCAGACATTTAAGGTTACATCTGCAGCTACATTTTAAAGCTACCAATTTAAAATTCCGAAGAGCCATGTCCATCATTTACAATTTCAATTAAATATAAAAAATACTTATAGATACAGTTATTGCTTCTACCATTACACTATGGCAAATTGAATCATCTGCTAAATATACTCCAGCTGATCGAAAGAATTAGAGTCAATCACTTGGAAATAAGAGAGTGACAGACCTGTAGGCCCGGCAGTCCAGCTTAGCAATATTATGCTAATTTTGCGTAATTTTCTTCTGGAAAGAAAGATTGCTAATTTTCTTCTGGTATTTTTAATTGTAATGACTACTATAAAAGACTATCCTGTCTGAAGGTTTTCTTTTTTTCAGAATCTTTGTATCAGAGTATATCTACTCTGAATTCCATGTTTACTTACTCACTGTTGATTTTTCCCCTGCATTTCCTGTTGTGTACTTCCACCAAGAGGCTCCAATACCAATAACCACCATACTTTTCCAGACCCGATAGTGTCGTGCCTCAGTTTCCTTGCTTCTTTAGAATGCACCTCAAATTGTCAACTGAAGATGGGGAATCTCACTACAAAACCCTCTTACCGATTACAAATTACCTCCACCCTTTTCTCTTGTGCATGCAGCTAAGCCTTTTTCCTGCTTTGGAACCAGGCTTAATAGGCATTCTTGACTTTTCCTCTGCACTTCATCAAAGTGCTGTAAGACTGCTGACAACCTTGTTTCTAAACTTCTGGCTGTGTTTGCTGCTGTACAGAAAGTTTCTCAGTTGAGCATGTGGCCTGTGGCTGTTCCCAAGACACAGCTGCTTGGCTGCTTTGTACAGAGGCCCACCTGGTGTCCTTGTAAGACTTAATCCAAACTAGATGAAACTATTGGCAACACACCACACAACTGTACGAAATCTGAAACTGAAGGAAAAAAATTTACTGTCATCACTGAAACAACTAGGGGTGCAAACCTGAGGAGAACGCAGGGAGAGATGAAAACAGCTTCCATCCAAAGGCCTAACAAGTATGAGGTACTACTGGAGCATTTCTTTAGGTACTAAGTAAACTAGCTAAAATTTTTTCAAATAGATATTTCACCAAGGAAAAATGACTGTGTAGAAATTTATTCATTTCAAAGTAAGTTTGCTTCAGAAAGGCATTTGCAGGGCTAAAATACATTTTGATACAACTGAAGAATTGCTTTGACCTTTTTAGAAAGGGAACATTTTTATCTGCCATTCAATACAACTCATATTGTTATAGTTTCAGAGAACATAGAATTATCATTAAAACAGAAACAAAACATCTCATGTCACCTGAAAGGAGTTTCCAGAGTTTGTTTCACTGAGAACACTGGAACATATTGTTTTCATTAGATTTGGTGACAGACGTGACCTTTTTCTAACTGTGGATTTGCGGATATAAACCAAGATCCCACATAGTTCAAGTCTTTACTGTGCCAAATACACCAATGGGGGAAGCTGCAGCTATTGTGCCCAATAGCAGTACTCCAAGCATTAAGGATCCCTCTTGCTTTCCAGAGAATGCAAAAAGAAGCAGACATCTAATGCTGCTTTATCAAACCATGGCATATATCAGAAGGAGGATCCTAAGCACGTGTTACTCACTTGCATCTGTTGCCAAAGCCACATAGGGGCGGCCACAGGCCAGCCTAAAGACAGTAAAGTAACTCTGTCTCAGAATATATGAAACAACTATAGATCACATGAATTGCTGAAGCAAAATGCCATACCATTTGCTTACTCATATACGAGACTACCGTTTTACTCTGTCTTACATTTCTCTTACAGGACCTCACTTTCGCAACATTTAAGGTTTCTGGAAAATACTGATTGACTTGAATTTAACTCCTTCAGTAGTAAAACATGCAAAAACCATGGGAATATGTGAACTGAGTCTATGTGAAAGTGTGATTTAATGTAACAATTTGCAGTAATTTCGACGTATTTGTTTTCAAGACTTTGTTTTGCCAGAAACATTCCTGGAATTTAAGAGACAAGGATGTTAGCCTATGCATACCTACTCCAAATAAGGAAATTTAGTGAAAGACAGAGAAAGACTTTCAGTGCTTAAAGAGCCTTGGTCTAAAATAAAATATAAGTTAAATCTTGGTGAAATCCAGTCTTCCTTATCTTGGTAGTAGAAAGAAACAAGGCAGGGTCAAAGGAATGGAAAATTCATAAACATAAACTGTAGGTTCCAGCTAAAAAAAGTATCTTTTAAAGGCAAAAACTCTAAGCAAATCAGGAAGATATAGAGGCATGTGATTCTTGGTAAGCAGGAACTTTAATTCCCAGCAAAGCCAAAAGGAAGATAGTACCCAAGAAGGAACCAAAGCAATATGGAAAAAAGCTACCAGGAAAACCCTTGGTGGAAAAAAAGAGAACTTGTCAAAAAGCCCATGGAGCCAAATCCCCAGGAGCACTCAAACATTCAGAGGTAACTGACACCAGAAATGGCCAGGAAATGATTCTCTGTACTGCTCAGACCCTGTAGCCAAACTGAGCTTGTGTACACTGTCGCAAAGCAATACTCCAAACAGCCTTAATAGTAACTGTGGTGATTCCAGCAGCACAAAACAGAGCCACGCTGGACTTCTATCCCTACACAAACTACTGCCGATTCCCCTTGTACTTCCTGAAGAAAAAGGCATTTGGTTTACAAATACACCAGGATAAAATTTTGATACTTGCTTCCTTTAATCTGTTCTCAAAAGGATGAAAAGAATACTAATGCAGAGTGGTAGAGATAGGAAAAAAGGCATATGTGTTTAAATCACTAGAAGGTTTGGGGTATATTTAATATTTACAACCAAGCAGATTGCAGTATCGCAATGCTAATTGCTTATGGACTCCTGTAAACACTTCTCGTTTGACTACAGAGCTTTTGTTTCTGAATGCTTTTTCAACTCCTGTGCAGCTAGACGATCACTTTTCCTCCTGCGTGAAATTGGAAGAATGATGGGCATCTGGGCACCACGAGGCAGTACAAGACGCTCAGTGTTAGGCTGTCCTATGATAGGGGCTGTGCCAGCAGCTTTGACAACAGGTAGCTGATGCACACGCTTGCAGAACAGAGCCTAAGTTAGCAAAATTCACCTGACGCATGCCAACAGGGACATGTTAATGTGCTCCAGTATTTCAGAGATTCTCAAAGAGGTCAAGCTCCTCTCCTGCTAGACTGAAACACATGGAGCACGTCCCTGTAACAGAACACATTAAGCACGTGATTAAACTTTGGAGAACTACAGCTTGCTTTCCATGTCTATCATAGGTCTGCTCTCATCGCAGAAAAGAAAGGAAACTGCCCTTCTTGTCTGTTCTGAAGTAAAGCATCAGCTGACATTTTTATCCAGAAAAGAAATAAACAGTAAAAACCAATCCTTAGAAGAGAGGACTGCAGGTCAGGATGATACTGAACACTGAAGTGTGGGAATATAGCAATGGGAATGCTGAACTCCCAGAACTGCACAGTGAGGGGGGAGGAAGAGTCTGAACAGCTGCTTTGCTTTAAGACATATATTTATCTAGTTTGTCAAACTTTGCAGCTCCTCACTACCCAGTAGACCCTGTGGGGGTGGATGGAAGAATGTCATGACCAGCTTCACGAAACTCATAACCTTTCTGAGAGACAGACAATAATGTTCTGAGAAATGGTCAGCGTCTCTGCCTGAACTCTGACTGATGAGACTAAAGCGAATATCAGCTCATGCAAAGGGGTCAAACAATATAGATCCAGGCAAAATTTACCCAACAACCGGTGGAACGAAAAGCTCAGAAAGTGACTGTAACAAAACCAATGCAATTCTGCATTGAGAAGGACAGCAAAAAGCCTTTTTTTCAGCCTCTTTAGGAAACCAGATTCAATATCTGCAGCATTCACTGCAGAACTCCGCACTAGACCATTCCAGGCCGAGAGAACTCTGACCCAGCAAAACCACAGCCACATTGAAGCAGGAACTTTCATTATTGTGTTCCTATACATCTAAGGAATGCCGCTTCACATATATCAGTCCAAATTAAAACAGAAACTTGTTTTTATCCACTAAAATTGGGTGGTGTTATACCAATAACAAAGGTGTTCACAAAGATAGTTTAAAGTGTGACTATTAAACATTAGCTTCTGAAAAAACACTGTTTAAATTTAAAGAAAAAAGGAGTTTATGCAAGCTCTTATATGGGCAATGTGAGAGACCATAATTTAAAACGATGCTTCTATGTTTTTATGTGCACACATATATTATCAAGGTTTGTGCTTTTTTAACATGATCTAACATGTTTACCTTTACAAATCTTGTTCCAAGTAAGCAACTTTCTTGGGCATTTCCTTTTACATACGCTTCTAAATAAAGCAGTCTTCTGCCCTGCATCTCCCTTGATTCTTATCACATGCTTGAAAATGCCATATACAGTCTGCACTGGACTTTCCAGGCAGGAAAGTACTAAATCCCCAATCATGATGTGTTTTAAATCATAAGGATCCAAACTACTCCTAGGAGAAGTAGAAAAAGTAAATAAACATCTTAATAATATCAGACTCACAAAACATCTAAAATCTGTTTCTGGACCATTTTACAGTGAATAAAGGACTCTACTGACACAAGCAATAATGGCATGAGGGAATAAACTTGTTAGTAACTAATACTAGAAATGCAGATTTCTTCTTTCCTACATTTCATACAACAAAACATTGTATTTGTTCTTATTTCTTTCATTTAAACACTGTGGTCCCCCTATGACCATCAAGTTTATGTCAGAAGTTCATCTCTACCACCAAATTTCAACAAGGACAATCACCTTTACTCCACCTTAACTGTGTGTCTCCCATAGAGAAGTAGCGAACCTTTTGGGTGCAACATTAGTTGCATGCCCAACCATACCTGGGACAAATCAGGGACCTTCACTCTTGGTATGGAGGAAAGAGGAGAATCAGTCTGAGCTCTAGAGCCATATGGTGTGTTTGCTTATTTTCCCAAGTACTGGCCTCAGATACCAATACAAAAATACAAAGGAACCCAAAAACTTTCACGGGAAAACCTCAAAAGGCCTGACATATACAATCAGTGATTATTGTATAAATCAAAGGGTTTTTTTGTTAACTCAGGCAAATAATTTAACCATGATGTACCTCAATTTGGCTTGTTAACTTAAGACTAATAAAATATGTATGAGGACAGGACACCTAAAGAAGATTAATTGCTTTCAAGTCATAAAACAACCTCAAACGAAGCAAACCTTATAAGTGAACAACCTTATTTTTGTTGATTATGTCTTTTATTGTAGAACTCTTCCATTTGAAAAGATATAATTTTTCTTTAATTAAATTTTTACTCTTAATAATGGTTTAATTTTTAATTTTCTACTGAAATATAAGGTTATGCTTTATCGGCTGGAAGGTATGTTCTATCAGTTAGTGAGATTTGTCATACTTGGTCATAAACAGCCTGAGCATATTCTCCGAAAAATAGCAATTTTAAGTTACTTTAAGGAAAATAGAAGATTAAATGTAATTTTGCCAGACACCCATTATAAATCATTTTGTTATTGGTATTTTCACTCCATTTTAATACATGGTAATGAGTGTGAAGGGTAGCACATGAAAGTAAATAAATATTTTTCAAATTTTCTTTGCAGAATGACAAGTTTACTTGAACTGTTCTTATTCATGTCTGATACGCTGAAAAGTCAATGAGCAATGCTAGCTAAGCCAGACACACTTAAAGATGCATAATTAATAAATTTCAGGGATTTTCCTATGAAAGATGCATAACAAAAACTTTGAACAGTCAGGAAGATAAATATCTTCAATTTAAGGGCACTTTTCCTATTTAGCTTCTTGTATGTCTTTTCCCAACATACATAATGACTGTCATAACAAAAACTCATTTTGAATTTAGCTAGACACTTAATTGTGTAAATACACAACTAATAAGTTTTTCAAAGGAAACAGGAGCATAAATTCCCTTTGTAGTTTAAATCTTCAGATAACTTGAAGCGTACAAAAGATGGCCTAAAATTTTCTTGTGTGGGTCTCCATGTTTAGACACTTGAAATCATCCTTCAGTACTTAGCTAAAGCCAAGTTTAGAAAACTTGCCCCATTAAGAAAATAAATCAGCATGCAACATTAGTGTACTTGGGCAGCTTTATATACCAGGCTCTCTTGTTTAACCCTAAATGGCACCATCTTGGCAGGCATGCTCTCTCATAATAAAATTTCCTGGATGAAGCATAGCTAAAATAAGAAACGCAAAGTCAGGGAACACAGACTGTACACAGTAAGTCGCAAACCTTCGTATTCTCATTTTTGGTCAACAAAATCCACAGCTATGTTTTAGTCCAAATGTCATCCTTTCTTTAAAAGTCTTGTAACTGGCAACTGAATCATCTCTACTAGCTTATGAGTCATATTTGATTTCTAACTTGCAATTAATTCGAGACAATTTTCGTTCTCATTCCCTGCTTCCTTTAATTTTCTCATACTGAAAGTTAAAAAAAAAAGGGGGGGGGAAGGGGTTTTTTTTTTTATTTTAGGAGCATAATTAAAGGAGTTATTGCCTCTCAGCTTCATTACACTTACACATGCTGCTTGAAGTCTGAATTGCATTTGCAGGGTGCTTTCTGCACCTTCAAAAGGCTTGCTCAGTTTCTTGCTTACTGACTCTTTGTTTTCTGAATTTTCTCCATGTAACAAACTACTGCTCACAGGCTAAAAATCCCTTGATTTCTTTATACTGTGTCTTTCATCCTCTCATTTATTTCTCAAATACTCTCACTCAGTTCTAATGTACTGTTCTGGATGTTCTCTACTACTAGATTACATTGTTATTTGCAGAATTTATTTGGGCCATTACTGACATATCCTTGTGGATTTCTCTGCAGCACCACCTTGATTTCTCACTTTTGGCTATTTACTGCAATTACTTGTACACAGCCTTTAGAGACAGCATCAGAAGAAGCCCCACACACTTATCTATAACATGTTTACAATATACATTGAATATGCAATCCTGTATGTGTGTGTTCTCATACCATCCCCCTCTCTTCTCAGAAAGAGCCTATTTCTCACCTTCCTGGACTTACTGTCATATTCACTGCATTTTAAAGATGCCCCAAACCCGCATTCAGTTCTCAGTCAACAGAAGAATCACCTCAAAACCCAGATTTCCAACCAAAATATATTTGTTTCATTTTCCATACTGTAGCATTAGCTCTTCACCCAATGGTAACATATAATGGACTTTGTCTAGCTTTCACCCTTGTCTTCAGGCTGTCATAGAGTACCTGTCTTCAGGGCCAGGTTACAGGATGAAATCAGGAAATTTACCAAAGAAGTATTTCAGACATGCTGTTTCTAAGAACATATTATGAAAATGTAAGTCTAAGTACCTAGGCAGTTCTTGTAAAGAAGCGGAAAGTAAGAATGATTCTATCAAACAAACTCTTTGAGTGTTTTTCCTTCTCAGTGCATTTTAAGTAGAAGGCAGTAGCAGAAAAAAAATAATTAATCCTGAGAGCACTTGAGTGACTTTGGAAGCTACTTCATTAGAACTGAGGCGATCATGCATAGACAAATAAATGTGTAGAATTCCCAGAGTACCACAGTGCATGGCTTTAGCAGATGACACCATTCAGCCCCATTCAATGCATTTATCAGGGCCAGCAAGACTTGGAACCCTCTATTTGCCCAGCAGCAAAACCTACATTTGACAATTTTGAGGACAAACTCTCAAAAGAGCTATTCCCCATCCCCTCTGAGCCATGAGTTTAGCTCATTTAAATGCTATAAAGTTTTCTTGCAAGTAGTCTCAGTTTTGTTGTAGTGATTAGCATCAAGTAATCTGAAAAACGGGAACATTCTTCTCAACAATTTTCTCCCAAGCCAACAGTTCCTTCATTTTTCAGAAATATCCCACTAATAGAAAAAGGACAAATATGCTCTTCTTTCTCTCTGGCATATCTGTTTTACCCAAAGCATCAACCATAGGTAGTGAGAGGGAGGCTTATCTGGACCCTGGAGAGAAGGAGAAAATTCTGACTCACATGCTTTATTGAAACTGACAAGAATAAAATGGCAAAAACATTTAATAAAATACAGCCAGGATCAACACTGTCACCTATAGCAAAAAAAAATATTTAAGATACTTTTTTTTTTTTAAATAATATTTAGAATCAGTTCACAAGAAGCCTCTGTATATTAACTTTAAATTAATTTCTGCCTTGATGGAATGCGCCATCCAAGGGAAAACACTTCCATAATTCTCCGTTCTGCTAGATTCTGGTTTCATTTCTGCAGATGCTTTTGTTGCTAAATAAATACCAGCTAAGATAGTTTCACACTTCAAGAGGACTCACAGGAAGCTGTAAGAGTTGTGCTGGAGCACAATATTACACAGCTCTTTATTGCATCCTGTAGGTTGTGACCCTTCGAAGAATTTAATAAAAATAGTTTGAAACCTACTGCTGGCACAGGTCAAAGAAACATACTTTCCTGAATATTTAAAGGTGAGAGCTGGAAAGGGTTATGAAAGAAGAGGAAGAACTAATGATTCAAATTATAATCACAGCCTGAAACATTACTGCTTCTTAACAGTGTTATCCTAGTCACACCATTCAGCAAATTTACTTCATTATTCCAATCCTATCAAATATCTTATTAGCTCATGGGGCCTGATTTGATTTCCTCTACTATTTCAGTTATTTGAGATTTGACAGAAACTTCAAATATCTTTGAAAGGATAATTTGAAAACATTTGACAAAAAAAGCAAGGAAATACTCAAGACACTCCACCAGAGGGTCAGTAAGATGGACTGGTTGAGCTCCAGGGAATGGACTATTCACACAGGAGGAAAATCTGACAGAGTGGTCAGACAGGGTTACCCAGTGACAAGAGAACGGGCAAGGGGTACGAACTGAAATACAGACGGCTGCCTCTGAACGTTAGGTGGGTAACAAAGCACAGGCACAGGCTGCCCAGAGAAGCTGTGGAGTTTCCTTCCCTGGACGTACTTGGAAACTGTTCATCGTTCTGGGTAAGTGGCTCTAGGAGGCCCTGCCTGAGCAGGTGGTTGCACAAGGTGACCTCCAGAGAATCCTGCCAGTCTCAGCCATTCTCTGTGTTCTATGGGGCTTTCCCAGTGCACGTCATAGGTGAGTCCTCCTCCCATGACAGCCCCCGGAGAAGCTGAGTCAAGGCTCTTCTTTGCACTAAGGAAGTCAGCAGGATTCCCCACCTGCATGATCCCATTGCCCCATGCCAGGTCCTTGTCCTCACAATCACTGGCCTCTCACCATGGAATCTGGCCTGAGGCTAAACCATCTACACCAGGCCACGAAAAGAGGACAAGGTACTCTGAACCAGGGTCTTTCCAGCTTTGCAGTATCTGCTGTCCTCGCCTGAACCCTGTGACATCTCTGGGAATTGTCTGTGATGGCACTTCCCTCTCTGCTCTTCCTGTGGCTTTTAGTCCAGAGCCTGGTGGGCACACAAGAGGCAGGGATATTGTCGTACACTAGGAGTGCTGCATTTGGGGAGAACATTGGCTGGGCAGGGCTGTGGTTCCTCACAGAGGCTGTCCCAGAACTGTGGACACCAGCAGCACCTCTGGCCTGTTCTTCTGCCTTCCCTAACCCCTCATGCAGGTATCCAAGTCATGCTGGCTGTCCAGGGGAGTGGAATCATAGAGGCTGTGAAGACAGCCCTGAGGGATGGTTGATGATTTTCAACCTTCAAGGACGCCCTTGGGAGAGCCTTACCTCCCATCTCCTACAGCCCTCATGAGCTTTCTTTGCTTTTTTGCTTCTAGTGACAGAAAAGATCAGGCAGTCACTTTGCATCTTTTGGCAGGACATGGTGGGGGTGCCGAGGAGTCTTGAGGGTAGAGCAGCTCTGTTGCCACAGCCAGCAAGAGCCAGGGGCAGCAGGAACACTTCATTACTATGAGGGTGACTGTTCACAAGCACAGATGGCCCAGAGAGATTGTGAACACTATTCTACTGAGGGGAACATCAGCCCAAATTCATCAAAGCACGAAAACAATCCTATTATTGTGACAGCAGTACAGCAAGCTCTCTGAGACTCTTTGACAGTGAGAGAAGTGATCTAACATAAAAGAAAAAAATCCTGCAAAACTTTCTGGCAAAACACAGCTGGGGCACAGACCTTGCCAAATACTTATGGATTAACTCATAAACTTTAGAAGAGACTACCTGATGATTTGAGGCATCCTTGAAGGACATTGATTTCCTCCCAACTATTGAGTTCTTTTCATGACAAAAACATCTGGAAAGATCGTGGTGCTCAGTCTTTCCTTTGATTTTCTATTTTACTCTATAGAAGATTCCAAATGCCTGTAACTTTCAATGTAAACACATAACAATACTCTATTTACATTACCTGCTACTGTACAAGAGATTTCTCCCATGCACTTCTACCTCTAGATCCCCATTCCATTGCATTGACAAAGAGTTAGACAAAGGGCACATTGAGATTAACCTGAAAGTTAGAAATGCCAATATCTGTGCAATATACAAACATTAAATAAAGGAAGAAGAATGCAAGTAAAGAACAAACTAGGATAGGCAATGCTTACCCTCCACCATAGGTAAATATCCAAGTATTTACTGCTCCATTCTTCTCAATTTGCCAATGTGTATTTTTACTATAGAAATACATACGAAGACCTGAAGGGCTTTTGTCTTTTTGTCAACAAATAGCAAGTCTGCTCCTTCCACAAGTACATGCCTTAATGAAAATAACCTTTAATCTACAAACTGTTTGGGGACAAACTTGGATACAGGTTCTTTTTCTTTCCTGTTTGCCCCAGTTTTTGCTGCCTTAGTCAAGATTCACTGTTATTTGTTGTTGATCACCTTGATTATTTTGTAGACGTAATGCTAAGTTTGTGATAACGGGGTGAGCCTCGAGGTAATTCTTGTATTTTGAATTTTCTTTTATAAGAATTTTCAAACTTTCCTGTTGCTATAGCCTGAGAGCTTTTTGTGTTCCTGATGTTAAAATGATGCCTTGAATTGGCTACCTGAAAACAGAGGCTAGACAAGATTAAGAGAATAAAAGTAGGTATTTATTTGAAGGGCCTTCAAAGGTACACCCTGGGCAGTCAAAAGCCTCTGAGGAGCTTCCACCCAAGAGGGACCCTGGGTCATGGGTTCTTCATATGTTTTTCAGTTTCATCCATTTGAATATCAGGGTTAATTCTCCAATTAAAATTTCAGTTAATGACGCCATTACCCCAAGTTTGCCACTCCTCTCAAAGGCTTTAGTTTACATATTTTGGGGCCTGGGACAAGGTGTCCTTGAAGAGGAAACCTAGTGAGGGGTTGTTATGTATGTTATGTTTGTTACGTTATATTAACCAGCATGAGAGAACAGTAGCTAACAGGCCACACAAAACTTCAGAATTATACACTAGGCAGTACAGGATTTGAAAAACATGAAAGTTAAAACCTAAGGCATCAAAAGAAGGACATAATTTTTAGAGAAAAATCATCTGCAAGAAGTTATTTTCCCACCAAAGAAAGTCTGGTCTACACAAACAGACTGTGACAGGCACTTTCGCATGCTGAACTTAATTTGGAAAAATATCTTGATAATAAAAAAAAGCAAAAGAAACTAAAGAACTCAGAAATGTTATGGGAGCTACCTGATTGGACGTGCATCTGGCCAACTTGATCTAGGTAACCAAATAGATTGGGCTAAATGATCTCCAGAGGAGCCATCCAGCCACAACTACTCTGTGATTCTCTCTATTGTAATTAAACATGAACAGGAGATTGCTAGGCACAAAATAAGTATGATTGCTAGGTACAAAGAATGTATGACTTTATGTTGCACATGCAACTCAAAGTGTCATAAGCATTAGCCAGTTGTTCAACAAGACAAAAGTTCTCTTAAGGAGCTGAAAGAACCCTATGCATTTTATATTTTTCAGTAGCTTTGACATGTATTTCAACAGGAAGATTCGTTCCTGATTTTGCTTTAGAAAGGAGAAGTTGGATCTAGGGAACTGTCTTCATAAATCTGTCTTCATTTAGCCAAACTATCTATATAGTTTCCTTCCATCATTCACCAAGTATTGAAGCAGGAAAATGAAAGTATTATTTTGTATTTTTCTCAGTGTTTTTTAAACAAAACTAATACAAGTATCGTAATAGTGGTACTTAATATTTACATCATTTATATAACATAATCATTTACATACAAAAAAATGGCTGTGAGGAATTAAACCCATAAACTTGAATTTAAAAACTTCATTTCCTCTGAAGAGCTTGTGCAAAGTTTTTAAAAATTCTTTTCAACTCACAACCATGTTTTTATTGGAATTTGTCTAGAAAATCTTTTTAAATATCTGCAAACATTTAGATTAAAAACTATAATTTGCTCTTTAAAACATGAAGGTGAAAACCTCCTGCTGTACAGAATCTGCCCAGTACATATCAGCAACAAATTTCCTGAGAAACAGAATTAAAACCAGATGAATATGGAGCAGAGGAGAATGCTAAGCCTGATTTGGAAAGAATCCTTTAGAAATTCAGGGTCCAGATGGTCAGTGGCATCTCAAGCCAGGGTAAAGCTGGTACACAGATATGCTCGGTCAGACAACAACAAACACACGCCTGTCCTGGTTCAGGGGTGAGTGTGTAAAGCACCTCCCAGTACAGAAGGCAGCGAGACAGCAAATACTGCCACAGACACAGCTGCCATGGTTCCTCACTGTGAAGATGCTGCCATCTTCCCCAGCCCCACTGTGACTCTGGGCTGCACCAGGGGCTCCCCTTCCCCACTGCTCTCTGAAGAGTCTGATGCCTGCCTTGTCATCCTTATGTGTACAACCATAAGGATCAAGGATCATGGGATAAGGACTGCTAAGCACCCTCCAGCTACACTTCTTAGATAGAAACTCCTTTACTCCTCTTCTCATACAAACATACTTTCAGTATCTAGTAATTTTCGCCAAACTTCGTTTGGAGGGAAATTTCCCTTAACAAATGTGTACTTCAAATTGAATTTTTGGCATACAGGTTAGCCAAAGAGCTCAGTCAATATGGACAAAGCAATAAGAAAATTTGCATAAGTGAAGCATATAGGAATGTGCTGTTAACTACCTCTGCAAATATTCCTAAATAATAAAAAGTTCTAGGGACTTCTCTGGGCTGAACAATAAAACAGAAACCCTGAAAACAAACCCAGAATTTCAGGGTCCATAGATGGGACTGTCCCAAGGCAGCCAACACAGATGAAATTGCTGACCACCTCAGTTTTCTTTTCCCTTCATGAATCATCTGCACAGAAGTAATTGACAGTAGAAGTCCTAAAATTTTGCTATAGTCTCATATTTTACCTGCACTTTGCTTTCAAAGATTTAAATTGAAATTAGCAGGGACTGGCTACACAACATGTCACCATCTGACACTGGTTTATATTTTTTCAAATCTACTTCCATGTAAAATCTTGTCACGGAACTGGCTTTGTTTAGACTTTCAGAATTAACAAGTTAAATTGTAATTTCATGAATGGATTAATATCGCAAATGATTTTAGCATTGCACTCCTTTTAATATAGACCATTTGCAATCTGGTGGTTTATATGGTTTTATATAAGCTATTTCATCAAATTTGATTAGTAAAAGTGCAATTGAATTCCAAAATTATTATTTGACAGTGGATGACTTAGAAATCTGAATGATGAGTTCAAGTAGCAACTAGGGAAAAAAGAAGAAGAAGAACACCTATAAATTACTATAAATTGTCATTCTGTCATAATTACATGGTTTGCCTTCCAATTCAACTGTCCTTAAATTCAGCCAGTAGTGAATATCTGATCATCACAGAGTACAGCACACTTTGAAACATTTTCAGTGTACGTCAGCAAGATTTGGCACATAAATTGGTACCTATAAGATTTTGTTCTTCGATAGTAGGGTTCAGATTTGGGTTCAGATTTTCTTTAACCAATGACACATCTGTGTGTTGTATGTGTGTATGTATATTTATATTGTTACAGCCTGTCTGTTCATGGATTAACTCTCTCAAACATCGTAATTTCAGATCTCTTAAGGAATTACCAATCCAAATCCTTTTATTTTGATTTTATGCACATATCAAACAATTCCCCAAAGCAGACTGATAATACTGTTTTCCTCACATGAGAGAACAGCTTTATCCACACTAAAGTACATATATAATATCGAATACTTAGACATATAATGGTGTAAATCAAATCAGTAACAGACTAAAAAAACGCAAAGTGCTGAAAAAATTCCTGGACATTAAGCTGTCACAGGTTACCCCTACGACGAACAGAAAAAAAACCTGCAGGCTTTAATAAGAATGTAGTGAAAGGTACAAAAGCATTCTTCAAACTTTTCTCCATGAGTATCCGAAATACATTACTAATCCAAAACTGCAGGGAACTGCATTAGTACCTAATTGCAAGCAGGCAATTCTACTGAAAGCCATTAGCTTAACTTCTTGTTTAAACTCTAAAACTTTTTGTGCTGTTTTCTTTTTTGCTATCTCTATACTTGCAAATATAAGTAACTTGTGAGCTCATATGCAGTTTCCCATGCAAAGCCTCAATCCAATTTTTAACTCACAGTTTTCTTTAGTCTTTTTACACAAAACTCCCAGAGCACTTGCAGCAAGGCAACTGAAGCAGAGAGGGAGTTGTTCTGGAGCCACACCCCTGGGGACACTCGGGTCTGCTGCAGGCTGTGCCCAAAGCCCTCACATACAAATTTTGTACAAAGCATGCAGTGGGTTCCCCTGGCAGCGTGCATCCTGCGCATGCAGGCCCTGCTCTGGAGAGAGCATTTCCTCTTACCTGAGGGCTTTTCTTCAGGGACCTGCCCTTCGTTGGACAACTAGAGGGCTGTTGGCTGGGAAGGACCTGCCTTTCCAAGCAAGTAAAGAGCAGCTGACCAGGAAGCTGCTCAGCTGGTGTAGGAAGCAGGCTGAGAAGTTACCCAGACAAAAGGCAACACAGTAGCTTGATGAGTAAACACAGCGGAGAGACCTGAACTCCCAAAAGCCAAACAAAGTGCGGCTGGGGTGCAAGTTTGAACCTTAGACCACTGATCTACTACAGGAAATACAAACATGTTTCCTGGCACTGTACTAGCTCTGCCAGCTAGCATGGTGTGGAAGGTAGGACATGGTGGGACCTGTTCCCAGTAAGAAGAACAGACAAGTTTTCGCTGTGTCTGTCTTCCCCAGCTCTTACTGTCCTAGGCTGGTGTTTGACCCTTAAGTACCTTCATCACCAGACTTTGTAGCATATTGGACATACCAGATTTCATACTACTCAAATTTCACTTGCAGGAAATTTTCTGCAAGGCAGCATAATTTCAACATCATTTTAGATACATTTCATGAGGGAGGTGGGTATGGAGAGTGGAGGGAGAGATAAATAAACAAATGAAGCCTGAACTGTTTAGGGCCACAGAGCTGCATAATATGGCTGAGTGCATGGTCCTAAGTTCATAGGAAAATTCATACCTGAATTATCACGCATTCTAAACATGCAGTCCTGCAAAGAGATACTAGTTTTGAAAAGGAAAAAAAAAAGCCACAAGAGCAAAACAGACTTTGCTTTCTATCAGCAAAGTACAGTTATAACTCTAAGAGGTCCACTTGCAGCAAACCATGACCATGAAAGAGCAAATTCCAGAGAGAATAAGGATGTTTTTTTTTTTTCCCGGAACAGGCCGTCCTAACACTAATACAACCCACATGCTATATTGCTTAGTATCTCTGAAAGCAGGAACTTCAATGAGCCATGAAAACTTTCTAAGGTTGAAAAGCATCCTCAATGAAGAGAGGGATTTTTAAAGTAATGCTCAACGTAGTTTAGATGGATCAAGAATAGCTAAACCCAGGGATTATATTAAAAAGCTTAGAATCTTAGCCAGGACTGGAAAGTACTTACAATGATATTATCACATGCTAATAACAGAGTTTGAAGGTGATATTTTTGCTCTTAGCTGCAATAAGACTCACTAAGAGACAGAATTAAGAATCAGTAGCTGAAGCTAGAGGAAACAATATCCAAAAGTAAGCAACTCTTTCTTTGTTAAAACAGCACATTCAGAAAGAAGATAATGTAGGAAAATCGAGTCTTTTATCCATAAACATCACCTTCAAATTTCTCAGTCTAACACACTCCAAAAGCAGACATTTCCTGGATTTTCAATAAATGGTTTCTGAAAGGCTTATTTTTTACCTTTTTCCCCATTCATTTCAAGTATGCCAAGAAATGTTGCTAAACAACCTGCAGGAAACCCTTTTTTTCCTTTCTACGGTTGCTGGATTTTCCTTTTGCACTCCAAACCTGGACATAAGAGGCTATATTCGTCCCATTACAGTGATGTAACTCTTTTCTAGTGCTACACTTTCCCTGGATTTTTAAAGTCATCTTTCATTATTCCTCTTGCACAGAAAAATTACTAGACCATAGACACTGTATTGCACTTTTTGGGAACATCAGTATTATGACTATCTCATCCCATGGGTTATCCTATACATTAGTAATTCCACAGCTATGCACATGAAAAAAGCAATTCAATTTGAATATTTGAATAAACTGCTTTAGTGTTATTTCTGTGAGAAGCCTTCAGGAAATGACGGTAATGGCCACGATTTATGTTTTCAGACTCTGTTTTGTCATTGGGAGTAGCTGGCTTCATCCAAAATATACTTGAAGAGATTATTCAGAGCAACAGATGCTTTTTCAAAGGAGAGATTAGTGCTTAAATAAAAATACTGCACAATGTCAATTAACAGGTCATTAGGTGCATGTTCCTATAACTTTAAATTTTGATTAAATTCAAAGCATATTGATAACTGGTGTTTTCAGTTCTCAGCTAGTTGTTTCATTTATTGTATACACACATGCTGTGCTGTATCTACTAAGTGAGAATCTATTATAAAAAAAGGTTAGTGATTAACAACTTCCCCTCTCTTCATAATTAAATATCTTGACAGGAACCATCCATATGGAGATAACAGAGTATGAAAATAACAGACTGTACGTCCCTGAAGATCAAGGCCAGCACACTTCTAGAAATTTCATATACAAAAAGGCTGGAGCAAGGCCAGTTGTTTTAATGGTCAAAGACAGGTGGATGTACAAATACGTTTCTGCCAGATACCACGTTTCACCACAAGTGCCTGGGACATCACAGATCTCACCATCTGTTTACATGGATGAGCCACAGATGTTCAAACCTCCACATGAGCTGAGCCCAGAAGCTGCATATAGTATTCAGATTCTGAAAACTGCAAATATTAAAAAACTCAGCCCTTGATTTAATTTTTTAGAGGTTTTTCCCGTATAATTTGCATTTTACAGATTTTCTTTGTCTAAGTGATGGTTTGTGCACATAAATATCTAATCCTCACACTAATTTTATATCCGTGTATGTATATACTGAGTGTAAAGAAAGTACAAAACACAATCTCATACAAATATATCCTCTTCTCTATATCAATTTTCTCATGGAGCCAGAAAGAAGAGACAGTAGGATAGGAATCAGAGCAGACTCCTTGGCAATAAATTAATGGAACTACAAACCTTGACATTAATACCCAGAGCTCAAAGAGTTTAAGGAGATCCGTGGAGAATAAGATAGGGAATAGACAGATTACATTTGAACATCTTAACTGTCAGATACTGATTTTAAAGAAAAATTTAAAATGTTTTGATGCAGATTGAATGGAATTTTATATTCAAGTTTTAAAAACAGCAAGCAAAATCAGCATCAAAAATTCAACTTTTAATTGTGCATGTAAATTGTTATAAATGTACAACCACACACTAACTCTGGTTTGGGCGTAAATCATCATAAATCATAACATGAAGTACTTTAAATGATGTAAAAAGAAATATATTAAGACACTTAATGTTAAAAAAGGGCCTATATGTTCAAATTTCTATTATAAAATGAACAAAACATTGTTATTTTTAATTGTATTTGAAAAATGTTATACCTTAGAGAAACACAGATATCACCAAATACCGATTGAGTCACATATTGAAATTCTTGATAGCAAGATCAGCTGTATTGCTTTCCCCTGCTGTGTCAGATGTTTATGTACTGCAGTCAAATGCAATTTTTCTTAACTAAGCAGAAAAGATTTGGGAGAACTGTTCAGGATAACTACAACCACAGACAAACATGGATTCAATTAATCATGCTTTACAGCATGCAAATCCCTTATGTTCTCAAAATTCTGGTTTACCAGTGAAATGGAGTATAAAACAGGTTTCAAGCTTTGTCAGCTCAATTTATACAGCAAAGTCCCTTTATTCCATCTACATCCTTTTCTGTCACAGGCCATAAAACCACCTCCCACCTTCTTCCACTTCAATTCCTATCTTACCCTCAGACCACATCCAAACACACATCAAATACAATTTTTGTCATCCACACCTTAATAAAAAAATTTATACACAACTGATTTCGTATATATAACACACAAAAAGCTGGTTTTCTCCCTTTAGCTTTTCAAATCCATTATTGAGAAAGAATAAGATCATTTTTTTAGTTTGGAAACCTACAGAATATATATTTACAGTCCTTGTTCAAGAGCCTCGGACCATGAAAATTCAAAGAGGTTTTGGTCTGCTTTGTCAGAACTGGAGATATAAATGAGATTGTACTTAGAATATGATGCGTCAAGAAAGCTAAAGGACTGTCTACAGGCTGTAATTCAGATTCCAGGCTACAACAAGATTGAGCTTTGCTAGCTTTCTGAATTATCATGACAGGTAAAACTTGCTTGCAAATTATTTAATGCAAAAGACACCATCATTTCACATGCAGAGAACAGCAAGTTCCAGTGGGCCCTGAGTGAACAGCATGTTCTCTGCACACAAGACAGGAGCTATGCTCCTTGGGCAGAATGTTTGTGTTACTGCCTGAAAATGTAAATACATCTGCATTCTACTTTGAGTAACAATACTTAGATTCAAGCAGAGCAAGCTGGGACACAGAAACAGAGAATTACTTTTTCAGATGCACAAAACTCAAATCCTGACACAACAAAACCAAAGCAATTCTGTCCTTGATCCTGAGAATGCAAATACCTGCAAATAATCAGGCTTTTCCATTTCTATACAAATGTAAATTCTCACCTACTATGAACATCCACACATTAATCTTCGAGGTATATTTTATTATCAGTAAGTTCACAGCATAGCTATCATACAGAAAGTGGCTAAGGAGAAAAAATCACAGAAGCAAGCCAAGAGTTGGTTCATTAATATGACCTGGAGACTTTTTCTTTTCCCCTCTGGACCAAATTGCTCCACATATTTTTTTTAGTACGATAAATTGACATTTTTAAGACTCTTTGAAGATACTGGTTAGAACAGCTAATTTTCATTTCAATATTCCCAGTTATTCCCTTTGGTTTCTTCCAAATGTGATAGGAACTCACTTGTTTCTCCTTCTAGTTCTCTTTCTTTCCTCTCTCTCTCTCTCTGCCCTCCTTATTCCACACTTTTCAATCTGCTGGATGATCTACCAGAACACATAGACATCAAAGATGTATGTTTATGCTGTCTTAAGAGGATACAATACATTATCATAATGGCATGATTACACTTTTTTGCTTGATTCCAAGACAATTTGAATGCTTAGTGATCATCCAGGAAGAGGGAAAAACTTCTTCAATTCAAAAATAAAAGAAAAAAAATCTATTTTTTAAAATCTTTTCCTGTTTATTTATATTTCAAGCTCTGGAATACTCTTTATGTAGTGCATAGCTAATTTAGAAATTTTAATGACCACAGTAAATGAGAGAAGAAAAAGTTTGGTACACATTTGGCTAAGCAAAATTCTTTATTTTTCTTGTGAATGCAGAATTTCTACTTATAAATTCTATAATGTTTTGTATGACAGATTACAACATAGAATCATGACAATACAGTCACATAAATATGTTCTTCTTTGAACACAAAGTATTTTAGACCTGTAAAATTGAGGTATGTAGAAATATTTGTTTCAAAGGCAAGCAGTGCCACAAACAAAGCCACTTCAGTATTTTCAAACAAAATTACATAGCTATAGCAACAGCAACAGAAGGCCCTGTCTGATCCTCTACTAACTTTGACCAGTACTTAATTCCCAAGACTGCCACGAATTATTAGCAGAATATGGGCTAAATGTTCCTGACATGGATACCTGCACTCACACTGAAAGCACCAGATCCTCAAGGTAAAGGAGGAGTTTCTTTCTTTTTATAAGTTCTTTCAAATTATGTAAAGCATTTCTTCATATCAACCTTAAATTTAAGGAGACTAACACACATGAATTTTACTTGCTTCAGCCAAACACCAATACAATCAAGACAGACAGAAGGACTCAAGGTAAGGACCACGTAAAAGCTACAACTCATGCTGTCTTCCTTGTGAAGTTAAGCTCCCTTGCATTTATAAAGAAGAGCCTCTGGCATATTTTAAACAAGGCTGCAAATCCAAGACTCTCTTCTAAACACTTGGGAAAACCTTTCCAATGAGTTCCAAAAATCTAGCTATCTAGCCTTCCTAAAGTGGATGTAAAGTATTGCGAGAATTATTTAACTTAAGAGAAGACAAAAAGTTTCTTTCATATAGCGTCAGAGGCCCTGAGCTATGAATTATGGGAGCCTCTAGACAAGAAGCAGTAAAATGTTCAGTGCAAGCTAATTCTGGCCTAATTAGCTTTGGCACAATGCACCTATACTGCTTCTTGGATCAAACAGGTGTCCTAATGTGGACCTTCATTGCCTCAGGTCTTTGCTTCAGGTATATCTAATACAACATCACATTGCAAATATATTCCAGAATTTCACTCTTCTTTAGCTGTCAACCTGCTCTGACTTGCCCAAGGTTATGTTTAAGTTGTGCACATATCCGTGCTGTGCCTACTACCCTGTTTAGCTTATAATCTCATAAGGGCAGGGACTTCCTTTCACTACTTGTTTGAACAGCATCCAGCACAATAGGACTTTGATCCAGCCTGAAGGCACTGCTTGTGATATGCTAGATTCCAAATATCACATATAGAATTCTGTCTCAATACAGTTTCATCTGGAAACATGGTATTAACAGTATTGTTAGCTCAGCTACAGCACATTGCTCGCCTTAGGATCACAGCAAACACAGCATCAGAAGAAACTCACTTAAACTTGCAAGTTTTTTTCCATTGCTCCTCTTTTTCACTGAGCACAGAAGTAGCAATGTTCAAAGCTAAATAACCTGACTATATGAGAAAAAGTTTCCTGGCAGGAATAACTTCCATTCAGATGAGACACGACAAGTCACGTGGCTGTTCATGCCACAATACCACAATCACCAAGTTTAATGTCTCATCAGCTTAATTCCTTGTGCTTCACATACATCAGAGAAACTCTGCTGAAACCAGATTACACATCTAAGAGAACTTTGGATTCTTATTCCTTATTCCATAAATATCATAGGAAAGAAAAATTTATAATATAATTCACTATCTCACTTAATGCATATCATTTCAGTCGAACTGATTTCACTGTGGTTTAGGTTTAATATCACCAAAGGTAATAGCATATCTACTTGCTTTATCTGACCAGTATGGTAAAGTTGGCAAAAGTTACCTCAAATACTATCTGTGAGAGCAAACCCCCCATTGAACTTCATAAAGCCATTTAGAGGAGCTAAACTGTTCATTTTGCTGATCCACATCTAACAAAAATATTTGAGACAGAATCACCATAGTATTCACTTGCACTTTGTGATGGTCAGTTTAATCTTGCATGCATCTGGGCATTACAATGTAAGACATGCAAGCAGCAATATTGCTAAAATTTCACTTCTGTTTTCTATTTCAGGGTTGAAAAATAATTTCTTTGCTAGCAGAAAAAGATATCTAGAGAAGTCTTACAAGGGCATTTTATATACCCAGGAGCAATAATATATATTAGAAAGAGAAGGCAGCTGTCTGAAGAATATTTACTATTCCAAATCATTTAGTCACACAATTCCATCTGAAAAGCTATCTTTCAAAAACGAAAGATAATAAGAAAGAGCATAGCTTATATCTTGCTAGCAGAACATCTGTGCTTCTTGGTATAACCCAAGCTATTTACCAGCAAACACTACCTTTATTACACCACACAGCAAAGTGACATTTCCAGTGGAAAAAAAAAGCAACATGTTGAGTTCTTTGCATGGACATGTGTTTATAGCAATGAATATGATCTTATAGCATTTATAAGAGAAGTGTAGAGCATTACCTTAGCAGCTTTCTAATTTCAGATTTCAATCTGTTGCTCTATTGTTTTAAATTTGAGTCGTGCAGAGGTAACACCTGACAATCTCAGGAAACCAACAAGGGAGTCACTGTGATAACTCCATCTGATTAAACCACAGATCCTGCACAGCATTTCCCACAGGTTTCTGGTTCACTGTGGGTTGAATTTGCTTTTAAAAGTCTTAACTCCAACGTGCTGTCATTTTGCTTGCCACAAAAAATATCTCTACAAACTAAGGAAAACATCATAGCACTTAAAAATGGAAGGGGGGAGGGGTGGGGGGCATTAAGCCTTGCAGTTGTTTAACATACTAGTTGTTAACACTATCCTGCCTTTTACTGATATGTCTGTTCTTATTTAGAGGAGATGCAAGAAAGGGGTATGAAAGGAGTGGGGATTTTTTATCATATTACAAGCTCAGAATTGTGTGCATTTCTTATTAGTTCTACCACAATTGCTGGTATACAGTATACTGTGAAAATGTGAGACATGCCATATCTCTTAATTAGGCACAAATGAGGTGTAATGGAACACCACTATATTTTATTATAGAAAAACAAAAACTGTGGGACCAAACACAGTCTGTTTAAGACATGAATGAGCCCCAAATGCACTCACCACATGTAACATCATGAAGCTATTTTTAAACATAGCAAGAGAAGAGCTACAAAGTTAACTTACCTGATCTTAAACAGCACAGAATCTCAAACGTTAGCTGCGAGGGAACTACTTCCTAAACACAAGCGTTCTTGTTTACAGTATGTAATTAACAGAGTAGAAAAAGTCAAAATTACTCACAAGAGTCCTGACGATGCAATAGCAAACTATCTAAGACAGGAAATTCCAGGGCAATATTATAAAACAAGTAGGAATAAACATGCATAAAGTCAGGAACTGACAGGCCTCTGGATTACTGCAACTGTAGGAATCATGCTCATGCATGCCAGGCTATAATTTATGAAACGGAGCCCAGGAAACAACCAATCGCTCAGCTTCTCCTAACAAGTCCAACTGGCTATGAAAAGCTGGAAGTGCTGCACAGAACAATGAAGAGGAGCTATCCCACATATTAATCTGCTTATCTAGGATTGCCTTCTGTGTAGAGAGAGGGAAGCATGCAACAAGGAGAGGGGAAAAAAAAGAAAGATGGAAAAATCAGTTTCACTGTTAAAAGAACAGAATAAATTCCAGTCAACATGCAAATCCTCCATTGCAGTCAGATGGCTAGTACTGTAGTCAAATATTTGTAGCATCTGCTAAAACATTTCAGAAGACCACCATCTTCCTTAGCAGTGATTATTTTTCACAATATTGACAGAAATCTATAAAAACTGGATTTACATTTCTTATGCAATTGTTTCACTGTTGTGCTGCTGTCAATTTACTGCTACATCTAAATGTGAAACGTCCTTCCATAAAATCTGATTAGAGTAAGATTATTCTTTCTACAGATGGCAGGTGGCTGCAGTGCATTAACAAGCCATCCTTCCTGGAAAGCCATCTGCATGGTCCGAGGATTTAAGGTTTAAAAGACCATCATTTACAAGAAAGACAAGAGGCACAAAAGAATTAACAAGCAAGAAAGAAACACTTTAAATGTATGAACAGACCAGAAATTACATATTAGAGCATATGGAGTGAAAGTTGTCCTTCCTGGGAAATTCCATGGTTTCAAAACTTGGGTTTGACCAATCTGAAGCTAACATTCATGTGATTTTTTCTGAGAAATAACTTTAATGAAGTGCTTTAGATTAGGAGAAAGTAATTTATTTTTTAAATTAATATTAAATAAATATTGAAATATTTATTATTATAGTTTATTTTATAAAGTAGTGTAAAATAAAATTTATACTTTCATCTAGTGAAAAATACAGAGAAGTCTGTCAAGATAAAAATTTGGACCTTACTGAATTATCTTCCTATAAATGTGTACACTGAATTCTCTGTGTTGATAAAATTTCTATTACTAAAAAAAAAGTATGAAATTAATACATAAAAAGCTACAGTTTTTGAAAAGAGCTGTTGGCCTGTTTATACAGAAACCCTAGTGATACTGAATGAAAACACAAACAACCTGGCGTGAGTTAGCATGACTTTGACAAGAATGGAAATCATGTAGGTTTGGTTTGTTCCTCCTTAAATCCTTTTTAGATGCAGTTATTCTTCACATTCCTTTCTTTTTCTTCTTCCTCTAGTAATTCATGCCATAATAATTTTTAAAATCTCCTGGGCAAAACGCATTTCATAAAACCCACTCCTGTATTTGCTGTCATGGTACCATATCCAACAGACTCTACAGATATTTTGCAGTTTTAGATTCTTTCCCAGAAGACAGCTGGTAGCTGCAGATGACCATCTGAACCACTTTGTCCTGCTGGGCACCATAACTTGAATTAGAGAGACAGAACCCTTTAATCTCATGAATCATGTCTTTTCACATACCTAGGCAGGCTTCCCCCCAGGTTTACAGTCTACATAGTAATCATGAGATTTTTCAGCATTGCATCCTTTTAAGTACGTCTTGATGAAATCTTACAATGAAAAAAAGAAAAAAACCCAGTAAGCTGAAAATGAAAAGTTTGTAACAGACACTGAAAGTGATATTCAGCTGTGTTGTTTCTGTTAATGAGAAAAAATTCTCCATGTTCCACAGGTTCTTGAGCAACACATAATGGAATAACTTTGTTCCAAGAGTCTATAATTCCACCAGGACTAAAGAGCAGCCACCTCCAAAGAAGAGGATTTGTAAACCAAAGGGCAAAGTTGAAGTGATATCATACAAATAATAACAAATAAAAAAAAACTTTTTAAGGGCTAATATTATACAATTTGACCTATCAATTTGAAAATATTCTAGTCACACTTATGGGGTGCATACAAAACCTGCAGTTATCTATATTTATTGGCAACCTTGCCACCAGCCCATATTCTATTTGGAACAACACAATGGCTTCATAGATTTGGAACTTGACTTAGTTACTCTTGCAAGTCATGTCTCTGGACTGAAGAAAACCCTGTAATTTTCAATTTCAGCTCCCTGATTTGCTAACATAAGTAAAATAAATCAACTACCAGCTGGTTTCTTTCCATGATGGCTGAGGAATATATCCTCCAAAGAAGAGCATTTGTTAATGACAGGTGAGTGTATATATATATATATATATACACACACACACTAAAGCGCTTTTTGTCAGATTAATTCAAGCAATGGTCTGCCTTTCCCCTCAAAACAGGCTTCCTAATTGTCCCTTCTATCCCATCATACATTGATTTTATGAAAGGCTCTGGTTAGGAAAGAAAATGCCTTCCCCATATCCATGCCAAGAACATCGTTTTTACACCTTTTGCTTCTTTTTATGACCTTCCCAAATAAAATGCGAAGGTGTTAGCTCTAAGTCTCTCAACAAAGAAACCTACCACAACTCTCAGATAAACCCTCTAAGAGTGGCAGTCTCTCATTTTGTTTCTCAAGATCACAAAGAGCATTAGCTTCTACCATTTCCACCAGTGCAGGATTATACCTGTAGCCTGACACCCACATTCAGTGTTTTGAAAACAAAATCCACTGAGTACCATAAGAAATTGGTACCATTCCCTTATTTGCTGTATAACTCTGGACTGTATCACATTGCCAGTTTACTCTAGTTCAATTTAAAATCAAATAGCTTAACTGAAGTAATATCTTCAGTTGAGAAAAGTCTTCACTGAATAACAGGATTGTCTGAGGTAAAGTAATACAGTTAATCCTTCAGTACTTAAGATAACATATCCTTTTCTTCTATCTTGTTAAATTATTCATCTCCATAATAGGAGTTTTCTGCGTGTAATTCATTCCTTCTGTACTTGGCTGCCTTTCAGAACTCCCTGATTTATTGTGTTTCTGAGTCTGCCACACTGATATCAACTTCACATCAACTAATAAAGTCAGCACCCTTAAAAGTAATGCATTCCTCTGCCAGTTACAATTTTTTAAAATGGTTCATCCACAAATGATTTCTCTTTGCCAATGTTTGAAATTATTTCGTTAGCTGAAAACTTTTTTAAACACTGTAGCTTAAAAGGAAAACATCAAGCAGGAACTTCAGCACTTATCTGCCTGGAGGTTAGTCTTTCTGGCAAACTGAAGGGGAATCCCATTTTCATACATTAAAGTGTCTGGGCATAGTAGACTGATCTGGCTGGAAGAGGAAAGCACAGCCTAGATATGAGTGAGGCAGCTTGGTAGTTACAGCTGTCTTTATGGAAAAGAGCTAATGGGAGGCACTTCATTCCTCATCTCTCCTTAGCTAGGTTGAGACCTGTGAAAAAAGGGCTACTTTTGTCAGTGGCAATTATGCTGTCCAAAAGAAGAATTCGCAATTAAGTAAACACAATTAATTTCCTCCATGGTAGCTGGCATGTACTTATATTTGGGATTTTTGCTGGAAATGTTGTTCATAGCACTGACATACATCAGCTATTGCTGATGTATTGCTGAGCAGGGCTCACACACATAAGAGCTGTTTCTTCTACTCACCCACCTCACCAGACAGGAGGCTGGGGGGCACAAGGAGTTACAGGGGGGACACAGCTGGGAAGGCTGACCTCCACTGACACAAGGGAAATCCCATCCCATCCCATCCCATCCCATCCCATCCCATCCCATCCCATCCCATCCCATAGAGCATTGTGCCCAGCATGTAAAGCTGGGGGAGGAAGGAGGAAGAGGGAGGATGATTGGAGTGATGGTGTCTGTCTTCACAAATCACTGTTACACGTGATGGGGCCCCACTCTCCTGGGGGATGGCTCAATGCCTGTCTGCACTTGGTAAGTGGCTTTCCCTGTTACACTGCCTTAATGTCAACCCACAAGTTTTCTCACTTTCACTCCTCTGATTCTCTCCTCCATCCTAGGGGAGCCTGAGTAAATGAGCTTAGTTGCCAGCCGATATTAAGCCATAACAGTTACACTCCCATATATATAAATTTTCTCAAAGCACTTTCAACCCCATTGTGGATTTTGCTGCTCAACCCTCAGGTTTCACACTCCTTCATTCCTGCAGTTCCAGAAGTGTCTTGTTGATGACATGGTATTTGCAAGCTTAAACATCTACAGATTTACTTGCTCCCACAAAATGTATTTATGCTTGGCTTTCTGAGGGTCACCTGCAATCCATGAAGTTGATATGGAAGTAATTGTAACCAGCTTCTCTGTATGGGCTAACTGTATAAGCTACAAAATCACCCCTTGCAGTGCAAACATAAAATATACAGACAGATAGGCATATTGCTATCACACCCTGATCTAAAAACAGCAGCAAAATTCTACAAGCTAGGGCACATTAATAATTGCAGATATAAACAATGGAAGTAGAGATCTACAGGCAGGCTACAAGAGAAATTGTGACTGTTTAGTCATCTGATAAATCAGCAGGTATAACCTGCTAGTGAACATTACATGAAGAATAAGGTTGCTCTGATACTATTTGGGAACAAACACTGTGTTCTGAATGAGTTGAGGTATAAGCAAACATATGGTATTTAATAAACAAGTTGTTCATGTCTTCAGATGCTGATTTTATTTGATACAGCAGCAATGCCAACAAACGCCAGATCATAAAACAATGTTGTACTCTTTATGGTAGTTTTGTGAAGGAAATCATTTGAACTGCACACAAAGAAACATGGAAAATATGCAAGGAATGGAACATATGATCCGTGAATACACATCCTACGTCAGAAGCAGAAGGACCTCATCCAGCATGTAACTCTATAAAGATTTAGTAAGACACTATATAAAAGAACGTGAAACTCCTGCTTACAGTAAACAAAAACAACCTTTAGTTCAGGTTACATCATGTGTCTACAACAAACAAGCTGAAGAAACACTGCACACATAGCAAATTTTTGGGGAAACCAATAAATAAAAAATTCATTTAGGAACCCAGGTATTTATCCGTACTAATGGTTCAGATGCTCATGAAAAAGCTCAGCCAGTGCTAAAGTTGCTACTAGATGCACAGTTAACTGGAAAATTCAATATGAAAACAATATAAGCAATTTTGTTTTCTGCATAAAGGAAGAACAGAGTTGTACAGTTTGGCTGTATTGCTTGCACACCTTAAGACTGTATAAAATACGCTGTATTACAAGCATGTGCTTGTATTTTGCTTGGAATGGAGATACTTCAAGACCCTCAAAGAACTTCTAAACCAACTTTATATTTAGTAAATATTCTTATTTCAGTAAAATCAGTTATTACTGATTTTAATAGAACAGTTACAGTAAGTCAGACTGACTAATTCAGCCCCGTTTCCCAGATTTGAAAGTAAGCTATATGGGATACTTAGAGGAAGACATGACCAACATCTCCAATAAACAGAAAAGAATAAAAAAGTAAGAAAACAGGTTTTATTGAAAACATCCTTTTCCTTTTAATAAAGTCTAGATATAGAACTCATTTCACATACAAAGAATGGAAACACATACACTCTATACCACAAATACTAGAAAATACAGGAGTGTAGAATTCCTCTCAGTTTAACATATGTTGAGAGAGAAACAATGTTAAGCAACTTTTCCCATGACCACTGACTCTGGAATGGAATTCCATCTTCTGACTCTTACTCCAGAATTTAAGCCACAAATACTCAGCTCCCTCATTATGCACTGCAGCAAGTTACAGCTTAAAAGCTACATATGAGGCTGTGAGGTTGTATAAACTGCTTCTGTAGGACTGAGCATCCTGCATGTGTAGGATCAGCTTAATGTTTTTGAAGTTGTATTACCTACATCCCAGAGCAGCAAAGATGAAAGACTGTTAGATCTCATTTGTCTGCTCTAAAGCAGTCACATTTAGACTAAGGAGAGGCTGGAGGCAAGGGAAATCAGTTCACCCACAAAGGCTGGTACATGAAGGGAGAAAAGTAATAAAATTATTCCAGAAAGAGCAGAAGATATGGGGGCAACTAGAAGCCTCATTGACTCATACAGATACACAGAAAGCGCAAGGAACAGGCTCACAGGAGACAGACATGCGTTAAAAAAAAAAAAAGTTCTCTCTTAGACATACTCTTTCTCCCACAGAGGTAAGAAATAAAGATAAAGAGATGGAAGAGAAACTCCACAATCCAGAGAACTAATTTTCTCCATAGTAACTAGTAACATCTGGTCAAGAATGAAGAAACTGTCTCCAAGAGACTAAGAGAGCATGTCTTTAAAAGAATGGTAAACCTTATGCTCAGACATATGCCAGATAAGCTAAGAAAGCAGCTAACTGAAGTTCAGCACCTACCAGACCCAATATGTTTGCCACCCTGTTTACAAACCTTGTAAATATCCAGCTGGGGAAGCCCTACAAAGCTTCTGTTTTCTTACTCCCTGAAGAATCTGATTGCACTAGAACTTGTTTGAGTTGAGAACCAATTTAGGCACTAGAAACTTTAAAAATGACAGCTGTACAGTTACACACAAAACTGATGCATTCAAGTCCCAAAAGTAAGGAAGTCTGTAGTCCCTTGAGAAGGGATTGCAACCGTGTTAGAAACTAGCCATAAAATAGTAAAACTTGGCCTTTCTAGCTTCTGAGACTAGATTTCAGAAACTGAAGTATTTCGTACAGTATTTTTAGAGGAGGCTTTTCTTGATAGAAGGAAAGTGATTTGTATGTAGCTTCCTAAGTTTATACTCAGAAAAAAGCACTGTGCATTACATCTGCCACTCTAAAACGTCAGTGATGGTTAGGGAGAACTGACAGTCGCTGGCCTACACAGCAGAGTCAGCACTGAAGCACAGTTACCACTTAAAGATACTACCAACAAGCCCAGGAACCTGGTAGCCTGTTGGCATTGATGGATCACTGAGGCCAAGCACTGGCTCTCAAGGAGTGAAAATGAATACTGAAGAATGAACCCCTGCCATTACCTCTCTCCCTATCTTAAGCTGGGAACATAAGGCTTTTCTTTCACTGCTTCCAGCTGGGTACAAACTACTTGTTATATGTTGATCTCCTATAAATAGAACCAGGTACAAAAGAGTGGGGAAGATTAAATCAGCATGTTTTCTGCCTAGTGCAATTCCCAGAGGTGGTATGAGTCAGAATATCCATGCAGAGTGATTTAACAGCAGAGAAGAAAAAAGTACTTTCTGAGACCCTCATGAAGTCCCGGGGAGAGAGAAGGGAGAAGTGCAAGGCTGTCAGGAAGAGAGTAAAATTTCAAATCAAGGGAGAAGAGGAAGGGAGTAAAAAACAGCCTTCACTTTACCTTTTTTGGGAGTCCCACAAGTTCAACAGTAGCGACAAATCTGTAAGGGGCTGGACTCTTGCCCTGGTCTTCCTTCTCGCCCCCTCTGGAAGACTCAGATATTCTCAGTGTAGCAGCAGCTGTCACTCTGGCAGCAGCAGTGTGAACCCAGCTGACTAAGTTCATATGTGCAGTTATTTTAGCACATTGCCTTTTTCTTTCTTCTCAAAAAAAAATCTGGCAATTAAATACTTCGGATAGCTCAGCTAGATCTGGATAAGATTTGAGCGAGTAGAGAAAAAAAGCCCTAAACAATCCAGTTCTCTCGGTCCTGGTATTCTTTTTCTCAAACAAGTGTTGTGAACAAAGATGTAAGAGATTTAAGAGGAAGAGTCTTCTCTCTGGTGGGAAATATTAAGCAATCAAGTTGTAAGCAGAGCAGGTCACACTGTTGGTTGCAAAACACTAACTGAAAATAATTGTCTTAAGAGCATGAAATAGTTTTTAAGAACTACCAGTGCCATCTTTAAACCACAATCAAGCCTGTGACAGGCAAAACAATGCTGGCTCTTCCTTTCAACTTTTCTTCTCTCTTGCTCTGATCATAAAAAGCAATAGCCTGCAAGCTGAGTTGTGGTTTAAAGCCCATTCTGCCCAATTCATCCTTCTTTAAAGTCATCACAGTCTAAACATAGATCATACACAGCCTATTCTGGTCAGAGGTTTTCAACAGATAGAGGTGAAAAATTTGCAGAGAACACTTGAAAATCCTGTGTCCCTTACCCCTATCCCAAAGAGAGGCAATGTCTTTCTGTCTTCATAAGTAAGTTTCAATAAATTTGTAAATATTCTCACCTTGGGTACTGTGTGGTTCTGGACCTCACAATTTAAGGACATTAAAGTACTCGAATGCATCCAGAAGAGGGCAAGAAGACTGGTGAGAGGCCTGGAAAGAATGTCTTACAAGGAAAAGCTGAGGACTTTGGGCTTGTCTAGTTTAGAGACAAGGAGGGTGAGGGATGACCTCATTGCTGTCTACCCTTGCTGAGGAGAGGAACTTGAGGCACTGGTGCTGATCTCTTCTCTGTGGTGTCCAAAGAGGCTGTGGAGTCTCCCTCTCTGGAGATATACAAAAACATCTGAATACACTCCTGAGTAGTGTGCTCTGGAGGACACTGCTAGAGAAGGAAGGGTGGAACTAGCTGATCTCCAGTGATCTCTTTGAACCTTACCAATTCTGTGATTCTGTGATGTGTGAGAATGCTTCAAAGTTGAGCCAGGACAGGTTTAGACTGTACATTACCAAGCATTTAATTAGCAAGAGATTGGTCAAGTCCTTGAATAGGCTTCTTGGAGAGTTAGTTGGTGCCCCCAGTCTGTCAGTGTTTAAGAGGCATTTGGATAAAACTGCAGCTTTTGGTCAACCCTGAAGTGGTCAGACAGTTGGACTGGGTGATTGCCCACAGAATGACAGAATCATTTATATTGAAAAAAACCTCTGCAATCTTCAAGTCCCACTGAACACCACCACATTGTCAAGTAGACCGTGGCACTAAGAGCCACATTCAGTCATTCCTTAAACACCACCAGGGACAGTGTCTGCACCACCTATCTGGGCAGCCCATTCCCATGCTTAATCACTCTTTCTGTGAAGAAATTCTCCCTCATGTTTGACCTGAACATCCCCTGGCACAGCTTCAGGCTATGTCCTTTCTTCCTGTCACTTGTTACCTGGAAGAAGAGACTATAACCTGACTACACCCTCCTCTCAAGCAGGTGAAGAGGGTGATAAGGTCTTCCCTGAGCCCCTTTTTCTCCAGGATAAAAAATCCCAGCTCCCTCAGCCACTCCTCATAGGACTCACTCTCCAGACCCTTCCACAGCTCTGTTGCCCTTCTTCAGACTCACTCCAGGATCTCAATGTCCTTCCTGAGTTGAGAGGCCCACAACTAGACTCAACGTGTAGCTTGACCAGTGTCAAGTACAGCAGGAAAATCACTTCCCTAGTCCTGCTGGCCACATCATTGCTGATACAGACCAGGATGGCATTGGCCTTCTTGGCCACTTGGGCACACACTGGCTCATGTTCAGCCACTGTCAGCGAGGACATCTAGTTTATTTTCTGCTGGGCAGCTTTCCAGCCACTCTTCCCCCTGCCTGTAGTGCTGCCGGGCATTGCTGTGGCCAAAGTACTGGACTTGGCACTTGTTCTTGCTGAACCTCACACTGTACATCTTGCCCTATCTATCTCACTTCTCCAACCCCCTTTTGCAGAGCCTTCCTACTCTTCAGCAGATCGACACTCCCACCCTACTTGGTGCTGTCCATTAAGTTACAAATTTACTCAATCCTTTCACCATCCAGATCATCAATAAAGCTATTGAACAGGTGTTGTGGCCAGGTGTCTGGTGGTAGGGAGGTAGCCACAATCCCTCAAAAGTGTCTCCAGCTGGGAGCCACACGGCAAGGCCACTGCACACACACTCACACAGAGTCCAGATGGCTTCTTCAATAAGCCAACGGCAAAGAGTCAGGAGAGATCTCCGTGTAGGGTCCACAGGAGAGGTTTATTCCAGCCACACATGTGGAGTAAGTTCACGGAGAGAGACACTGACACAACAAAATGGGAACACATAAGAGGCTGAAAGAGAAAGGGTCCAGATTTTTATATGGGGTCAGCAGGGGCGGAGAGAGAGCATCAGGGAACTGATGTCAGAGGACGCAGGGGCGGTACACAGGCGGGACTAGGGTATGGGAGCCAATGGGAAAACTCTGGGGGAGCGGTGAGGGAGCAAGGGCCAATGGGGGAAACAGGAAAATAGGAGAACCTTCTAGATATGGTAGAAAGGGGGCGGGGAGGCAACGGGCCAACCGGGTAAGCCGAACTGGGTACATCAGCATAATGTAAAAAAGCAGCCTGGGAGAGGCCTCTTTGGTCTCCCTAACCTGGGGAGTATGACTAGGGCTCATCCTTCGGTGGGGGGCAGGGGGGCAGGGCGTGTTCTTTGCCTACAGGTTCACTGGCCTCCATAAAGAGGACTGAGCGCAACATTAAGCTCGATGGGACACCACTGGTCACATTAGGGTGGTAGGTTCATTCCAGCTGGAACAGTCTGGACTATTGTGCAGAAGGTGAAGGCCTTGAAATTGCTTTAGACTGAAACTTCACTAGTTTCAATAGCAGTGGACGGCTATGTGGTGAGAATAGCAACGCGTGTCAAACCTAAGTTTCAAAGATTGGGATTCTCTCTCGTATGGGCAAGTAGAAAATGCCAATAGTGAACATGTGAAAAACTATTCTCCTGAATGTATTTAAGTACTTCAACAAGTGGTGGATCAGCAATGCACTGAGACAAAACATCATAGATTATAGTAACTCTGGATTAATTCTTTTCTTCCATTATTTTATTGTTCCATTTTAAATCCACATAAGCCTTCAGCACTTACAGGAGCTTTCTAGAAAGAAGTCCACTGCTTAATTAGAGCCTATTAAAACCCACATCTTTTAGTTCCGAATGTGATACTTCACCCAAAGGTCACTGGATGATTCCCAGTTTTTCTGTTTGAGGAGGAAACGGATAATTGTTCTTTATTCTCTCTCATTATATCATAGACATCAATTCTGTTCCTCCACCATCTATTCACCTGATGATTCGTGGTCTCTTTATTCATTTCTCATGTGGAAGCCCTCCCAATATTCTCTATATGGCTACACTGCCAACTTCTATATTGGCATAACAGTATTCTTTTCATAGTAAATTGCTATATATCCTATACTGAACAAAAAAATGTCCCACCTGTCAAACAATTCTCTACTTGTACTCTTTGTAGAACTGAAAGAGGTTCTCATCCATCCTCATTCTCTTTTGCCTTCTGTCAGAGTGGGATGGCCAAAACCAGGACATACCTTCTTCTATAGTAATAAAATAAGACAAAAGCCTCTTTCTGCACTGTATCTGTCAGAATTTTTGATTTTCACTAAAGGACCAGCAATTTGAATGACAGATAGAAGGACTTTTATTTCTAACTGAAGGTCACTTTCAGAACTTCCATGTATTTCTCTCTTAAAGCTTGGAATAAGTAATTTACAAGCTACATCATTACTGTTAACATTTTTGCTGAGTCTGATCTTTTTGGTAGATCTTTTTCAGCACTTTTATTATTCTTCCCTGTTAGTGTAAGTTGCTTTGGTAGGCAAGCAGCAGTCTTAATAGTTGTCTTCGTGGTGCTAGCAGTTTCTCAGCCATCCTTGTGATAAACTTCTTTCTTAAAGGTTATTAAATTCATCAAATGTTATTAAGTTCCTGGATTCAATGTTGTTCATTTTTAGAGACAGTGTGCTAGCTAAAGTCTTGAAAAAGTATTTTATTCTCTGAGATTCTGTCGCTGTTGGAACTGAAATCTGTTCACCCCACTTGATTCGGAATAATGACTAGTTTTGTTTTATTGTAGAATAATGACTAGTTTTGTTTTGTTGTCGCGTATAATGAGAACTTGACCTTTGCATTTGAGCACAGGTTAAGTGAGAGAAATTAGTCTTCAGAGCATCTATGTAATCAGCTCCTAAATGAAATCTGAAGCTTTAGCAGTGAGGAAGACCATTATTTAAGTCTGGTACTAAACCTTTAACCCCGTTTCACATCCAAAAGCATGACAAGGTATTTGACAGGAGACACTGAAAGTGCGGCACCAGTCTGACCTTTATAGAGTTGGATGAGAGCAAGAATTACTAGTTCAGATTATTACTGGAAGCTGAAAAGAAAACAAGGAGAGGGATGTGATGAAAACCCTTTCAATTTCACATAAATAACACAAGGCTTTCAAGTCAATTTAAGAACATGAATTCGTACACATTAATTTAAAAATTCTAAGCTGTTTTTTAAGAATCAACTGCCACTTAAAATAGTTCCTTGACCTTTAAGACCATATATCTGGCTGACCAGTTTAAGATGGTATCTTTCCATTGCAAATTTAGATGGTAACTCTCCGTTGCACGTCTCTCTCCTTGGTAAATGCATGTAAATACTTTCTCTTCCTTAAAAAAATTGTGACACATTTGGAATAGCAACCATTTCCTTTTGGACATCTTGTAGCTTCATGTGATAAAAGTGCTTAAGAATAATTCCCATGGAATTGTTGCTCATTATGTTCTGCCAGATCTGTGAAGCAAAGATCAAACATTGTAGAAGACAAAGTGTACGTTTCAATTTAATGTTTCCCCACAGTATGGTTACTTGGAGCTGGCGAACAGGAAGAAATCTCAATTTTCATGAGTTATCACATTACCAGTCATATTCTGAACTTTTTTTCAATTTTCCATTCTGAGACAATTCCTCTCAACACAATACTCTTCTAAAGATTTGAGAGCAATGTAACTGATATTTTTTGTGTTTTCAAAGCAAAATGAGTTGACTTCTGGGCTGAAAACATATTTCAGGGCCAAATCAAGTGCCCAGTATTTAAAAGCAGTTCTTCAGTGTTCTGCAGCTGTCTTTCACATACAGATATTTAGTCAGTGAACAGGGAAGAGCAATAGATTAAACTCTGTGTAAAGCGAAAAAAATGCCGAAGATTTAAAGTGGTATTTTAGGTGATCTAAAGTTTCTGGATGTACTGGTTTGCACGGGCAGGTTTTAGTAGTGGAGGACTACAGGGGTAGCTTCCATAAGAAGATGCCAGAAGCTTTCCCTATATCCCACAAATCCAATGCCCACGAGCTTCAAGACAGAACTGCTACTGGCCAAGCCTGAGTGCATGAGCAAAGGCAGTAGCTCCTCTGGGGTAACGTAATTAATAAGAGGGAAAAAAGCCTGCACCACGGCAGCCGGAAGAGAGGAACAAGATATGAGGGAGAAACAGCCCTGCAGACATCAAGGTCAGTGGAAAAGGAGGGGGAGGACGTGCTGCAGGTGCCAGAGCAAGGATTCCTCCACAACCCATGAAGATCCATGGTGGAGCTGAGGTCCACCTACAGCCCACAGAGAGCCCCACATCACAGCAGGTGGACGGTCAGAGGAGGCTGTGACTCCATAGAATGCCCATTCTAGAACAGGCTTCAAGCAGGACCTGTGACCCGCTGGAGAGAGGAGCCCATACTGCAGCAGATTTGCTGGCAGGACTTGTGACTCTTCAGGGAAACTACACTGGAGCAGGCTGTTAATGATGGACTGTATCTAGCTGGAGGAACACATGCTGGAACAGATCATGAGGAACTGCAGCCCCATAGCAGGGATGCACATTGGAGCAGGGGGGAGGGTGTGAGGATGAAGGAGCAGCAGAGCTGCTGTCCATAGTTCCTATTGCCCATTCCCAGTGCATCACTGCGAGAGAGGAGGTAGAGAATTCTGAAGTCAAACCCAGGAAGAATGGAGCGGTGGGGGGAAGGTATTTTAAGGTTTGTTTTTGTTTCTCATTACACTACTTTGGTAATAAATCGTATTAGTTTCCTGAAGTCCAGTCTCATTTGTCTGTGATGGTAGTTGCTGAGTTATCTCTCCCTGATCTCATCTCAGCCCGTGAAACTTTAGTTATATTTCCTCTCTCTCGTACTGTTGAGGAGGGGTGTGACAGAGAGGCTTTGATGGGCACCTGGCATCCAACCAGGGTCAACCCACTACACTGGAGAACTATATAAAGCAACAGAAAATAACTTATTCTGAAGCTCATGAACATAAGATGGGCAGCAACCATATGGTCTTGACTGGTTCCTTATCTTTCCTCCTAACAAAGGAAACATTTTACTACATACACACAGACACAGAAATAATATAAGATACTGTAATTTCTAGTCAGTATGAGGAGAAATTTTCATACTATTCCATGAATGTTAATTATCTTGTACTACAAAACACCAATTTCTGTAATCACTGAAAATTTCAACCATCTTTCTGTGGCCTGTTTTTTATCGCAGTAAGGGAAAACAGAAGACTGTTGCTATAAACTCCTTCAAAATAAATTGATACGGTATGCAGAATGCTATTCAATTACCCTTAGGCTGTGCCTTAAGCACCTCAACTACAATACCCAGGGTCAGGAAGAAGGGTCGGTTTATATTAAAAAAAACCCAAACACACACAAAACCGGAAATCTATAACAAAAAAGCTATAGAAATCACACAGAAAAACTGTGACCTTGATATTTAACCAGATTCACATGGCTTTGTCTGACAAGGCAAGAAGTGACAAGTGGGTGTTCTTAGACAGCCATTGTCCGTCCTCTGAGCTAACAGAAAAAAAGTCATCTTTTTAAAAACCTAAATAATACGGCGACTTCTGGAATATACAGATATCAAAAAAAGAAATTTAATTCACTTTCGTGTGGTTCTAATAAAGCTATATTTACAGAGAAAACTCTGATAGATACTGCTGAACAAGATTAAGTTTAATAATAATTTGAGAAAAGTATACAAGTTGATAACAATGATGACTTTTGTATTAGAGTTCAAAGTGGTTGATGGCTCACTGGCGATCACATTGCCCATAAAGTATATTGCAAGCCACAAGAAAGGGCTTGCAAAGCATCCAGGACCTCTTTGCGTATTCACCCAGCAACGAAAGTAAGCAAATCATCTTATTCAAATGGAGAGTACTATGTTGTTGTGCCAACTGCATTCTATAGGCTCAGCCAGTCGTGAGTCAAAACCCGTTTGTGGTCACGTCTGTGTATCCTAAAAAGCTAGCAATGTAACAACATAATGAAACAATTGGCACAAAACGCGCAAGCTGCTAAATGTCAGAGAGAACGTTAAATTGCTTTTGGGAAAGAACAGAGTAAGAACTGAGAGTTACAGTGCCACTTTATTTTCTCATCTCTTCAGTTCTGGCCACTCAGTAATCAAGAAGATACAGCATAAATGGGAAATGGGAGAGGGCTATCATAGAGTATAGAGGTGCTGAGTACCCTATGTACAAAAAGCGATTTAGGAAAACCATGATATTAGCTGCCTTTGGATAACTGAAAACATCTTTTCCTTCAAAAAAACCCCCAGAACTGGTGGACAGGTACTAAAATTAAGAGGCAACAAACTCAAAAAGTTGGTTTGTGATTACATGTTCAAAGTTAAGTGCTTAGAATCACAGAAGATGGAAGGGACTCATCCTCATTTGGAAGGGACCCAGAGGATCATAAAGTCCAAATCCTGGCGCTGCACAGGACATCCCAAGAGTCACACCATGTGCCTGAGAGCATTGTCCAAACACTTCTTGAACTCTGTCAGGCTTGGTGCTGTGACCACTTCTCTGGGGAGTGTGTACCAAGGTCCAGTCACCCACTAGGTGAAGAAACTTTTCCTGATATTCAGCCTAAACCTCATTTGACACAATTCCAGGCCATTCCCTAGGGTCTTGTCACTGGTCGCCAGATAAGAGACTGGTGTCTGCCCCTCCTTTTGACTCTCTGTAGTAGTTTAATGTCTTTCTTATCCTGTGGCACCCAAAGCTGCCCCCGGCGCTCGAGGTAAGGCCGCCCCAGTGCAGAGCAGAAGGGACAATCCCCTCCCTTGCCCGGCTGGCCATGCTGTGCCTGATGCCCCCCAGGACATGGATGGCCCTCCTGGCTGCCAGGGCACTGCTGGCTCATGTTCAACCCCCAGGTCCCTTTCCACAGCTCTTCTTTCCAGCATCGTTACCCAATCCAAACATACTTAAAGATATATAAATGTCAATAAATTTATTGTATGTCCAATGTAAAAGTTTAAATAACTTTCTGTTTCTCATATTCAAGAAAATTGCTCTTCAAGAAATATCCCAGGAAGGAAAATATTTCTTTTACAGATAAACCACAATGAAATGAATAGGATTGTTAGTGCCTTTAGAAATATCTTTCGTTTCTGGTATGTAATAAGAGTTTTTTAATTGGTATTACTTGTTCTTTAAAAAAATGAGGCAAAGTAATCAGTGTTGAAATGTATCTGGGTATTTATATGCAATTTATACTATAATCTTTTTATGTGTCACAACGGATGAGCACTGTGTCTTTTCCTCTTTTAAAAAAATATTGTTCAAATTACTTGGCAATAAAAATGTTAGACAGTGTATTCTAGCCAACTGACCTTTAAAGTATATTTACTTGACTATCGGGCACTTTTCAATATGTGTGGATTTGGCACTAGACACATTATTGCATAATTTGTCCATAATACAAAAGATGAAGTTCAGGATCTACTAAAGAAAAACAAACAAAACAAAACAAAACAAAAAACCCAACCAAAAAAAAAACCAACCCACAATGCCAGACCACAACCCTACAAAGTAGCTTTTGTCAATGGCTGAACCATAGCTTTCCATTTACTGAGTTTCCAGCGTCTCACCTTAATGCCAGCAGACATCAGCACAAAGGAGTACTTCATTCTCCCAGGCTAACAACGAACCGGAGAAAGGTACCACTATTTTGAATCTACTGTCTCCTCAAAAGAACTTAACAGCTGGAACTTGTCTTGCCCTGATAAGCCAGTGTAAGCATGCATTTGCGATAGGGTTTGTTAGATCAATAACATCTATGTGATTAATATTGTAGGGGGTCTAAATAAAGAGATAGTTATTCATACTTAATTTTATTTATGAAGGAATTGTTCTATGAAAATTAACTACAAACTTTAGGGACAAACATTTAATGCTTTTAGTGACTATATTTGTCAATATCTTAATTGCTGAAGGATTTACCCGATGTGAGAGACATTTGAAACTGAATCTTACTAATGCGCCAGGCAATAGGAGAGGGGAAAGACTTATGTTTCATTAAAGTAAGGGCCTTTGGTAGTCCAGTATAGAAGGCAACACCTAACCTGGGTAAAAGAATTCTTGTTTTAATTAAGAATAATGGCTGACTCAGAACAGGAAAAAGATGAACTTTGGGAAAAAATATGAAAACTTTATAAACTTTTCAAGTAGTACTACTTACTGATTTTAAGATTCTGACTGAAAAATCCACTACAACGTCTTTGTAAGCATTTTTAATAGTTATCTTTTTCAACTAGTATAAAAAATAATTGGCTCCTAAACTCTAATCCAGATTTGTCTGGGTTGGATTTCCAATTGATTTAGTTTGCTATACTTCGTCTCTTAGACAATGAGATCCTGTTACTGAAATTTCTCTCTCCATAATGCAGTTGTCTCTTGAAATATTCTGAATGTGATGCAGGTCTTTTGTTAGGAACATCATTACAAACTATACAATAAATTAAAAGGACATATCCAGAAGGAAATAGTGACATTTAGGCATACTACATGAATATTCTCAACTTTTATGTAATACAGGAGACAAGCCCTTTTTTTGAAACTTCAACTCAAAGAATACGCACTTAAATCTTTTGGACAAGCTGCCCAGATTGAAGCCAAAGAATCTGTAACTGTGTAAACATGACAGCCCTTACCCAGAACAGTTTGTTAGGATTCCTGAATTTGCTTGCCAAGAAAGGAGTTAACCAAGGCAACAATTAGGAAACAGTTATAAAGAAATACAGTCACTAAAAACAGAAGTGTTCACAAGAAAGAGGAAGAGTGAAATAATTCAAGAGGCTGTAGTCAGAGAAGCTAAGTCAGTTTGGGTTTTTGAGATGGGGGAGGCAAAGAATTCATGGGGCAGCAAGGAAACAGCAGACTTGTTGCAAGGAGAGAGATGTAGCACACTGGGATTGGTGCTGAACAGCTGTGACTGATATGGAGAGAGATGTAGCACACTGAGGTTGGTGCTGAACAGCTGTGGCTGATGTAAGTTTTGATGCTTGGACATTAGCCTGGAAGAAGTACGTATCTCACTGGTGTGAGGCTCTGGATAAAAGCTTATCCATTAACTGAAATGCAGTTGGAAACAGAACTTATAAATATGTTCTTCTGCTTTTCAAAGGCATGGCACAAGCTTGGCACATATTGAAGGGCTGGCAGTCCTGCAAAGGCAATTGCATGCTGCCAATTCAGTGAGATTCACAGGCAACTGCTCCAAGCAAAGGAAAACCCAGGTCTCAGTAAAAACCCAAAGGATGATTAATGCAAGGCATTTCAAGCACTATTAGCAGTGAGTGTGTGTAAGATTTAAAAAAAAAAACAAACATTTTGCTTCTCTACCATCTTGGGCAATGCCTCAGAAGAACTTCCTGCAAAATCAGGACAACCTGCAGAAAAATTATCGTTCTCCCAGCACTAGAGTGCCATTGCCAGGACCCCAAAGACACAGTGACCCTCTAGAAGAGGCACAGTATCTTCAAAACTCCCCTGGAAAAAGAAGATTAAACAGAACAGAATTCCAAACATAAGGTGTTTCAGCAGCATTGAAAAGACTAGAATTGCACTAAATATTAGAGGATTTCTAAGGCCCTCCCAAAGGGCAGGCAATGAAATAGGTTCATTGAAAGAAGCATCACTGAGGTCTGAGAGAGAAAGAAAAGGTGGAATAGGGTGCATAAAAAAGAAAAGAAAACCCAAAATACTAACAGATTGCATGAGCTTTAGTAATAATACAGTATACTTTAAAGAACTAAAACATATGAACAAATCCTGTGCAGTTTGTTATCCATATACAGATCAGCCTAGTGATACTTCTTTCATAAAAAAATAAAACAAAAATTGCTGTTATTGTCGTATAGTTTGAACTCCTACCTGTAATAACACATCGTTCTCATACATTCCCTGCAAAAGAATGGCAGTTAGAACCTGGACTGATTTTTGGTTTTATACAAGAATTGTACCCATCACTTACAATTATGAGTGTCAAAATCCTTAGACCTTTTGAACAAAGAAGATAATGCCCTGATCAAGGCTCCAGGAACACGAAATATGTCACGTATTAGCTACAAGGTAGCATACCTATTCTCCATACATTTTTGAGGCAGCTATAGAGTGACAGCAAAACATTCGCCACAGACGCCAACAGACGACCATGGAAAATAAGTAGTGAAAAGGTTCCTAATTTAGCCTACCGTTTTGAATCTCCCAAAAAAGTTTTCACAAAATCAAGATAACAGTTAGCACTTGTTAAGCTTTTAAGGCAATCTGAGGAAATAACAGTCCTACTACTATGAAGAGTTCTAAAATGGGATCCAAAATAGAAAGGAATCTCTGCTCGTGGAGACGTTGCAGATGCAGACTACCCACCAATCTCTTTCTTGAAACCCACAGCAGCTAAACACAATTTTAATTACAGCACAGTACTGCAAAGCAAGCATCCTCTCAGAAAACATTTTCTACATTATACAGGAAGGCAAATACTTACAAGACTGAAAAGCACTATTGATATACTATTTCAACTTCCATCATATTCTTTAGATAGGGAAATGCATGTGATACTGGTAAGGTTGAAACAGTGGAGATTTGCCTCTAATCCTAATAGCTAACACAGAACCATTCATAGCTTCAGCTTAGTTCCTGAAAATGCTTAGTAGTTTTTCTAATTCTCTCTTCAAGTAAGCTTGCAACACTTTTTCTGGTAACAGAACAGCACATGGTTCTATTATTGTTTATTGTAAATTTAAGTCCTTTAAAAAGTTGCATGAAATATGCTTCCTAAACACATGTTAGCTTTCAGCAGTTCTTCACAAAGAACTGTTGGACACCTTTTCCCTCCCACAGTTTTATATTTCATTTTGGCAAAGACAGAAACATGTTCCCAGTAGAAAACAACCCAGCCAACGGCTAGCCTTCAAAGAATGAAAAGAAGTAAGAGACAATGGGCATTCCTCCTCCTTGATAAATCCCTGGCTACCCACAGGTATACATGTCTGCTTTGAAGGTTTTCTCTTAGTTTAATATTCATTAAGAGAATATCAAACTCAGCTAGTCTCATTACCGAATCTTTTTGATTACCCTCTTGTGTATTATTTTAATTTCTGTTGTTCATATGTTCATATATAAAGCTGAATGAAAACGTATTAAATACTAACAGTGCCAGAGAATTCCCACATAACTATAACAGACATCTCGACAGCTAGAAAAGGCTCAGCTCCTTCCGTTTAATATTACTCCACTGATTTGGTCCAAACAATATCTACTCTCATGCTTCACTTTTCTACATGCACCTGTTTTCCCCCCATCCCCTTTGCTTCCTGCTCAACAATTTCACTTATTCTTCCAAACTTGCATAACCACACGTTAATCCACGTTAATGATGGAAAAGATCTCCAAAATCATTGAGTGCAACTTTTAGCCAGCCACCAGATTGTCAACTGGAACACAGCACTAAGTGCCATGTTGAGTCGTTTCTTGAACCCTTTCAGGGATGGTGACTCCATCACCTCCCTTGGCAGCCTTTTCCAATTCTTGACAACCCTTCCAGGGAAGAAATTCTTCCTTATGTCCAGTCTAAACATCTCTTGGCACAGCTTGAGGCTGTGCCCTCTTATTCTGGCCCTTGTTGCCTGGGAAAAGAGGCTGACTTTCACCTGGCCACAACCTCCTTTCGGGCACTTGTAGAGAACAATAAGGTCTCTCCTGAACCTCCTTTTCTTCAGGCTAAACACCTCCAGCTCCCTCAGCTGCTCCTTACAGGACTCTCTCTCTAGACCCTTCTCCAGCTCTCTTGACCTACGGTCTTGTGCAGTGTTTCAAGCTAACTTGTACTCAGGCTACTCTTGTAGGCAATCAAATGCAATCACAGAATCATACTTGGAGAACTTGATTCATGAGAAACAAGTTAGGAGCTGGAATTATAGAGGTCATGCACGTAGTCTGGTCCTTATTTTGATAACAGAACATGTCTAAGTATTTGATACATTAGCATCAGAAAAAAAATGTGAATGCTGTGCAATTAAACTCTGCAATACTATGGTTAGGCAATTTCCAATTTCTTAAAACTTGCAGTGACAGAAGTTGTTTGGCAGAAGTTTGTGGTTACAGTGACTTTGTTCCCCAAGAAATGAGTTACATATGTTGAAAAATCTTTCCCACCAAAAATATACACCTTAGAGAATATATGCTCAAAACAACTCATCCAAAGCTCTTCCCAAATTTCATAAAAAGGGATGATTCAGTTTGTGTCTGTGTCCTCAATCTGGAACATGTGGACAGCATTCAGCCTCCTTTCTTCAACACTAGTCTCAAGATAGCTTCTGCTCTGTGCAAGACTTTAGATTGGTATCAGTAGTGTTGGTTAAACTCACTTTTGTCTTGCTGCTGAGACAACTTATACCAGTCCTAAGGTGGTGGCCACTGCACCCTGAGGTACCCATGGCATGCTGCAGCACCATTTTCAAGACACCTCACACACACAAGCATTAGGGTAGTTCCTTTGTCCAGGCTGGATGGCAGCAGGCAATAGCCTTCTTTACTTTCAAAACAAAAATAAAAACAAAGAATGGTGAAATTTGTCGAGTAACACAACAGAGACAATGCAAAACAGAGAAATCCACATGCTCTCTGTGTATAGCAATCAATGACATCACAAACCTGTTCCTCCTCTGTGAGCACTGGCGTTCCTTTGAGCAGCATCACACTACTTTTGGCTGCTCTTACATGTTAATAAAGTACTCCAAGAGACAAGGCTTCAGGGAAAATTTTTAATTGTATGTGTGCTTTGAACCACTATCTATATAGTTTTCATTTTCTTATTGATTCATGTCCGCACAGAGCAAAAATATTTAAATTCTTGCTATGTCATTGTCCACTCAGGGTAATTAACCTTGTCTCTGCTTTGACCTTCAGTTTGTCAAAAATAATATGAAAAGGAAAAATAAAATTTTCTGCTGCATGTTAGAAAGCAATCAAAACATTCGAGGCCAATGTCTCTCCTGCTTCCATGTCTTCTACTTAAAGAGTTTGAATTTTAATATAATTATTTATCCAAGGTTTGTTTGGGTTTTGGTGAATTTTTTCCAACTTTCCTTCAGTTATTTAATGGCTGGGTACCCCTCTTATGGTTTCTGTGTCAGGTTGATTTTTCCCTAACTGGAACAAAATCTTTTTCTGCAAGTACGTCACAGCACTTCTTGAATAAATAAATACTGATAATGAGAGAATTTCAGAACACAAAATTATTTTCAGGCGTTTTATTTTGCCTAGGTATATTTCTAAGTTTGCAACTCATCGTAACACTCTTTCAGAGATGGAAGAATCTTTATTTATCTCGTAAGTCATGTACAATTACCACTTCCTTTCCTTAAATACGTGTTTATATGTAATTTTTACTAAGCTTTTTGCAAGTTAAATATACAAGTAAATTCATCCAAATGATATCCAAGACAATAATCTGCAAATTTATATTTGAATTAATGTGTTCATCAAAAATTTCTGGTCAGATGTCCTCTGACGTTTCTTGTCTCCTAAACACATATTTCATGTACTTATGATGAGCAGACAGTCTCATACTTGCATATTGTGATTCCCAACTTCAATAAGAATGATTAGCCTGCCAAGCTTTCTCAATAATTCCAAGTCATGCATTTCATTTTAAAGGTTTCAGACAATAGTTTTCCCATTAACAGGAATCTGAAAAAAATTAAGTCAGGTAAGACTACAAAAAAGGATTACAATACTTGATAGTGAATTTGCCCTGACAGTGCAAGCTTAGCTTCCATCTGAATTTAAAGGTAGTAAGGGAAAAAAAGTAGTATTTTACACCAGTACTACAAAACTGATATTATATCCAAGAACATTTTATTCCAACATAGAATCAAGTGTCTAAACAAAGATATTTTCTTAATGGAAGCCAGGTAACAATAGTCTTTCAAAAGTGTTTTCCAAAACAAAATTGGAATAAATTTGAATATGATTAAATAAAGCTTTATAGAAAGAAAACTTCTTCTGATGTTATAAACCAAATCTGGTTTTGTCTTTCGTTACACGTTTGACACTGAAATACACTAAAAGACTTTTTTTTCTTTGGTTCAATTTCCTGACATGAAAGGAGCTAAAACCTGCCAGAATTTTTATTATGCTCTTAAATATGCTCTTTTATTATGCTCTGTAAAATAAGCATACAGGTAGCCTAGAATAAATCATTAGTTATTTTATATCAGATAACATTTTGCAAATATTATGAGTATAATCAAACACAATATCAAGTAAGTATGCAGGATGGTTTGGGAAATCAGGCAGTAAAACGGGTCACCTGGCTCAAAGCTTGACTCCCTCCTTTTTCTTTCCTAAATGTAAGAAAGTAAGCACTATCATGGTAAGCAGCTGAACATCATCACAAATTAGCTGGCTACAAAAAACCACCACCCAATATACACCTACAGCTCCTGGAGGACACCACTCCATAGCAGGTGGATGCCTAAAGGAGGACGTGAATGGGAAACCCACACTGGAGCAGGCTCCTGGCAGGACCTGTGGCCCCATGGAGAGAGGAGTCCACTCTGCAGCAGGTCTGCTGGCAGGACTTGTGGAGGACCCACGCTGGAGCACGCTGTTCCTGAAGAACTGGACCCTGTGGGAGGGACACACACTAGAGCAGTTTGTGCAGTACTGTATCCCCTCCCATAGGGAAAACCCACACTGGAGAAGTTCATGGAGGATTGTTTTCCCTGGGTGGGACCCCAGGATGGAGCAGGGGAAGAGTGAGAAGAGGAACGAGTGGCAGAGATAACGTGATGAACTGAGTGCAACCCACATTGCCCATCCCCTTGCACCACTGCGAAAGAGGGGTTAGAAAATTTAGGAGTAAAGCTGAGTCTGGAAAAAAGGGAGGGGTGGGGGCAAGGTGTTGTTTTGAGATTTGGTTTTTATTTTTCTCATTATTCTACTTTGATTTCATTGGTAATAAATTAAATTAATTTTCTCGAGTCAAGACTATTCCACCCATGGCAGTAATTTGTGAGTTATGTGCCCTTGGCCTAGTCTTGATCTATAAGCCTTTTGTTGTTTGTTCTCTGCCATGCCCAGTAGAGAAGGCAGAGAGCAGCTCCGGTGGGCACCGGGCAACCAGGCAGGGTCAACCAACCACACCCTCTCCTTGCCCCAAAGTACAAAAAAAGAAACTGGGTTTTGCCAGAAAAATAGCCATTTTGTTTATCTGCCTCACAATCTACCATGCTCCGTTGCTAAGAACGGAAATGGGCTGTTTTCTCTGTTTATTTCTGTGGGTGGAAATTCAGGAAACACATACTGGATAAAAGCATTTAGATCTTTTGAATTAGGACGTGCTTGGTTGACAGCATCCCAGAAAAACCCAAGAATAGCTATGTATTTCCATTCACACATATTACTTGTTTGAAGTAAGTGTATGGATGAGGTAAGTTTGTGCACCGTTTCTGGATGCAGATTGAAGAGGTTGCTAGCTGAGGCTTACACACCTGGTGTGAGCACCTTGAGAAGCAGGCCTCTCACTCAAAAACATACCAGGCATTTGTGCATTGTGTTCTGCAAAGGTGTGGAGGGCAGCACGGTGCAAATGTCTCAGTGCTTTTTGGCTTAGACAGTCTAAGTTCAGTTGTGTTAATTTAAATTCACCTGGACCCAAGATAAGTCAATTCAGAGCACCTGCTCCTGTACCTACTTCTGTTTCTTTTTGCTAAAGGAAGGCTTACTAAATTGGAGAGTTTCGCACAAACTTGAGGGTTCTGTATGACAATGAAAGTACTGGGCAACAGCCATTGTGCTATGGACAAAACACGACATACTAAGCTACCAGAGCCAAGAGCTAGGAAGCACATAAAATGATAGTTATTCATGAGACATTATTTCACAATATCTTTTCTTTTGCACACCCATTAGGGTATGGCTTAATTACATAAGCACATATTGTTAAGTGCAGAGGCTGCTCAAAGCATTCAACACTATTTTCATTTAAATAGAGCGGACAGGCAGAAGAATAACATCACTGTTGATGATCAACATTAAATAGGATTCTTTGTCTTAATAATTTCATTTTTCTAATCTCCAGCAAATAGCGTGTTCAAAAAGAATGTGTTCCAGTATTCTGGTCACAGCAGATTAATAAAGTCTTTCATTCGAAAATTCTTGTTTTCTCTCTCTAATTGGAGAAGATTTTTGTTATATAATATTGATTTTTCCCTAACTGGAACAAAATCTTTTTCTGCACGTATGTCACAGCACTTCTTGAATAAATAAATACTGATAATGAGAGAATTTCAGAACTTAAATTCACCTGGAATTTCAGACTGACAGTTTTGGGGTGGTTTGTAACCAGCTTTTGCAGAAGATAAACGTGGTAGCTGCTCTTACTCCAAGCTGACCTTGACTCCCTGATGGCAAATTTAAAAAAAAAAAAAAAAAAACAAAAAGACAAACTCAAAAAAGAAACAGAGAAGAGGGAAAGAGGTTTTTAAGTAAAAGCAATCATTAAAAAGTAGAGTGTTTATTCCTGAGATGGATTTTAACATGCAGCCTAGCTTCTGCAACAGACACAGGATATGTTTTTATCAGCCACTACAAAGCCTCACGATATTGTTCTCATCATGGTGTTTTCAGTGTCTGAAAACCAGCTCTAGAGTACACATAAAATGTAGTAACAATAAAGGAGTAAAACATCTTTGAGCAGAAAATGAACTGGCTAAACAAAAGGCAACAACATGTTTTCCCAGTTCCCAATGTCACACTCAAGTCATTTAATCATCTTATATTGCAGAAGACTCAGCTGCAGCCTTGACGATGGTGTTATTGCATGTTCAGTTCTACTGTCTACCAGGATAAAACTACTTTGGTGTTAGTTCAAGGTACAGAGATTATGCTCAAGCAGAGGAAAGAGCAATTAAATCAGGCACTCCTGAGATTGTCAGTGAACATACAAACTGAACTTACAAATCGGGTAGTAATCCAACTTAAGACAGGACAGCCACTGTTCTTGAGGAGGATTATGATCTGAGTCATCAACTTTATACAAAATTAGACCCTTATTAGTATCAAAGAAACCACCATTGATCATTGAGATACAAAATGGGAACAGCATTTTACAACTTAAACAAATCATTGGTGCTTTTGAGCTGGTGTAGGGTATGAACATTGATTTCCCTCATCTCCTTAACTTTCATTTATTTAAGCATCACAAAATAAAAAATGCTGTGTTTGTAGGTATTTCAGGATACCAAAAAGGCTAATATTTGAAACTATTTGTAAGAATTTTATAAAACTATTATAATTCTTACTACATAAATAAAAGTTTCACTGAGATATTTAAGTCATACATCTAGCTACAACACAGGAATATCACATCAACTATAATTTGCAGGAATGTATTTTATAAAACAAAATTCCGAAGACTTATCATAATAAGAACTTTGGCTCTACTTCTTTTCTTTGAGCATATGTTTTGAAAAATGCCACAAGGCTGACCTCTGCTGGGTCATAAATTATCGAGCCTCTGGAGTGGCACACATTTAAAAATGTATCAAGCATGAGAAAAAGCAGGAGTTTTTTAGAATCACAAAGTATTTTTCACAGATCTCAACATAAAAAGGACATTATTCTTCACAGTCTCTCACAGGAAGAAAGTGAATATGCCGCAAGTCATTGTAATAAACAAGAAACTAATGATCCTCTACTTATTCACTCACTAGTATTTGAATATAAAATTAGTTAAAGGACTCAGAACTACTGCTTTTTATGAAATTAAGTTTGAAAGTTATCACTGCAAATATCCTTTGAAATCGCACAACAAGTCTTAGTCATTCACAAGACCAGATCCCCACATGATAAGTGCTCAGGTGAAAAAAGGGAAAAAAGAAAAGCTTGCAGAAATAGAAATATGTTACATCCTGCCTTTTATTCACTTTTGGAGTCTGCCTAGAAGTATCAAGCTCAATTCTTCCTCTGTTCAGCAGGAAACTCACAAATAATCACCAGAAGCTTCCCTCTCAGTCATCACTAAAGTTTCAGAGAACCTTATAAATCACAATTATAAAGTGTAAAAAATTCACAGAAAGAAGTAGCAGTAGACAGCCTCAAATTAGCATCCGTGTACCTATAATTCATACCAGCCACCAGATCACGCTTCTATGTATCTTACTCTCTGCCTCAACCCCAGGCAAAGAAACTGCAACATACCAGAGACATACCTTAACCTCCTTGACCAGACTACTGGGCAGAGCAGGGATGATTTCTGTTATCTTCAAAAGCAGTCATGCCACAGCAACATAAAATGTGACCCCTATTTGCTGTAAACACTGGAGTTTGACTGAAGAACAAAAGTAACTAATGCTGTTTTCTTTAGTTGCCTCAAAAATCAAGAGAGGAATGAAAAATCAGCTGTTTCCCATCATCCCCTAAATATCAAGCCACTGACTGAAGCTAATGAACTTAAATAAGTATGTGACTCACATGTGAAAATCCATAGCATGCAGACTGAGGAGCTGTGAGTTTTCGCCCAGTTTTCTACACATGATGAGTCATTATACTTACCCTTTTCTTACTATGCCTTGAGCTCATGCCTTGGGTTTGAGTAAATATCTACGAAAAGGTCTTCTGAAGATACCAGGAAGAGTTAAAATTCACCATTTTCCATCATTCAATAGCCTGAACATAAAAAAAAAAAAATGGCAAAACACATCCAGCTCCATCTTCTACCCAAAGAGTATTACGCTCCCTTCCCAACTCAAATCTGCTGCTTATCAAGTACTTCTTTATTTTAATGTACCCCACAAGATAATCAACTGAACTCCTGAACAAGCTTGACAGAGTTCAATAAATGTTCTGTGATTCTGTTCTTTTTTCTGATAAATGGGAAAGATTGATGTAATGCAAATTCTCAGTTGAAGGAAATAATTCCAGATAACTTGCATAATCTACAGTTTTATAAAAGCTGCAAAAAATGCAATTCTCTAATGTCAGTCAGTACTAAGTGTAGAGGTCATATGAGATGAGTCATCTGATTTTATGCAACAATCTCCAATTTAGACTATCAAAAACCACATTAGCCCCTTTGCCTCAGCATTATGTCAGGAAGCCTTGTTCAGTATAAAAGAAACTTTTTACAGACCCTTGATTTTCCAGAACAGTCTTTCCTTTCTCTTTTTTTTTGCTTATGTGACCTACGTATCTTTTTGTCAGACATTTGAGTTAGAAGCGACCATGTTTGAATTTATTTTCAACGTGCACTGTGCCATATTAATGCCTCTGTTATTACTGAACAGTCTGAAAACACTGATAAGATTAGATAACAATGCCAACAGATTTTTATTTTCATATCCTCGAAGAGAACTAACTGATAGGAAAATCTATTGATTTGATGCAGAAAACCCACAGAGCATCTCTCCAGGAAATCCCTTATCCCGTATCTGTACATTTAGGTCATTCTTAATCACTTGAACTCTTACTGACATTACCCAGGAATAATTTTATCAGATGCTACTAAATGAAATGCTATAATGAGCCTATTGTATCCACAATATTTGGCCATATCCTTGACTCCATCAGTACTTCCAAGGAATCCATAAAAAACAAGTAAGAGCTAAGTCTATTGTTAGTTTACCTAAATCTTCTGTATACATAACCCACCTCCATTAAATTTTCACTAAAACCTGTGAAACATTATAAAAGAAATGTGTTAAGCTCCATCACTAAGGAAAGCAAGTTTGCCATGCAATAGTACGCTCTCTATAAAGAATTAAAACAATGCATTTAATAGACTTTAGCTCAACTACTCTGCTTTAGGTTTTCCCACTGTAATTCTAAATCAGTTTTTCCCATTTTGCCCAGCTTTTCCATCAGACTCATTTACTATTGGCTATTTGGGTCATTCTCAATTATTCTCCCGAAAAACTGTGTATTTGAAACTGTTCTGCTAGTATTCTGCCTTTGTCAGGACAATGAGATCTTTTCAGCTTTAGTTACCAAAAGTTAAAAAAAACCCAATGAAATTGAAAGTTACTGTCTGGAATCAGCACTGTTTAAACATCCTGCTTCTTTCTATTACTTTTAAAAAGAATTTCACAAACATGTATCAGCTTCCTTCCTTTTAAACACACTCTAAATCTCCTCTTTGCTATTTAATTATCTTGGCAATATTAAATGTGAGTTAAACGTACAAACAAGAACTCATGAAAAGGATCTTATGTCACATAATTTTACATCATTATACTTAGTAAATTAGTCAATTCCTTTTAGGCAGTAGAATGCGACATTCACTTCTAAAACGCTATTTATATAGAAAGAGAAGATGTCCTAGATGCACAACTATTCTAAAATCTGAGATTCTAGAGAAAAAAAAAATCAAACCCCAAAAATTGACATCTAATACAGGATTATGTTGATTAAAAAATATCATACTGCAAATATTTGGAAATAGAGCTGAAAAACCCATTTTATAAGCTTTCTTTCTCTGAAAAGCTTCTCCTCACTTCTGCTTGAAGACTAATGAATTTATGAAAATAGTAATGTTAATGTATAACAGCTATTATAAAGTACATCGAAAGTTCCAAAGTAATAATATACCTACAGAGTCGTATCTGTGAGCCTATGGATTTTAAACCTAAGACATATGAGCTTATCTAGAGCAAGAATCCTAGGCACTCAGGCAATAGGAAACTTTAAAAATTGCGATCAAGAAATAAAGCAGGTTATTTGAGTTAGCACAGTCTCTGTGAAAGAAAGATGCTCTTACATCTTTACAATGTAAAACATTTTAGAAAAGAGGGCAAAAAAAGCTATGGCATATCAGCACAATAAATCAAAAAGTGTGGTATATGAATGTACTATCTTCTTCACTTTAATTCCTTTCCATTTAGTAGAATATGAAGGCAAGATCACACAGATTTTGCCTAAGCTTCGTCTGATATGAAGTAACATCTGAAAATAATTTCAGAAAATAACGTTAGTCATCAACATTCTCTGTAGTCATGAATGTAAACAGCTGATATCACAATCCTGGCAAATCAATCAGGAGTTAAAGAGACCTCTCACAAAATATGAGCAATTAAATAATCCTTACGTATTAGCAAATAAGAATGGTAGCTATTTTAGGTAGTCCATTAACAGCACAGGACTAGACCAAAGGGGTTTGCAGATGACTGAACAGCAATTTAGGAGCTGGAACAAGCTGTGTTTATGTAAGGAAAAAGAGCAGTGTTAAGCAAAGACTCAGCTCCCATCTCATGAAAGGAAGATAAATACCATTATTTCCTCTTCAAGGAAGTGCTGGAGCAAAAGTGTCACAGATGTGTCACTAATAACTGGTAGGTCAGGAGAGATATTATGCTCAAGGTGGAGTAGAGGGTGAGGGAAAATAGATTGTTCTGCAGGGGGCAAAGAACACAGCAAGAAAAGACCAAAACCAAGAACAACACACCACCACCACTGAAAGAGAAACAAAAAACCCAAAAAAAACCTACCCCAAACAAACAACAACAGCAACAAAAAAAACCCTAAAAAACGAACAAAAAAACCCCCCAATCCCAAAACAGGGAAAAAAAACCAAAAAACCAAAACAGAACAGGGACAAGGAAACTGCTCCCATACAATATGTTTCTGCTCAAAGATCTTGCACAAAAGTCTGATACTACCATGAAAACTAATGGCGTTACACTAGAAGTTTCAGTACTATGAAGTTAAATATTATAAAAATTTTAAAAGAACTAGCTGCTACTTACATGCAAGATTATACCAGATGCTCCACTTAGATGACAAAGAGAGGTTTAAGTGGACCAAAAAAGCAGCAACATCTTCTGCCTTTATTGAGTCTTCCACCTGATGTGCTTTAAAAGAATGTCAGCTAGTCCTCCATTTAGTGAGGCTCCTCATAACAGTCACTAGGATAAGCAAAACAAAGTTTGGCTTGTGGGCCTTATGGTTCAATGGAAATAAACCCAGGGGAGGCCATGATGTTCAGTCTTGGCAATATCAAGACACCACAGGGCTTTAACACTGAAGTAAACGTTAAAGTCCTGAGAAACTTAATATCAAAACTGAAACCTCTATTGCCTGCAGTTTAGGGTTAGAGAATCTGTTTTTTCTGGGATACTTTATCAAGTTTACCGTCTTCTCTGAACTATCTTTCAAGCTTGCTTTTTCTAACCTCCATCCTGAAAGGAATAGGAAAATTTACCTAGTTAACCTTACTTTTGTGTTCCTACCATATTCATCTTGCATATCTGCACTTGGTTCAGCTGTAAGGAGGAGCCATACCCACACAACTTCTGTTATTGAGATGAGCTTTTCTAAGTGTCTCCCAAGACAGGAGCATGGTTAAAATTCAGTCTGTGAGATTATGATCTCAAATAAAATTCCCTCCCTACAGCCCCTTCAAGGTTTTCAAAGATACTTTGTATTTTTCACAGCCTTGGGAATGAAGAGCGATTTTTTTTGGTTTGTTTTTACCACAGTCATGGAACTAAATATTTGAAACAAAAGAACAATTGATTTATAGAAACATATGGCATATCGTCAATCTCTTATCATGAAAACTAATTAGTAAATGCTAATTGTTGTTTAAAATAGACACAGGAAGACTACATATTTTTTAGAAGTAAAAATAGGCAAAAATTTAACAGGTGAGTAGAGGACTTATTGGTAGACAGTAAGATTATTTTGAAAGGCAGATAAAATGGCTTCAACTTCTCCTCTGCAATTTAGGAAGTGATGGCAGAGATCACTTAGGATGGGCTTCCACTTTTATGCAAGATTAGCTTCCAACCAGCCTTACTCATTATTATACTTCATGGATTAGTGAAGTAACAAAATATATGTCAGTAGTCTAGTTATAGTCAAAGTGTGACAGCATGTAAACGTACACAGAACACTATGGCACGTCTAAAAGATTTTCTCACCCTTGAAGACCTAGCACAAAAGGTTAGAAATGGCCTCAGACAATTTTTAAACATAATTTTAATATTTTCCTGGCATTTGAAAAGTGTACCTTCCTGTATCGAATTTGCTTAAGAAAAAGATTATTGATATGAAGTCCAAGTATCGCTGTGAGAACAGGTCATGAAAACATGTGCTGCTCAATATCACACTGCCCAAGAAACAACCCAATCTATTAAAGCAACCACTTTGTAATGTACATCGTGAAACTTATTGACTGGTTAGGAAGCTAGCAAGGTAAAAATGCTGTCAATATTGCACTACATTTTCTACTCAAATGTCAGAAATTTGTAGAGATGTCTGCTGTCTTCTCTCTAAGCATAGGCTATCCTGACATTCAATATGATATGAAATGCTGTTCTTCAAATCTCTAATGGATAGCATGAAATCACGACTCTAGGTATATACAGGAAAACGGCAATGCTTTAATAGCTAAAAAAGTGCTGTCAGAATCAACTATGTAATATGTACAGTCAGGTTTTAAGTACACTAGATTTCATAATGGGAAACTAATCAAATCAATATAAATGCATGTACGCTACAATGTCACTTCAATATTTGAACTCCCTTCTTAGAGGAAGCTCAAGGCTTTAAATTTTTCTGATAAAGTATATTCTATTGTCAACTACCCGGCTTTGTACAGCAATATGCAGTAAGAGCATAGGGGAAAAAGGCTGGGTTGCCTATCAGAATGGGTCGGCATTATATAAAGTTAATGGAATTTCAACGGAAGCTCACTCAAGCTGTAATGCACCATATGAATCAGAAAATTGAGAATTAGTTTTCAAAAATAAATCTGCCACGTTAGGGTCAGCAATGTTACAATCTGCCCCTGAGGGAGGTTAACTAAGGTTCTTGTTAATAGATCCCTCGGGGCAGACTAGCATGACACAACGCCAAATGAATGGTGGGGTTTTTATAAATAGAACGACAGATAGGTAGACAGACAGACAGATAACAGGTTGATTTTGGAATAATTCAGTTTAAGTTGAAAGGAAGAATATAGCAGATTTGGTCATTATCTATAGAAATATAGCAATATAGAAGTGCAATGACTACACTTGTAAAAATATACGAGGAAAAGAAAGGATAAGAGCAGATAGTGAAGAGGAAAGATATCACCACCCTATGAGACCTGATTGTTGTCATTTAGATGTCCAGTGGTCAAAGTGATGGTTACAATTTTGGTCCATCAGGGGTACGGGAAGTCCCTGAAACCCAAAGTTCAATGGGTTTAGTACATTCAGGTGGGAATGTCCAGGTAGTTCTCCTCAGGGAGGAGTTTTTCACTGTCTCTTGTAGCACTGTGCATCATGTGCAGTCCTCTGGCAGAAGTCCAAGAAATGATTCTGGGGGCAAAGACATGACCCCTGTTTGTCATGCCAGCATAGTTGAGCCAGTTCTGCCCTAACAGAAGGGATGAATACCCTCAGGCCTAGGTGTGAATTTCTCTGTATCTCTCTAAGGATAGGCGAGAGTTTTACACCTGAGCCAGCTGTGTAAGGGAGGAAATTGGCATGATAAAAAGCAGTATCCCACATTGCAGGATCTGCTTCTTAGAGGTGTTTTCCCTTACCTGTCTCAAACGCCAGCTTGTTGCTACACAAAGGTAGGTTTGTTATGGTCATCCTCTAGTGATGGGTGCTTATCCCCTCCACACCTGGGCTGTTCTTATGCAGATTAGAGATTTCATATCCACACACCCAAAAACTCTACCCTTCCCCAGTTGCTGAGGAGTGCAAACCTGGCCTCAGCAAAGCACCTGCCTCTTTTGCAAACAGCCGATTTGTTGCATCAGTAACTTTTAATATTGCAGTCTCTCACAAAAAGCAAAGCAAAACCCAGTGTTTCATACTTACTCAAGCATGTACAGCAAGTTAATTCCTCACACTATATGTGCACAAATACAGCCTAGTTTATGCGAGACACTCATTTTCAGGGAGAAAAAAAAGCTGTTGACTAGTTGCAAAGAATACATTACATACAAATACATTTAGACCTTAAAATTATAGTCAAACCAAACCACAGCAAGTGTACATTATCACCTATATATAGAATAATCCCCTTGAGTGCGTGGTGGGTTTGTTTGTTTAGGGTTTTTTTTGTTACTGTTTTTTGTTGCTTGGTTTAAAGTAACAGACATTTTGAAAAATATGCTTTACAAAAATACTGATAATGCTTCACATTTCTGCCACCTCAATACTCTCCTCTTCTTTCAACATTTTCTATGATCTTAGCAGTATCCCCAGTAGTTTTTTTTGAGTAACCATGTGCTGCTCAGGCTCTTTTTGCATGAGATCCATTGACAATACAGTCTCAGTTCGTTTGCTGATATATTTCAAACCATTTACATCCGAAAGCTTCTGGTTCTGTGAAATGGTTGAAAAGGCTTTTTTAAGGCCCACATCAGTATCGGTGGTTTCTGCTTAGTTTTTTCAGGAAATAGCATCGCTTCAGTTTCAGGGGTAGGAAATCGTACTCTGTATACTTCAGGGTAAGATTTCTGAAACTAGAAAAGTACATTAATTCAAATTAAGAATTTGTTCAAAAGTGTACAATAAAATACTAAAATGTAGCTTTCACTTCTGGAGCAGGGAAAGTATTTCTCTGATAGACTTTCCTAACCTCTATATAGAAAATTAGGCAATATTTCTGATTTGGGTTGATTCATCCTTATTCTAAATTATTATAAATCTTGAAATCCCAAAGGGTAGCCACTATTTAAAATTCCAGTATTTCTCTAGAGTACGTATCTAAGACTTGATAAATCTTTTAAAGTTAAAATTAGAAACTGTGGAGAAATTTTTATTTACTTGCTTGAGCTTCTTCTTTTTATCTTTCACAGATATTTCTTTATTCATTACAATTTCTTCCAACAAAGCTGCCAGTGGTTCTTGAGAGCCAGTTGCCCTTTGGTACTCAAATTCATCTGTACTGATTTGGTGACAAAACGATGGAGGAGGAAGTGTTGTATCACTATCAGCCCCAGCATATTTTATCTGAAGAAATAGTAAAAAAAAAAGAGCAGCTATGTTTTCTGCAAAAAACTTGCATAAACTAGCATAATCAATTGACTACCCTAAGACATTAAGTAGAGGAAATATTGAATAGAGCCGCTAAACTGTACTTTCTATCTCCAGCACTAACTGAGTTACAGTAAGGCAAAAAACAGAACACAAAGGAAGCCTGTTCAGCTCTTGAAATAAGTTTAAAGTTACTTTTCCAGTAGAAAATAAGGACAAAAGAACTAAAAATCAACTTTGAACAAAACCAAAATTTGGTATCAGGGAACAGAAATATAAAAAAACTGAGAATGTAAAGATGGTTCTAAAGAAAAAAACCTCAGAACATTAATGGAAACACTTTATAATCGTTCAGTTTTCTTCACTACTGCAAACATAGCTTGCCCATTTCATGGGAAGATAGTGCCGACAAACAGGAAAACATATTTTAGAGTTCTTGTCTCTAAACAAATTCAAGATTTGTTTAGTTTCATTTAAACACATAGTTAAGGTTGAATATCAGTGGTCAAAATTAGTTAGCTCTTCAAAAGCTAACAGAGACAGAACAAAGTCTTTTAAGAACTGTTGATCTTCAGAGAACAAAGGATAAATTCAATCTAGAAACGGAGAGACCTAAGAGGCTTGTTCACTTGATACTTACTTGGACTGTCTGAAGATGTGCAACACGATCCTCTATGGAAGATTTTAACGCAGAAGGAACACTTAAGATATCTTGATAATTATCCATGAGAAAAGATACTAGTTTAGCAGCAAGAAGTTCATCCAAGTCTATTTCATCCTTTGAGCAGAGAATACAACGGGAAAATGCCTGAACCATCTGAGAAAAAAAAAACAAAACATCATTATCATACAATTTTTCTGTTTGGGAGTGAGGAGTAGAGAATCAGGCTACATTTTAAAAGAGATCATTTAGAGCAAATATTTTAACATCACAATACTTACTGTACTTCAAATACATCAATATTTTTTAAAAATATATTATATGCAGTGACATGCGAGTGTACTGAAGATTACTCCTGCCTCATACAGATAATCCAATCCTGACTTTAGGTATAGAATGGATGAACTCCATTTTATTCTCAAGCCTTTGTCAAATAGCCACTTCACACGGCTACTTAAAGAGGGCATACGTATTTAGAGGTTTTTTTAAATAACACGGAAATAGAACAGAAATTAAGTACCAGAGGGAAAACTTAATTCACTATTCTGAAATCATCAAATCAAGTTTCAGGTCCAGTTCACTTCACGTAGTCTTGTGCTCAAGCACTTAGTTAAAAGAGTTTCTATCTGTGCACCAGTCACTTGTAACATTAAAAGCACAGAAGGCAATAAAGGTTTCTATTGTGAACCATACACTACATTGCTGAATTAAAACTTAGTACAAAATACTTGGACTGTAAGGATTCACTTCTAAAAACAACATTTCAATTACAACAATTATTTTAATGAAAGACCACTTACAGTTAATTAAATTATAACCTTAGAAGTAAAAAATGTAATTGTTTTAATCAAATGCTATTCAGAGTTAACTAAAAACTTAATTGCTGTGGAATAAATTTAGATTTGTGCATGCTACTATAGGATTTTTATGGAATGGCTCTGCAGCTTAGTTTCCCATTGCACTTAATTTTCAAAGACTTTAAAATTAACCAAAAAAAACCCCCATGGTCTTAGCTAGTTGGAATTGTTGCGTTATGCCTAGTAATTTTGTAATAAGGTGTTGTTGCCAACATCAGTGATATCTCTACATATGGTCCTACAGAAAAGCATTACCAAAAATAGAGCTTATTTTAAGAGGCTTCTGTGTGTGGTGAGAAAAAATAACTACGTAAATAAACGTCTGGGATTTTAATTTTTTTGAATGGCTGAAAACAGGTAAATCAGAACATTCAGCTCTGTATTTCTAGCTATGACAGAAACAGGCAGTCTTTTCATTCACACTGTCTGCAGAGATAAAGAACACCAGAGACCTCATCTACTTTTTTTTGTTGTTGAGTTGGCTTGTTTCAGGGGGTTGCTTGTTTGTTTGTGCTTTTCTCCTACTCAATAGTGAAATCAGTGGTGATTTAACTTTGAAAGGTAAGGAAACCTGTAAATTCTGAGCAAGACCTTTGTGTGCTCACAAATTACCGTGAAACCCCACTTTATTCAAATTCAGATTAGATTTCCACATAGCTGGGATGGACAAACCAGTTCCTTAAACAAGCAAACTGTATTTTGTTCATACTCTCCAGTATGAATCTTTAACCTGTGCTACTCCAAAAGCCTGTCCAGACCTTTTACCTTACACTTATACATACCAAAGTTCTGGTCCTCACTGATTCAGAAAGAGGTGGCAAATCCTGGTTTAGACTAATTCTTGCCATCATTCTCACCAACAGCTGTAGTCTTTTTCTATTTTCTGGTGGCAGCAGGAGACAAGATATCTGAAGAGCATCTACAGCCTTGCTGGGTTTTTGCAGCAGTCCTGGTTTATATGAGATCAGAAGGTTGGGCAACATTTCTCAATCATATATTTCCATAATATTTAACATAATATTTCTAAATCTAACTCCCAAAACTCCTTCCTTATTCATTCAAGATTGCCTTAGAACTCCACTCCCCAAAGAGACTAGAAAGATGTCCCCAGAATTGGACTACTAGGGCTGGGTGGCTTGTTTAAGGTTTTAGAAGATTTTCTTCTGATGCACTGGAAGACATTGATAGTCATAACTGACAACTCTAGATATTAGAATACATGAAAAATTACAACATTTTGTTTCATCCTTTGCTTTTTTATTACCTCAGCACTAAACACAACTGAATGGTATGCACAGATACAGCAACCACAGTAAATAAAATGTTAAGTCTGTGGCAACAAACAGAGGGAAAGAAAACATGCTTATGCATCAGTGACAGCTGTGACAACACCAGCATGTCACTCACAGCTATAGACATTAAATCTATGCCTAACTCTCCTTACAGACTCTTGAGAAAACACTCCAGCAAACAGAGATATTTGAAGACGGGACAGGCACAGTAGAATGTGATAGTAGTTTAGGTACCTATAAAAAGGTCTCATCATCAAAAGATCATCTTATTTTAGGCTTATAAGGCTCAGCCAAGCAAGCATCTATTACGATTTTGTCTAAACAGCACTAATATCAGAACAAAAGTCAAGAAACAAAATATCTGCATGACTGAAATCTAGCAATAATTTCTGTTAGAAAAGGAACAACCAAGGAAACAGAAACTTTTTTTTTTTCCATAGGACTATAGAAGTTGGAAGAGATCTCTGGAGATTTTATAGACCTCTTCACAAGCTCAAAGCAGGTTCATCTACACAAAGGCGCCCAGGACTGTGTCCTGTCAAGTTTTGAATAGCTCCAAAGACAAAGCTTCTACAGCCTCTCTGGTCAACTATTTCCAATGTTTGATCACCTTCCAATTAAAATGCTATTCCCCTTCACATAAATGGTTTCCTGTACTTCTGTACCTGCCCATTGCCTCTTGCCCTGTCACCGGGTATCACTGACAGAAGTCTGGCCCTTCCTTCTTTACTCCTCCCATATCAATCTTTTATACAGACTAATTCGATTCCCCCTGAGCCTTTTCCTATCCAGGTTAAATAGTCCCCATTATCAGTCTCTTCCCACATGACACATGTTCCAAGACTTTAGTAATTTTTGATTTGTTTCACTGGACTCACTGACTAGTGCTGAGGAAGCATCTCTTGGCCTACCAGCAACACGCTTTATGCAGCTATGGGTGCTGCTGTTATTCTTTGCTTCAAGGACACATTGCTGGCTCATGGTCACATTAGTGCCCATCAGGGCTTCCAAGTCCTTCTCAGCAAAGTTGCTTTCAAATCAGTCACCCCCAGCATTCACCGGTGCATGAGGTTATTCCTCCCCAGGAGCGCACCTGACATTTCTCCTTTTCTGAACTTTATAAGATTCCTGTTTACCCATTTTGACAGCCAGTCAAGGTCACTCTGCATGGCGCTACAGCCCTCTGCTGCAGAAGCTACTCTTTCCCATTTTGAATTTTCTGCATGCTTGTTTAGGACACTATGCCCTTGTTTAGGACAGAATGTGCCACCTCCGGGTCATTAATGAAGTGTTAATCATTACTGGCCACACTACCAGCCCTGGGGTCCTCCCCACTGACTGTCATCCAGACAGACTGTGCCACGGAACACAACCCTCTGAGCCCAGCAATTGCACGGATTTCTGAGTTTACCTCACTGACCACTTATCCTGTACAACCTGTACATCCTCAGGTTGCCTATAAGGATGCAATGGAAGACAGTGCTGAAGCCTTTACTACTCTCAACATAAACAGTATCAACTGCTATCCCCTCATCCACCATTTTGGTCAACTTCAAGGTGTAAAAAGTGGAAACATTTTCTTATCGAAAAAGAAGTGTGGAGTAGTAAGGCAGTCAAAAGAGACACTATTCCAATGAGAGGGATAAAGCCCTCAAGTTAATTTTCATAGTAAAGCTTTTTCTAATTTCAGAGGAAGATTTGGCAAGCATACTAATGCATATGTTTAGAAGAGTAAGGAATGATTCCAAATCAACACTTCTTTTTTTTTAAAGATACCACAAAATTAATGTTTGACTTCTTGAAACATCGCACAATTTTCATTGATTTCCACATACACACTGGCATGAAATCTTCCTTGTAAGTTTACATTTAGGAAATACTGTGAAATAAAACTAGTAAAACCTGAAAGATGTGAAAAACAATGGAAAAGCAAACAGAAATAGAGTATGAAAGCAGAGGAACAAGTTTTAAAGATATCAACGAGAGTTGTCTAAGAAGTCAGAAAAGGAACTATATTGGTTATGAAGCAAGATAAACACACAAAGTATAAAAATATTAAATTCCAGAAACAGAAGTGTTATTCTGGATTCCTTTCTCACCTCAATAGTTTACTAAAAACAGTGTTGTTCACGGAAAGAAGCTCAAAAAACTAACATGCTACAAAGCATGCTTACTTTTCAACTCAATCATTCTTTCTGAAATTTGATTACCTAAAATGTAATCAAATATTTTCCTATTGTCTTTCAGTAAGCCATCTACAGGGCCAGAATTGTTGATTTTAATATAGTGTGAACCCCTGAAAAGTTATAGTTAATAACTAAACCATTGCTTCTTCAAAGCACTACATTAATATCATTTCTAAATTTAAGCAACAAAATATTTCAATTCCCTTCAAATGTCATATTTCCAGGGTTAAAAGCAGTGCTTATCTCCTAATCCTTTCTAATCTAGACTTCAGTCAAGTAATCTCTAAAAGCTTATGAGAGTTTTTAAGACATTTAAGCATTTGCAAAAAAAGAAAAATCTGTTAAAATCCATCTGTTAGGTGCTGAGTAATGAACAAGCAATGGAAGACTTTTGAACTAATGTGATCAAAAAGATACAAAAATAAAACCACCGTGTGATATAAAATAAGTTTAAATATTAAACTGTTTTTTATGTAGAATGGATAGGATAGATCCTAAAGAATTCAGCTGTGGTAGTATTTAAGTAAGATAAAATAACTCCAGGAAATTAAAGAATATTTTTTATCACATCCCAAGCTACTTACCTAACACACTAACAAAAATATCAAAAAAATGAAATGTGAGAAGAGGTTCTTTCATCTGGCCAAAGTAGTCCACTATAGTTTTGAAGACATCTCTTTCAAAGCCTGAGTATGTAGGCTGCTTCAGATCTGAGCAGCTGGGCCCTACAAGGAACAAACAAAACAAAACAAAGAGGAGCAAAAAAGAGAGAGAAAGAACACTGATTTTCAGCCACTAAGCAGATCAGTATTTTCTAATCCAGCCAATTAAAATGGACCATGAGAGAAAAAAAAAATTTAAAAAAGATTGATTGTTCAAATAGTAGATTTATTAATCTACTACTGGACTGATCTATTCCCAAAAGGTTTAGTTAAGATGCATAGTAGAGGCAAAACATTAATAAAATAGTTAAACCTTCATATATTTCATTTAAATAGGCTGCACTGGAAGGAGAATACATGCTGACAGGTCTTTTCCAACTTTGTTTTAGAAAAACATCATAAAAAATACTGAAGGTGAATATAAACAGGATTCAATAAAGTAGTGAAGACACAATCAGTTCAATTGATTTTTTTCAGGGATGGGTTGTTTGTGGGATCTTTTTTCCCCTTCTGAATTTACTTACAATTTGCTAGACATTTCATTGCAGATAATATCCAATGAGGTAGTTCCTCTGCACAGGGTAGAAATAGAAATTAAAAGGAGAAAAAAGGGAAAAAAAAGAAAAATATTCAACTGTTAGACAAAAGCAAAGCTGAAAACACTTTAATACGTTCCTCCTGTGCAGTAAATCAACTGATTCCAGAGGCAGTCTGTACCTTAACGTAGGATCTAGCTTGAATTATATCTATACTTCAGTACCTCCACTACTATCAAACAGGTACGCATTCTACTCTTGCAGCTCAACCAGCAAAACAGGTCATATCACAAATCTTTAACCTACTCTGAAAGGAAAAAAATCAAATCAAGCTAGCTCAAGATACACCCCTTCACCAGTGCTATATAGTGAAATGTTTACTTTGTACCCAAGATGATGAAAAGCACTCATATATTCAGTTTTGTCATTTCTGCAAGGACCATTTTGAGATGGTCCAACTGCCTTTAAAATGAACACAGACACGCTCTAAGACAGTTTCATTCACAACCAAACCAGGTTTCAATATCATATTTAATTTCTCTACAAATCTTATGAAAAACATGGTGGCAATAACACTGTGACAAATCAGAGCAGCAAAGATGCTTTATTTTCTCCCTGATGTGCAAAACAGTTTTAAACGTGGTACTATCTTCAAAATACATTGAAGCTGACAACTCAAAACTTTCTCAATGTACATTTTGGCTCTCACAATTTTTAATACATTTTTTAAAAATTTTAATACATTTTTTCTTCATTTAAACACTCCAGTTCAGGCAACTAAGAGGGTAGGGCTGAGAAAGTTACCTTAAAGTGAATAATATTCCTGTATTTATAAACTGCAAAAAGTTCCTGCTGTTTCCTATTAGTTTTTCAACCCCACTAAAGCCAGAATATGTTTAAGACAGTAAATATGGAATAAACCCTGACTGTTACTATTGAGATGCCAGAGGAGAAAAATAGCATTTTACTTTGTAAATCTCTGTTTTTAATAGATGTGGTCACAAAAGCATAAAGATGCAACACGTTAGTGTAGATTAGAACTAATACTTAAATCCCAGTAGACTACAATATAAAAAAATTAAATTAAAATTTCTAAAATACTCACTTGATTTGTCTTCTAAAGTGACAATGCCTTGCTTACTGACATTGTATACATTTTGAACTATATGTTTTGAATTCACAAGTTTTGTGTCTAACACTTCATCCAGAGAATCCAAACCCAAGACCTTTTGTAATCTGCAAAAATATATAAACACATAGTTCATACATCATCTAATCTGGAAAAGGCAAACATGAAGTATTAGGACACAATTCAGAAAAAAAAAGAGACCTCCATTTGATACAGAGTATCTCCAGTTGGATGGCAGCCATAAAGATCATTGAGTACAACTCCTGCTCCTCACAGGACTGCCTAGATTCATAGACTGTCATAAGCTGGAAGGGATCTACAAAGATCAAATCCTGGCCCTACACAGCACAACCCTAAAAATTATACCACATGCTTGAGAGCATTGTCCAAACACTTCTGGAACTCTGTCAGGCTTAGGTGCTGTGGCCACTTCCCTGGGGAGACTGTTCCAGTGCCTGACCTCCCTCTGGATGAGGACTCTTCCTAATATCCCACCTAAACCTCACCTGACATAATGTCATGCTGTTCCCTCAGTCCTGTCACTGGTCACCATAGAGAAAAGACCAGTGTATTTTCCTCTACTTCCCATCACAGATCACACTGCAATGTCCTCTCACCCTTTTCTTCTCCAGGTTAAAAAAGCCAGGAAACCTCAACCACTCCTCATGTCTTCCCCTCTAGACCCTTAATGATCTTCATAGACCTCCAGAAAGTTTCTTTTTAGTACCTAGAAAAGGTTTAGTAGTTCATACCTAAAACTATACCATATAACTAAAAGCACTGCCAACATGCTGCTCGAACTCTGTCAGTCTTGGTGCCATGACCACTTCTTCAGGGAGGCTGTTCCAGTGCCCAGTCACCCCCTGAGTGAAGAACCTTTTCCTCACGTGGAGTCTGAACTTCCCTGGACACCGCTTGATTCCACCTCCTTGTGTCCTGTCTCTGGTCACCAGAAATCTTCCAGATCTCCCCTCACTGCCTCTCTGGGAATTGTAGGCTGCAATGAGGTCACCCCTCAGCTTCCTCAAAGCTTTTGTGACAGTACATCTCCTTGCTCTATTACAGATCTTCCTGCAGGCCCTGTCTACCCTTGAAGGAGTCCAAAGCTCCTTCTAACCTAGTATCATTGGCAAACTTAATGTCCATTCAATTTCTGCATCCAGATTATTTATAAAAACATGAAAGGGCACTGGCCCTAGGATAGAACCCTGCAGAACCCCATTGATGACTGCTCACCAGAGATAACCACATTTACTACAATCCTTTGCACCTGACCCATGAGCCAGTTGCTCACCCAACAATATTATGGACTCATCTAGCTGCATGCTGGACAGTTTACCTAGATGGATACTGCGAGAGACAGTATCAAAACCTTTGCTAAATCCAAACAACCACAGCAACTGGCTTCCCTTAGTCAACTAGATGGGTGACCTTGCCATAAAGAAAATTGAATTGATTAAGCAGTACTTTCCCCTTCTGAAGCCATGCTGTCTGTGACCAATGACTGTGTGTCTCTCAAATGGTTTTTATTAACTCTCAGAACAACCTTTTCCATAATTTCACCAGCACTGAAGTGAGACTGACAGGCCTGTAATTACCAGGGTCTTTGTTCTTTGCTTTCTTAAAATTGAGAAAATATTTGCCAGCTTCCAGACAACTGGGGCGTCTCCAGACTCCTGAGATAAATGAAAAAAACGGAGAGAGATCCTGCAATAATATCATCCAGATCTTTCAGTACCCTGGGATGAATCCCACTGGGCTTCATAGATTTAAGTGCATCCAGCTGGAGCAGAAAGTTTCAAACAAATTCAGGGTCAGCTGTGAGTCTCCCCATTCCCACAGTCATACTCTTCCAACACAGAGCTCTGGGAGTCTCAATGCCCATTATCAAACTTAGAGAGGCCATGGCTTTCTGCCAGGTGAATACCATTGCTCCCTGATCAAGCTGGCAGGGTTTCAGCAGCCTTCCACACAATCTGGTGTACCAACCCTGTTTGCCCGCCCTGGTTTTTTGGTTGATAGAGCTCTATAAGGGCCTTTATGCGAAGGAGGGGCTTGGCCACCATTTTCCCTGGTCCCACTGCCCAGGTCCTGTCAGCTGCTACCATGTGAGCTCCAGGCTACCAGAGGGTCTCTCCACTCCCCTCAGGTTTCCTTGGTTCAGGAAAGCCAGGAGTACACATGCACTAAGCACTCCGCTGCCCATCATGCTGTCACCGAAGCTGCTTGCCTCAGCACTGAGTGCATTCATTACGGGCAGATAATGTGATAGGTTTACATAAAAGCAATCATTAGTAAGACCTCAACTATGCTTGTAATATCAGCTAATGTATACTATTTTTTTCCTCTGCAGAAATAGTCCAAAGCAATGACTTTAACTTTGCATAGGATATTCCTTTTGAATATAGTAAAGAATATCTGAATCTCAAAGCTTCAGCACTCAATTAGCTGCTCCATTTATCTCATACAAAGTATTGTACCTGCCATTGAAAGGTTTCATAGCACCTCTACATAAGTGCTTCTATTTCATAGCAACAAGGAAAAGAGACAAAGAAAAAAAGTGATTAAAAAAGACAAAGCCTACACAACAAAGACTTGTATAACTCTATATGTAAAGGCAAAAGGTACTAAGCACAGTAAAGTTTTTTTTGCAGACTTTACTTGCTGAATTTGTTAGCGAAATAAAAAGTGGTAGAGTTAGTCTAGACACCATGGCTTTGAAGGCAGTGATGAAAAGTGTGTGGGTGAAATTACAAGTGTTACCAGAGAAGACAGACAAGACTATTACCTACTACACAGTTTTACTATAACAGCAAATGACTCATAAGTATACTCACCGTGACAAAGTCATGGATTTCCATATCTCTTCTATATTTGTTTGTGTTAGCTCTCTGCGGAACACGAGTTTGCATGCTGGTACTTCCCCGATAGCTATGCTGTGTCGCTTGTACCACATCTCAGAGTTCTGAAATCAGAAAAAACTCTCCTCGTTAACTGGTGACTTTTCAAGTGTTTAACAGTATAAAACATTTATAGTACAGCATTTCAAGTGTTCCTAAATTCCAGTAAATGCTTCAGGATGCAAGTAAGTATTTGTGTTTCAGAGAAATGAAACATTTTTCCCAGTCTCGCACACATATCTTTTGTCAATTCCGTAACTCGTCCAAAGCCGAAAAATTATGTGTGTCAGAATAGACATTAAAGTTCAGGTGTAAATGGCCTTTAATCCTATGTTCAAGTTCAATCCATGATTAAAATCAGTTCATCTACCATTTTAAGATTAAACATCTCTTTATGAAAAGTTTTTGGAGAATTTTAAGATGAGATACCAAAGAAATAGAAATAATTCATCCTTGTTCAACATGTACTGAAAATAACTAAACATTAAGTTCCACAACAGGTTCTCTACATAAAGAAATTAAAAGCAAATAGCTACATCTGAAGGCACCCATGAGAACTAGTCCACCATTACAACAATGTAAAGTAAAGCTGAGAGTGCGGAAGACCACTATCCTTTATGCAACCTTTACATCCAAGCTTGATGCTTGAAGATAGTCATCATGGTATCAATGGGTGGACATACACTGCAGCTTATATCAGCAGCATTCTCAAGGCAAAACTCCTAATCATTCCAGTTCTTTGATTTACACTACAGAGCAGTGCTAAAAAAAGTACTCCTTGTGATCACAACCAAACCACAAAATGCACTCCAGGAATGCACTTAATTACTCTTAATTACTCCAAGCACTAATTGTCCGTCATTCCATGGCAGACTAAATTAGAGCTAGCTGGAAGCAAGTAGCACCCTCTGAAATCCAGACTCTGGTGTTCCACATCAGTATTTCATGACACAGACCTATGCTCATCAATTGACGCACAGCCAATAAGGGCTCAGATTGATTATGAAGCAATTGAAGCTACCACCATTTTCAGCTGTCTACTTCAGTCTTCCAGTGGAAGTGAGACCTAATTATAAAAGAGGCAGCAGAAAGAAGCTAATACCTTTGCCTCAGTTTCTTCCACTTACAGTCCACCATATTAATCCAAACTGCCAATGGAAGAGATTTTGAGCTATGCCAAATTCTATGCTGTTGCACCTGTGTCAGATGCAGAGGCAGACTTTTGCTAACTCTTATTAAGCCAGGAAGCGTGGATGGAAATTTAGAGCACAGTTGGAGGCTGTAACGCATTACACCTTCAACAGATACTTGCTCAGTAACTGTAATACTCTATTGTCTTTTCCTGTCTTTGGCATAATCTTTTCTTCTATCCTAGTCTTCTACCTACTACTGAACTTCTAAGGACCATGTTTTTCCTCTTCAGAAGCTTGTTCTATATGAGGAGTGCACTTGATTTGCATGCAACTGGATTGCAAATATGGAATAACCATTCATTCAGAACACTTAGATGTCCAGCAAAATGGCATGAGCTACTTTTCCAAAAAGACTATGGTTCATCAAGAAATCCAAGGCCAGTGTCCTGCTCTGAAAGGCAGTAACAAAAAGGCAAAATCATCAAAGAAATCCTGAGTTTCACAAATTGTGAGAACACACACATACAAGATACACTGAAGGAAGGACTTAGAATATACATTGCTCCAGAAGCCTAGTCTTTTACTATGTCTTGGTGACCAGAGTTAATACAATTTTGATTTACTAATAAAAGCAAGTTTTTTCAACAACTTTAAAAAGGCTGAATCAATCCAGATAAGTATAAGGCAGGATGATTTTCCAAGCTTACAAAGGATAACTGAAATATCAGGACCACTTCTCCTTAGCCAAAACATACTCCTGTTGAAAAAGGAAATTGAGTCACTAACAGCCTTGTAGCAGCTAGGAAGGGTGTAATACTGTATATACTCTGATACATGAAGTGTCCAAATAAAGAGTTGAAGCGTGACAATTTTGTCTTGTAATATAATAAATTCCCTGTTGGAATTTGAGCAAACTGGAATGAAATATGGGAAAATATACCCATGCTGAACTCAGATTGCTCAGGACATTACAATGTGTAGCAGAAAGAACACTCAAAGCCTACTTCTTCAGCAAATTGTTAGAACAACTTGACTTCACAAAGGCTTAAAATAAAAGTATTTAGCATTTAATTTTATAACCAAGTATTTTGTGACACAGTGTAAAGGTCATTAGTTCAGTTTTGCTTTCCAAATATTCTTTTGTCTGGGGAAATAAAAACTGGGTGCCTTACCATTGTGACAGATTTCACTGGGATGTGCTCTTGAGAAGTGCCAGCCTTTGGTTCATTCCAGTCTGGAAATTTAATTACTTCCTTTCCACATGAAAGTTTCTTTGGGTATGACTTCAGTGGTGAGGAAGGAGGAAATCTACAATTAGAGAACATTTTTAACTCTCTGAATGCCAACCTAATGCCTGTTCACCAATGCAAAACTGTAGTCAGCCTTCACATGCAAAAATGCAACAAATGCTTTGGTTATTCAGAGCTCAACTTAGTTCCCTGTAGACTGGTGTTACATGATATCTAAAACATTATGAAGTGTCTTGTTTGGCCTCCAGCTGTTGCTCCAGAACAGTTCCGGTCCTTTGTATCTCCCGTGACACGGCTGAGCCTTGAGTGAATATCTGGTATTCCAGTGCATCTCATAGGGCACCAGCTGACTATGCATAGACAGTGACATAGAGGTCTTCACTAGAAGATGTTGATTCTGCTCAAAAAGCTGTGGGTATGTTTTCCCCCACGTCAAGTGCATTGTTAGCATGCATTTCCTAAAGCAAAGCTACATAGCTATGTCGCATGACTAACACTCAGATTTAGTTAGAGTGCATGCAAGTGTCCATATAAAGTTTTGTCCACATTACCAGGTTCTTCTGTGTTTACATGCTTTCTGTGCGAAGATCATATCCTGCAGTTCTTTTCTGGAGTCTTTTTCCAGCTGGTTTTGCAGGTAACTATTTGACTTCTTAAGGCATTTCAAGAAGTGCCTTGAAGAAATTAGCAGAAATAAGCCCTAAACCAGCCCTCGTAGAAAAAAAGGAAAACAAACTATCCAACTTGACCAGAATCAAATTACTGCTAAGCTTAGGTCACAGCATGTACAAAAGAATTAATGACAGATTATCGGTAAGACGAATCAGTCAGGTGGCAACACCTCTTCAGACTGGCCCAGATCCAATCTTGTCTACTTTCACTCCCAGGTTTTAGATGCTGAGATTCCTGATGTGTCAAGAAACTGCTTAAGCCTCACTCACTCTTAAATCAGAATGTAAAAGACAGATATGTCTGTGACTTTGCTACAAGAGCTTGTACACTGATGGATAGCATGCATACATATCCTACCAGAAAGCTACTCTTGAGAAATCCTCAAGTTTCTCCAAAATGTCACCGTGTCCTCTAAAGGCACTTCAAACATTTAATAGGTTTTTAATTTAAATTTATATTGCAGTTTGGTTAGTCCAGCACTATTAACTGCGTGGGTTAAACACATTGATTGTTTTGACCACACACATTGAGCACATTCCACAATGTTGTTCAGCAGCACATCTGCAACACAGAGATGTCACTTCCATCAGACAAACCCTCAGAACTAGCAGCAAGCACCTCACACTAATCTTGCAAGATTTACTGTTTTTTAAAAGTAAGCCAGCTTAGATGGCAGATGTTCAGCTGTTGAGCGTTCTCAACGATTTTTCAGATACTCATTATTTCTTAAGAGTTTAATGTTAAAACATACCCACATATCTGCAGACTTTTTCCTTTGCCTTACACTATTCTCAGGAGTTTCCTGTTTCTTTTCCAGGTCTTCACAATTTTTAGCTTTGTGTCACTTGCTGCCCTGATTTGCAACCAACCAGTAAAAGAGTAAGTTCTTACAAGCAGAAGAAGGAGGTACATCCCCCTTTGTCAGGTAGCATTACAGCAAGATCTAGAATGTTACTCAAAGCGAAGAGCTGAGGAGCACTCCAAGGTTGACACCTCAAGATCAGAATTGCTTATAGCCAGCAACACTAGTTTGGGGAGTTTATAAAAAGAGGAACTAGAGATACCTGTTTGTGTCCAGAAAAAAGGATACAAAACAAGGATACAACTAACATTGATGTTCATGGCATAACAAGTATTACCGCTGAATTTCCAAAAGATTGCTACCAGCGCAAGAGTACTAACCCTTTTCCTTTTAATAGAATGGCTTAGATTTAAAAAAAAAAAAAAGTGTAAAGCCCAACAGCTTCCAAAACTGTAACTTCTCATTCATTATTGTAGGCTCAACTGAGCCAGTAAGTCAGGAGACACAGCTAAGTCTTCGCTGTTTTTAGAAGCCACATTAGGTCTCATCTTCACATTTAAGACTTGCCAAATACTCTCACACAAATCAACTTCTGGCAACATTTCTTTTGCATACTCTGTGGACAAACAAGAGCAGACAGCTACACTTACTTGTGAAGTTAATGAATGACACAACTGTGAACCACAGTATATTAGCACAAATTTATACAGAAGGTATGAAGCATGTCAGGATTTCCAGAGTAAGCACTGTCAGTGGAATTGACTTGTACCACTACGTCTGTCAGCACTATGAGGAGAAAAAACCCCGTATTTAACACATAGCATTAGGAAAGTCCACCAGAGGGAGCTGCCAGGACATTGAAGACATGAATAAAATAGGCTGGAAAACCAATGTTTATCTACTTAAGTAGGAGAGAAGCATGTTTTCATACTTAAAACTGTGAGCAATGCACAGAGCTTATTTATGCACCAAGTCCAGTGAGGAAAAAGCTGGCTCCAGTTCAAGATGCATGAAAGGTATGCGGTTTTAGTTGAAAAAAGTTCAGTTAGTAACTTAGTTATCTTTTCAATGGGAGGGAGAGAAAGAGCATCACAACAAAATACATAACAATACAGTTCTCTTGTCCAATAGCAGATCATTAAGCAGAGCATCGAGAAAATAAAAAGAACAGAAATATTTCACCCAGCCAACTTCCACAGCCTGCAGCTCAGTAAAGTCATGACTGAAAATAAAAATAAAAGAACAAAATAATTTGAATATGTACTCGTGCCAATGCAAAATAAACAAAAAACCCCACAGCCACACAAACACGGCAAAACCAAACCAAAGAAATACAGCGTAACACCAGCAGTTATCAAAACCTGTATTAAATCTTTTGACAAGGATTAATGCCCAGGAAAAAAGAGCAAAAGAGCAATAAAGCAAAATGAAAAAATTAACTTCACATATAGCAAGTGGGAATTCAGTATTATCTATTTTCCCAAAAAGAATATTAAGAAATCATTACCTAAAAATTTATATGTAAAATTTACGTATATAAATATTCTTATAGCTATAAGAAGTAGAAGCATAAACTTATTGCTAACCTATTTTCCCTAATGATTTCCCTAAGGAAGAGAACTCCTATTTCCTCAAAAGAAGGCTCACCATGATAAAAGTTACAATTCCATACTTAAAGTAATGGTCATCTTTATAATACTTTTGCACCAAACAGGACACTACGACACTAGGTAAAAATTCAGAACCTGCAACGTCTGGACATCCAAATCTTAAGTGAGGTCACAAGAGGTCAATGAATCCAGTCCAGTAATGCTAAGCTTTTATTGCAAAGAAATTTCTTCTCTGTTAACAAGCCATCCGTTGAGATGCTAAACCAGGATAAGTAAGCAACCATCCTTGAGGATAAGCAAATAGAGCTTTGTCTCTTGTCCATCTACAAACTAAGGACCATAAAAAAAGGTTACATGATAAATGTCTTAGATTCAGAAGGCCTTTCTCTTCTCTGAGAAGAAGGGGAGACAGCAAGCAAAATAGTCAGGGGGCTGGGAGGGAAAGAGGACAATTGGAGCTGGATGATCAATAGCATTCTCACGTCCACCCATGTGTCTTAATATGCACGCTTCCAGCACCAACAAACCTGATGTCTGCCACCAGCAATCAGAACTCCACACCTTGTGAAAGCTGCAAAAGCTTTTTTTGATATTCAAAGAATGTAACTGCATAGAAGTGACCTTCAAAAATATTTCAAAACAGAGAAGAAAACTGAAGTCAAACATTAAATCATGACAGTTACCTGTTACTAAAAAAATAAAAGCCTTTAAAAGAAAGGGGGGAAAACACGTCAACACCTTTCCAGAGGCATTCTACAAAAATACTTGCAAGACGTGAGCAAGAGTTTTTATATCCTGTTTCCAAAACACCAAAGTTTTCCTATCACCCTATACAGGCTTACCGATATAAATGGCCATCGTCTTCAAAGTCCTCTTTGCCCCACCTCCCTTTAATATCTTCGATAACATGATTTTTCAGGAATTTTTTAAGCAGCTTAATCGTTTGATCGCGAGTCACTTCGGGGCCAAAGTTTTGGTTAGAGCCAAGTAGCTCATGCAAACAGTCCACTGCCTCCGAGGCTTTGAAGCAGCGTTCGTAGCTCTTGAAGCGACAGCGATGCTTCCGTAAGGGCATCCCAGCACGGAAGAGCTCGATTATCTCGTTCCACTGGGGAAGGAGAACAAAGCAGATCATTACGGGAGCTCTTCTCCCAGGTTTTCCCTCCGCAATGCGATCAGAACGCAGCCAGCTCAGCAAGCAGAACTACACAATTTTTGACCATCTGCTTTGACAAGACCATAGAAACCTAAGCCCAGGGTTTAAACTGTCGAGATCCGAAAACAAGCACCAGGTTTAGGAGGGTGAAATATTTAGAGCCCCATACTACCTGCGGATCTACGGATACGTCTCTAGGAAAAACTTTAGGGGTTTAGGTTTTACCGGGACAAAAGGCTGAACCTGCCGCTCCGCCCTGCAGGGCTCTGAGCGGCGCCAGCTTCGGGCGCCACCACCCCGCAGAGACGCGGCCTGGGAGCACCGGCCGGTGCCCAGGAGGCCCGAGACCGAGGGGCCGGCGGGGACAGAGGCGCGGGCGGGCAGCGGTGTCCGGGACGGCGGCGGTGGGGGGGAAACACTCACCAGGCGGGTGGCGCGGTACGGCCCGGGCCCCACCAGCCGCGGCTCCATGGGCGCGGCCGCGCCGGCTCCGCGCCGCGTTTGAATCCGCACCGGGCGCCGCCGCCTTCGCCCATTGGGTAGCGGGCCCGGCACGTGACGGGCTCACACCGGCCTTGATTGGCGGGGTGGGGCGGGGCCTGGGCCGGGGCGGGGCCTGGGCCGCCCCTGTGGGGCGCGGGCCTGGAGCCGAGTGTGGGGGCGGGGCGCTGTTGGGGGCGGCGCAGGGACCCGCGGGGCTCCGCCGCGGCGTGCGGGCCTCAGCGTCCGTGTGGGTAAACATCCGACGGGACCGTGCCAGGGGCGTGCAGCGGGCAGAAAACTGACACACAGGAAATTCCCCTTGAACGTGGGGAAGAACTTCTTTACTGTGTAGGTTGTGTGCACTGGGACAGATTGCCCAGAGAGGTTGTGTAGTCTCCCTCATGGAGATATTCCAGAACCTTGTGGACTCAATCTTGTGCCGAGTGCACTGCCCTGCTAGAGCAGGTAGGTTGGACCAGATGACCCATTGAATCCCTTCTAGCCTGACCCATTCGGTGATGCTGTGTGTGGCAACAGGTTAAACTGTGTGAGGAAAGCATTGGCCATTGCTGCCCCAATAAAGAGAACACAGCTTTGGTATTAACTAAACAAACAAAACAAAAAATCAAACTAAAGAAGCCCTCCAAACCCTCACTTTTCAATGTTTTTAAATTGTTTCCAAGCAATTTTTTTGTTCAAGAATTTTGTTTTGAATTCAGGCAGTGTGTGGGATGATAATTACTTACAATTACATTTGAGCTTATGCCTACAGAAGACAGGGGTTGATGCTGGTGCCACAGAACTCATTGAGTTGTTGTATATTAGCTTTTTATGAGCATTTTTTTTTAAAAGGGTGATTTGGAAAGTAAATAGGAAACCTCCATTTTAAGGTGGGAGATTTTGATACAAGGTCAGCTATCCTGCATGGCAGGGATGTAACTGAAACTCCTGTGATACCTGTTACAGATGAGCTATCTCTGTCAATTTTTAGGACTCTCATAGGAGAGGAGGGGCTGGTAACATTAGTGTTCCTTCTCCACCAGGTCTAAGCAAAACAAAATTTCAACACCCTTCCCCTCATTGTCATAACATGGATGACTTAGCTGAATGTTGCACTCCTCTTTCTAGCCTAACTCGAAAGTATACACTTAAGTATGTGAGATGCACAATTTTTAGGTTCGGATAAACATTGTGTGATTCTCACATTGTGTGTAGGAGGACAGGATTTGTTTTGAGCTGATGTCATTGGCACAGTTGCACTATATGCATCCTCTTAGGCTGCATCCATACAACTCACTGAAACACTGCATTCTCTTTCTCCAAATGCTTCATAACTCACAGAAAACGAAACCACTGTGCAAGAAGTTATGCAGCGGGAATCTGACACGGCACTTGCTGACAGCCCACAGAATGATTACCGTCTCCAGTTTCTGCTCCTGCTTATTAGTTCTTAATCTCGAACAACTGACTCTGGAAGCCTTTGGCTAGTGTACAACTGCTGGAATTGGAAGTTTTCCAGGCTCCTTTCTGTTCAGCACCTGCCCACATGCAGCACTCCTTAGTTTTGACTGTGCATAGTCTCAGCTCCTACTTAAGCCCAAGTGAGTTTGAAAAATCAGTTGCAGATCTAGCTCAACAACCAACAAACAAGTACCTGTCCTTTCACACCCAGCTGCAGGATGCATTCCTCCATCCATATTTATGGGGCTGGGAAGAAGGTATGATTGCAAAATCAGACACCAGAACTAGGACTTCCCCTGCCAGCACAGAAATTATCTGCAAGGTTACAGAGTACTGCCTGCTTCCTTGCACAAGAACCAGAGAGTACTATTACCCAGTTTTCACTACAGACTAGCTATTACAGCCCTTCCCTCAAAAAGCCTGCGTTTCCCAAACACATTTGAATGTGCAGGCTCGAGAAGGCCTAAAAGAACCAAATTATCCCACTTCCTTCCTCAGTACTTAGGTAAGAAATAAATAAGTATATAAAAACAGAAAACATTTTAAATATAAAGCTGGGAGATTCTTTCTCGCTATTTGAAAAAGCAGCAAAAGGTCTCTGTCCTTAAGTAAAGCCCCCCTAACATTGGAAGCTAAGGGCATACATACAGGCCAGAGGCTAGCTGGACTTGAGACTTTGAGTCAGTGATGGACTGCATTTCCCACCGAAAAGAGGTGTGGTCCCTGATCAGCATCACAGCTGTTTGGGATCTCGTGATACAGCACCTCTCCTCATCCACTGCCACAGAGCCATGAACTCAGCACTGATGATTCTAGCTAGGATCAAGCATTTAAAATTCAGGTGTTGCGATTTAGATCTCAAGTCATCCTAATACTCTCTGAGATCTACTTTCAAGCTGCCACAAGCGGTGACAGCTACAGGGATTAAATAGTGAATAGATAAAATATAAATTATTATTTATTTGATGTATAAAGAAAATGTGATGTAATCTCAAAAGAAAACATTTGCAACACATGTCCAACCTAAAGTTTACATTCCTTTAGTGTTTACAATGCACCATAAATGTCAGTAAAATAAAAATGTTCAGGTAACAAAGCTTACTCTCTTGGAATTGTGCAACAGAGAGGCTATTAAAATCTGCGGAAGCTTTGGGTACTTGAAAATCCCACTGATCAGATCAAGTCAAAAGCAAATGTTGCAAGTTTCTTTTCTTTGGTGTTGTAGAAAACAGTACCTTTAATGGTAACATTAACCTAAACACATTTAATTCCTCATTTCCAAGTCTGTTTCATGCACCAATTTCTTAATAAACTCATGCAGTACAAATGCAAATTTCAAATAGCTAGTTCCTTTGATTTCTACACAAATGTGACCCTAACAATCTGCCTAACCTTGGGAAACAACATACTGGTTAATTCTACACAGACTGGAGCCATGCCCAGTCACCACTGCCTGCCCCACTTTCAGAAGCTCAGAGAATGTCACACGTCTTTTAGCCTGGTTCCAGACAAGGTAACTGGAGTACCTTTAACCTTGAGCTGATAAAAGCCATAATAATAAAAAAAAAAAACCAAAATGACACAAGCTCTTTCTAGGCATGTATTTCAATAGATAATGGAAGTGGAAGAAAGTAGAGCACAATACAATCATGGTAGGCAACATTTAAGCTTAAATTTTAAAAAAAAATTAACATTTTATTTGAGTACTAAGATTTTGGCTATTGAATTGAAAGATTCCTTAATCCCCCTAGCCCCCCCCTTCACGAACTGCACAGGCTACCAATATAAAGTATATCCATTGACACATTGAGTAATAAGTATATTTGGCTACTACAGCGAACAAATCAGTAAGATGTTTTGATCACTATGCTACCAGAAAATTCAGATAATCCCCATATTAGTAGCTTTCCAACATTTATGATAATGTTCAACTGAGTAGAACATGAAATGAATTAAGTTCTCTTAGTAAAAGACAGTATATCCAAAAATCTGTGATCTTCAAATGAAGCACTATGTCTTAACACATTAACATACAATCCTTCCTTTAAAGTAATATAGTTTATAAACAGATGTGACAATGTTTATGTATTAACTATATTAATATGCCTTAGATTCTATAAACAGTACTTACTGAAGATTCATTCTTATAATAAAATGCAGCTGACAGTCTTAGCAAGTTACAACATTTAAAGTGAAGTCATTTTTATCCCCCTCAGTGTTCAAAGTACTCAGTACTTGTCATACACATTTTAGTTTTTCCAATTATCTTTATTTTTGTGCATTTTCTAGATAGAGATCATCTATCTATCCCTTTTTTTTTTTTTTTTTTTTTTTTTTTATCTTAAGAATTGCGGTGTCTTCCCCCCCCCTGTTNAGATGCAGAGTTCTTCCCCACTCCTGTGTTCTGAATCCCAAATAACTTATGTTAAAAATACAAATTCTGTTTTGGAAGAAAACATACAAAATATACACCATGTAGTGTGTGCACCTAAACACCTTGATTGTCAAGTAGTGCAAGTTTCCCCTCTGACACATACACTTTTTTGGTTTTAGAGGCAAGAATTTCTTTCACTGATCTTTGCTGATGCCATTTCTTGCCATTTTTGGCAGTCTTTGTCCCTTCGTGTAAGCGTGGTACCAGAAGTGGAGAAACAAGACTAAAAACATAGAGCCATAAAGCCAGATAATAAACATGAAAATTGGATACTGGTACGGACAGTCATCCATGATGTAGATTTGTCCTATATGGACTGTAATCATAATAAACTGGACCTGGAGGAAAAAGGTGAAGAAAATAAGTACTTTTGAAATAAATTACAAACTTACTACAGAAGTTTGAAAGAATTCAGCATAGCTCATATGCTGAAAAACAGTAGGGGTGGAGTGGAAGGAAAGCAGGGAGCAACAGGGACACCAATATAGCTTCTTAATATGACACAGATGCACCTTTATAGCCCATCTCCCCAGAATATTACTCTACTGAAAAACAGGTTTATGTAATAAAGGAAGAGAGCTCTAGGACAAACTAATAAACTCTCAGTAGGAGAATGGGATTCTACCCTGGGCACCTCAGATAAAAAGGAAGGAGGCCGACAGTGTTTGTCCAGTGACAGATAGGAGGCTCCTTTACAAAAATCAGCCATGAAAAAAAAGAAAAAAGAAAAGCAAGCAACCATTACAGGGCTGGGGAACAAGAATTCCCACCTTCCCTGCACACTAGCATGTGACAAAAAAGACAGTCCACATGAACTTCAGATTAATAGTCCACCGGTAGTGCCTCCATGTCAAAAAGACTGAGCTGTAAATATTCAAGCTACATTGTTCAGAGTTGCACGTGGTTACATGAACTATTATACTAACACCAGCCCTGGTGCAAGAGGACAGGGTGCTTCTTTCCCTCCTCCATCAGCATCCTTGTTCATGATAAGACAATTGTTTAGCCAGAAGGTGAATTTTGAAAATACATCTATGAAAAGAGGTGGGCATGAAAAAGCACCCAGAAGAGTAACCTTTTGAAAGTGACCTAAAGCTAACAAAGCACTTAATATAATTACTGCAAGAGTGGTTTTTAGTGCTCTGAGTTGGAGAGAGTTAAATTTTCTAAACACAAACATTTTCTGTGAAATAATAGACATCAAATTCTAAAGAAATACTTTTTCCCTTTCCTTACTACATGTTACATGTAGTTACTAATTACATGTGTATTCTTTACATTAATTGTATTTTCTTGGTGTAAATTTATATTTTAATAATTTTTATACATGCAATGAGTCCTGTAAATATATTTATGAAGTACTGCATAACTGAAAAGCTTATGTGTCTAAATCTGTGATTATAGTGAATGCTGAAGTCAGGACATTTAAGTCTATCACTGTGGAGAGCTCACACCTTTTGTTATCCTCAATTAAAACATGAGTAAATCTTATACCAACTGTAAGCTCCACACACGAGCATAACTAAAAGGACAAATTTATTGCATTAAATCTGTGTTAGCTACAGTCAGATTTTTTGAGAGGTGCATATGTCAAAAACAGTTACTCACAAGTTGTATAGTTGTCATGTACTTTTTCCACCACAAGTATTTATGATAGGCTGGTCCCAAAGAACAAATTCCGTAGTAAGTATACATGACAACATGCACAATACAGTTCAGCAAAGCATGAAATGTTCCTAAACCACCTGTAGAAAAACAAAACATAGTAGTAGTAGTAGTATAACAGCACATATGTAAAAAGCCAGTCAGGTCCTAGCAGATTGTTTTGAGCCAGGGTAAGAAAAACACATACCACAAAACCTAGACTCTGACTAACCCTCAAGGTATTTTACCTGAATTGGGTTGATACGAGTTCTGACAGATCATAGAACTGGTTTCCAGTCTTAGAAAAGGTTTATCTAAGCATTTCCATAACAGCAGTAAAACCCAGCTGATCTAATAACCTGTAAAAACATTTTAGTGAAACTATTTGTTCTTTTGGTTCATTTTAAATTTTTTTTTTAAACATATATTTGATGGAGACACAGAAAATTTAGTAGAAAGCATTCCTCCTGGTTTTTGCCTGATTTCTAGACATCGCGATGAACTTCAAGAAGTTGTAGAGGATAAGTAGCAACTCTCTTCTCAATACAGATTTCCAGATTCCCAAGGAAAGAAATACAGTTTCAGACAGTAAGTTTTTGTAATCCTGAATTAAGCAAGGGTCTCACAAATCCACTGTCAATCTCAAAACATACTTAGAGTGAAAGGGAATCATAAGTAGGACCCATTTGTGGATAAATTTATGTCTGCAACTGGTAACACATGAGCATTTCAGGGAGCAAGTAAGGAAACACTTCCTTTTCCATTGGATTAACCATGGAGCTACATGATCCTGCTCAAAGTAGTTTTATTTTAATGAATGCAAGAAATTAGAGGTAAAAGTGATCCAAGATGCAGCAGACAGCAAAGTATTTTTAAAAGAAACATGAATATGAAAACAATGAATGTCAAGAAGAAAACAAGATGACAAAAGGAGATATTTAGTGAGAAAAAAGAGTGCCATTTTCCCATTTAGAGTCATTCCAATTAAAAATAAAACATATTTTGTGCTTTTAGTAGCTCACACTAATTTTCCAGCTTGAAAGGGCATAACTCCTCCAGCTGTGATTGCAAACTTTCTTTGAAACGTAGCTATTTGTATTTTTAAAAATAATTAGAATGTTCTTACAGTTCAAATATACATACTTTTTTTGGCTTGCACAGTGAATATTCAGATGAAAAAATAAATAGCTAAAGCAGAGAAAAAATGAACCTACTCAACAGTACAAAAATATGCTCGAAAAAGCAACACTATACTAAGCACCATTTTACAATTCTCTATTTGTATCAGATCAGGGAAAAACCAGAATCTCCATCCAAACCTGTTGGTTTTTTTACAGACAGGTTGAAAACTTGACAGATGCTCCTATTTAGAAAGACAAAGACTGATGAAACTGAATACAAGGTAAACATCAGCAGGACTGAAATTCTTGGAAAAAAATTTAAGATTATCAAACAACAGTGTTTGGAAAGATAAGTGTAAAGATATGCAATAGAGTTTTTGGAATAAACATAGCTCTGCATAAATATGAAGGACTATTACTAGCAGAGGACAAAACAATTCTCGCACACTTTGCTGAAAGTATTTGTCAAATTATCGCATGGGAAATTTGAATCTAATGCCAAGTGAGAAGCCTGTAGCTGGTATACTGATCCAACGTCTAGATAAAAGCAGAAAGTTAATCACTTATAAGTGGAAAATTTTCAAGGTTGAAGAGGAGGGACTGCTGTTTGCTGCAGGTTTCCTTTTGCAGACCTATAAACACACTGGAGTGTATGCTGAGACAACCATTCACAGTTTTATTATTAACTTAATACCAGTTACTCAGCCAGATTTGAGAAACACATAATCAATCCACTACTGTCCTAATAACAGAAACTCAACAAATACAACAGAAGTATATCCATTTATACACAAGGAAAAGCTGCACACTGGAAAGGTTCAAAAGAGCTGCAAATTTTCTGGAGTGCTTCCAAGTCTTATTTTTCTATTCATGAAACATACACTAAAAGATAAGATTGAAAAGCAATGGAACAGCTGCTTCATCAATTCATCACCAATTTTCTGGGACCAAAAAAAAAAACCTGACAAAACATGCTTCCAGGAAAAGTAAATAAATAAATATGTACAAAACCCCTCTATTGTTCAGTAGAAACTCCTTTAAAAGGCTAAGCTGTCCCAGAAATGGATTAATGAATGACTGTGCATTTCTCCACTCTGTGCTCTTCAGACTATTCTCATGGTAAGTTGTCTTTATTAGCGGTGCACACTGATAATACAGCAGAGGAAAATACATTTATAGACACACCAAGCAGGAAAGGAGAAAGTGAAGGTAAGCTGATACCGGTCAAAGAATTTAAATTCGAAACAATTCAAATATGTTTCTTTAATAAAAAAGGTCCAGAAAAATATTTCTGTAGTTTTGTGAAAGCTGACGTATTAGACGTAAATAAAGCCCACACATGCTACCTAAAGCCAGTAAAAATAACTTCAACAAAGGCTGAATAATCTCTCAAACAGGAAAAAAAAAATTAATGCAGTCCTCCCCTCCAACTCAGCTCTAACATTTCAGGGGCAGAAATGGTTTTGAAGTACTTTCAACAGAGTTATTTGCTTCATATATCTCCCCTAGCACTTATGATTTTGCAATCACTTCTTTTTCATCTAACAATGTTTTTTGCTTGTACACAACTCTCTTCTCTGTACCTCTTCCCCCCATAAGAAATCAACACTGCACAAAATGCTATCAAATAGGAAAAAATGAGTAAACCCCACCCATTTACATAATTATGGTGATCTCAGTTGTTCCATAAAATACTGCAGAAATCTAAATTTAAAACCACTGATCTTTCTGAGGTGTTTAATTGTTTCTTTTTTTTTGTCTACCATATGTAAACTTTCACTACCAGAAGATATATTCAACTTAAACTCCACTCTCTCTCCACTACCTGCAGCAAATTTGACTCCAAACCACCAGGTCCATGGCATGATGGAATGATGAAAGACATGCAGGAATGTAACTTGGTTGTTTTTCTTACGCAGCACAAAAAATATCTGAAACAGATTTTTAATGAACAGAATGTTACAGAAGATACAGAAGCCCAACATATTTAAATAAAACCGTATGCATCAGTGCTGGTTGCTCATTAGTATACATTTAAAAGTTCTTTACAGTTACACTGTTGGGAGAAGAAGGAAAACTGAGTGAGTGTCTGTCTATGCAAACTAGTTTTCAAAAAAACTTAAAACCAATATGTAAAATCCACCTGTGAAATCTCAAAGCCAAGGCAAGCTCTGAAACCAAATGTCAAAGGTTGAGCCATCACCTAACATGTGCAACAAACAGTGTAAGATGGACTTGCTTGGATTGAGAAGTTTCTACAAGCATCAGATTTTATGTCCCCTGAGCTATTAATGAAAGGCCATTTGAGAAAATTAACTGAAAGACTAACAGTAGAAAATACTATGTTAGAGAAATAGCACTTTATTATGAACTCTGACTTAGCTACCATTGGTAAACATCAAAATTGTTCAGAATATATGTAGATATTCTCAACTGATATTGACAGGCTACATTTTAAAGGACAGGCATCAAAGGAAGTGTTAAGGGAAGACAGCAAGAAAACTCTTAAGGAGAAGTTGGGTCATGGAAAGGGTAGTATCAGATGGCAAGCAAACAAACACAGAAGAAAAGAAGCAAGGTATGCCAGAGAAAACATTTGGAATCAGCTGATTTAAATATAGCTAAGAAGTTACTTCTGCAATAAAACAAAAAAGCTAATGAGAAACAGGTACCTAATTGTCTGTATTCAAACAAAACAAATTTTAAAAAAATCAGGCTCAGGACTAATTAAAAAGGAGCACTTTAACCTGTGGGGAATAAAGGCAAATAGAGGAATAAACTTGTCAGGATTTTCCAGCTTTAGCATTCCTGATACTTCCATTACCATTCCATTTGGTTTAGTCAGTAAGATCTTCTAGTATTGAATCACGAACATTTGCAGATGGAAGTCAGACAGCCGGCTTTGCTCAGAGGATGTAGAACATCCTCACTGCTCATGAGTCAGCTCCTGAACCACCACTGTTGTGCCCCAAACAATAGGGCAAATTAGAACTGCAGCTGATTCCAACGCTCAGAAGCTGGTTTGAGAAATATCTCAGTCAATCCTATTTGGTGCCAGTCTTGGGAAGAGAGAAGGGTAGATGGCTGCTGGTGGTGAGTGAGGTCGGCATTCTGCTTCAATGCATTGCTGCTCAGGCTTTCTTTGAAACAGGTTAGACTGCCAGCCTGACATCAAACATCTCTATAGTCATGACACTCAAGGCAATCTCACAAATTTAGAGCAAGTAGTTAGGGCAATTTTGTCCTGCATTCAGAGCTGTTGATGATATGAGTGGAAAAGATAAAGTGAAAAAATATACTCAGCATAATCAACTGGTTTTTATCTGCACTGCTGAAACAAGCATTGCCATAGCATAACAGATTAGTGTACTCAGCTGTTAAACAGACAAGTTATCCAGACTTTCTAAATGTTTAAAGCTGTCTTCCCTCATTAACATTTTTCCTGATAATGAAGGAAGAACAGTGTAACAAGACAATAAGATACAAAGACATAATAGGGGTAAACATCATGATGGTATTCTAATAATTGAAGCCCGGAGCACTAAATAAAAAGCAACTTAAATCCTCAGCCCTGAACGGCACCAGTTCTTCTACTGTGAAAAGGAAACAGAACCACTTCTTTTATTAGGCTACAAATACTTACAGTGTCTAATAATTCAATGAACTTGGAAAAGTAGTAAAGCCAACAAGTTCGCACCATCTGCAAGAGTAAAAATCAAACTGTCAAATCACAAAAGTCATAAACAAAACTGAGCAGGACAAATAAGTATCTATATAAAGAAATGTGCTGGGGCAAGTGATGTTCCAAGGTTGACAGAAATATTTAAATGAACAGTTTTATTGGGCTTTTTTTAAAAAAACACAAAACAATTTTTAAACTTGAAGGAATTTTTAAACCAACAAGCCAATGAATTCCTTGCCTCTTTCTTTCTCCCAACCAACCAACCTGTCCATCCAGTTAACTCACATGCTCTACATTATGCAAGAGGGTATTTCCATGTAGTGCATTCAACTCTACAACAGTGCATTCAAAAAGCAGGCTATTCAAAAAGCAGGCTGTTCAAAAAGCATTTCTAAAAATAAAGTAAATGTATAACACACTACTTTAAACGACCTGGTCTAGTGGAAGGTGTCCTTGCTCATATCAGGGGTGCTGGAACTAGATGATCTCCAAGGTCACTTCCAACCCAAACCATTCTATGGTTCTATGATAACAATTCATTTTAGCAACTTACTCTTAGAGCTGTCGGTGACCTCGAGTAGTCAACGATATCACACCGGAATGAGTATCCTGTGGCCCAGCCTGACATAAGAAACTGGAGGAAAGAAAAAGGAAAGGGCAAAGATTAGCTTTACATCTCTTGAAAAGTTCATTAATTTTGGATTACTTTTGCAATCACTAAGCAGGAGGGGAAAAACAATTTTAAAACACCTTAAATCAGCAACTTTGTCAATCATCTGCCTCTGTGTGGGATAGCTACCACAAAAATCCTTTGCTGTTGCAGATTAATGAATTTCTAATTCCAGGACCACACCCAGAGACAAGTTCTTCCTACACCCATTATTTCAGCATTAGTAACTGAAGAGAAGAAACAGATGCATCTTAAAACCAGTGTTAAAAACAACTAACTGTAAATCAGACCGCAAAACCAAATATAATTCTTTTGAAAACTGCTATCATAGCAACCTTAATGCTAAAAGGAATACAACATACCATCTTACTACTCTAGCAAAACCAGCACATCAGAAAGCCATTGCTAATTATCATTAAAGACAAGGAACAAATCAATATGCAAATATCTATTTAATGTCATAGTTTCTAAAATTCTGCTTAGTCAAACTGCATGGTTCAATCAGTTTTCCACTCATACAAGTGATGAGAAGCTACAACAGAGCACACATATGACCAAAGGACTATATGTACCAAATATAATTTAATCTTTTCTCTTGGAATATGTTAAAGTTTGGACAAGATACAACAGTATTAGTATTGCACTTGGCTTATTCTACTGCCAGCCACTAAGACATTTGTATTTTGTATCTTTTTACAAAGTGCTTCTCATCATCACTATCCACTCATGCATAGTAAGAACTTTACCTCTCCTAAGAGAAGCCGGGCTTTAGTCCTTTTAACTTCCTGAAAGGACTGATCGCTTAAAAAAAAAACATGGTTTTTTTGGAACACCAGCAAGACTGTACAGTACTAAAATACCCACCAAGTGACTTGGTTCCAAAAACGGAAAGAATCATCTTCTTGCTGACCACCAGACAACAGCAGAAATTCAATCAGTTACACTCTGTCCACACACTCTTTCATTAAATTGTAACATGGAAGTCTTGCCAGCAGACTTATTGAATACTGTGGTAGTGTCAGACACTAACAGAAGTTTCATTTTTTTCTTTGATTTTTCTTTGTGGGTTTTTTGGTGGGTTTTTGTCTGTTTGCTTCTGAGCTTTATAACCAAAACCAAACTTGGAACCAAATTCCAAAGGGAAGTTTGGCAATTTTTCTAAAAAAAAAGTTTAAATAGCAAAAGCATTCATCCTGCCCACCACTTCTGCGCAACAGTCATGACACAAACTAGCTGCTCCTGCAGTGCCTTTAGAGAGGTTAGAAGAAATGTCAGGTAGCTCACTGTAACTCATGATAGGATTCATGCAAATTAAGCTAACAGGAACATACCCTGTCAATTTGGCACAATAATCTGACAACTTTTTATTACTAGTTTGCCAAACCTGAAATAGCCACATAGCCTGAGAGTCACACAGAGCATCAGTACTAGCATAGTGATGCTTCACCAAGTAATTGTGTAAGGCTGTCATTCACACAATACCATCAACAAATAGCTGCACTTCAAAAACCCCCACCAAAGCCCACCAAACCCCAACAAACAAGCAAAGCCCAACAGCAGCAAAATCTCAACATTGCTTTCAAAAAGAGAGAATTTGCTATTTTGGGGCTGTGGGGGAAATCAGTGTTAATTTGGGCTTCAAGGGGAAGCAGGGGGCAGAGGTTGGAGGTTTTTTGTTTAGAGGGTTTTTGTTTGTACGTTTGAAAGACAAAAATGCCTTGAATTAGATTTTGTTAACCTCTGCCATTGATTTCTGTCATTTAAAAGGCAGATCTAATTGAAGATTATTTCATAGAAGACATACTCTATACAGCATTTGAAACATCAGCTGTTGTTCCTTCGCCTTAAGGACAGGTTGTCACGCTATCACCTAGTAGGACAGAAACAATTACAAAATACTACGAAATGCGTATTGTCTGCTTTACCTGCTGCAGTACAAAGAATTCAATTGATGAAAACTTTAAACTTTTAAAGTTATATATGATGACACAAAATGTTTCACATTTTCTCTTTCTAGGTATGACTTATTCCCTTTTTCCAAGAATGACTAGTTTAGCATACGGCTTGGAGGAATATAATTACTGCCATAACAATAACATTTTTTGGAGAATTGCAGTGTGGGAGTTATATTAATAAATTTATTAATTGTTAGTTGTTAAAGACATGAAATATATAAATACATTACAAACATAGTACTTACTTCGTAAGTCATATACAAAGAGAGGGCTACAACACTAAAATTATAAAACGTCATGATCTGCCTGAGTTCAAACGGTTTTTTATTTTCCATGAGTTTGGGGCCCAAGGAAGTGACAAAATAAACGTAGGTTCCAATGATAAAAGTTGTTGGAAAAGGTGAAGACATGAGTGGCCAGCCTTCCAGTCTTGGATCTAGAGGGAGTAGGGGGAGAAAACAAAGAAATTATATGTCTCCAGTACTTACTAAAACAGCTACAGAAAAGTATTTAATTCTTGATGGTCTAGGTTTTTCTGTCACCGATCGTGTTTCAGAGTCCATTCACCTCAAATCCATACTGACTGGATGACAAGATTTAACCCATGTAGGATTCAGCGCTTCTTTCTGCATGAATTCTTCATATATAATGAAAGGGAGATGCAGAATCACAAGTGACATGATTTTCTGTCTTTACAGCACAACAAAGCACACACTTTCATGCAATAAGACAGTTGGAATACAACAACCAAGTGTTGCAAGTTACTCCACAGTTATCCCAGAGAACTGCATTGCAGAGGCACCTCCTTCTAAGCACCCCTCACTCCCTCTCCCTGCAGATGAGGCTGGCAGATGTTTCATCTGAGCATCACGGTGATTCCACTGGACCCTTCTGTGGTTGATCACATCATCACCAGCTCACCAAAGACTAGCACATTTCTCCATAAAGAGGTGAACTAATAGAAACCTTGTCTAATTTTTATTTTCTTTAATTTTTTTTTATAATGACTTTTAGAAGATTTGGTTTAGAGTGATCCCAAACTTAACTACCGACTCAGTAAACTATTGCTTTCATGGTTTGCTGCTGTATTTTAAGGGTAAAGTTATAATACTGTTATTTTTGTCAAGCATTTAATTCAAAGCCAAATGTTTCAAGTCAGCGAATTTTCAACCCACAGCATTCAAGCAACCTTTCATCCATGAGACCCTCTGATATGGTTAACAGCCACTGGAAGAGTAAAAACAGATTGAGGAGGAGAGCACATTATAATGCTGCTCACAGCTTGTAATGTGCCAGTGCTGCTGCCCACAGACCAAGGAGGACTGTGACCCACAGCACAAGGAATCTGCTCCTGTGCACTGCAAGAGAACCACCAGCTCTTCACAACTGACTGTTTTTTCTGCATCCACCCTTGCCCTGTTCCTACCAAACCTTTCCCACTGTTCTTCCCTGCCTGATCCTGAGAAAACCATGTTCCACCACTAACACTGATACCAAATACCAAATACAAGCACTGTTGGGCATGGAGACTAAGAACTCAAGTTCTGGCGTCATGAACACTGCAGCAGAAATGCTCACTCCATCCCAATCCACTTCACCCCATGGGTCATACCGATTTAACTCCCTTCTCACTTGCATGCTATGCTTCAACAGAACAAGAAAAGTGGTGCTCAGCTATGCTGGAAAAGATAAATCAGTAATCTTATCTATCAAACCTTAACCACTTCTCAATTTTTTTCCAGGAATTAGCTAATCTCTGTCACTATCTGTCTACCACAGTGAGAAACACTGAGACTGATGGGTCTTAACCCCAAAATTGAGGTCTTCTTCATCAGCTTTTGGTAAGCATACAGAATAAAAGAGTGGCAACATAAAAGCAAAGTGTGATTATTATCCCGTACTAACTGCAACATGAGACTAAAATCTCTTTTCAAAATACCACCGTGACAGAGTCAATTACTCTGAGGATTAATTTGAAAACACTGAAACTTATCAGGGCTTGGGTTTTTGGGTTTTTTTCTCATTTTGCAAAAGCAAAATACAGTAACACCATGTGCCTGCGTTAATTAACTGAAAAAATGCAATTGTTTGGTAATGAAAAAAAGTTAAAACTATACATTCAGCACCACAGAAAATACTCAAACTATATATTCCAGCAAGCCAGAGACACTTACAGGAGAATCTGTAAGTGTCTGCACTTTACTCTGAATTTATATCCATAGACTACCTGAGTTTTGTTTACTTCCTATTTTGAAATGCAGAAACTAGACTCCCATGTTAATAGGTGACCTGGCAAGTCTTACAAATATTCATAGGACGACAAAGCTACTTTTAAGTTGATAAACAGCACACCTAGCATAGCTACACATTGCTATTCAAAATTATTGGGAGTTAGTAAGTTTCAGATTTAAATGACTCACCGGCATCTTTAATCCATTCATCATACAGTAGTATAGCCTTTGATGTCAGATTGCTAAAGGCCATTTTCACTTGATAAAGATTTTATGATGCTGCCTGCAGAAAACAAATCAAAATAGAAATATGGATTTTTGTCAATACAATAAAGACCAATGAAGTTTTTTGGGAAAGATTTTCAGGAAACAGAGTGGTAAAAAAGGAGAAAAGGCTAACAGAGCACCATATGTGAAATACAGATCAGGAAGCATTAGCTGGCCATGTCCCACTATCCTTGGGTCTAATTTATAGCTGGGCTGTTATGCACAACAACATGATTTTGCAATCTCTACGTACAAATCAGGTGCTTCCGTGCCATAAAGTGTTATCTCAAGAAACTGTGCTGCGGTTAACCATTACAGTTAAGGGGTAAATATGAATTAACAAAAGATGCTTAAATTAATATTTGTCATCATCTCCACTTAAAGTCCAAGCCACTGATATGTGAAGAAGTTCAGCTTTGCAACATTTAATATTGAAAAAAAAAAAATTTCTAACTAAGAAGTATTTCTAAGGTGTGTGGGAAGGAGAAAAGGCACCAATATGTCAGCACACTCCTTTTAAATACAATTAGAAATGATACAATTAGTATGCGAATCCCACTCTGATGAATCAACTGTTTCCACACCAGGATCATGGAATGTCATAGTACCGATGGTAATACCATTAACCCACAAAAATTATCCAGCAAATCCACTTTGCATGCAGTACCTCCTACTTATGTAAAACTTTTCTAAGAAGTATGCTTATATGAATACTGATTTTTGCTCCACACTCAAGCACTCACCAGCCCTTCCCTTGCCTCGTTCCCCCTAAAAATACCTTTTACAAATCCCAGCACATTTGACGGTGTCTCTCCCATACTACTCAGTGTCTCACTTTACCATATGAATTCTCTCAATACACCTGTGCAATCTTCACACTGTATTCACCTTTATTAATAGTATTTATTTATTATTTCAGGCTGCAGCACACCTGGATAACCAGCTCCCTTCCTCTGGCAGCCCTTCTGCATCTCCTCCAGGCCAAGTCAGCTGCAGCCTTAGAAGGCTAGTTCTTCCCTCGTGATGGTAATGCCTCTCTTTCCTCAGATCTCCCCACTATCACCTTCTCATTTATCTTCACCTGAACAGTCCAGAAAAACAATTTCACCCTTCTTTCCACTTCTACAAGTACATCCTATTCACTGCTATTTCACAGGAGTTTTTAGCCACTACACTCACTCTTCATTGCAAGATGCAACACAGACAAGTCTGCCTCCATTAAAGTTCATCTGATCTACCTCGGCTCCGTTCTCATTTTGCTACCCACTTGTTTTCCTAGTTGCACTTCTGTCCTGTGTCTCTAAATATCTGAAACCACCGTCAATTTCAGGTTTGGAAAATATTCCCTCTGCAAGTCTCTTTTAAGTTCGCATTTTCTAGAAATATCATCCTCCAGCATCAGCATTTCCCAATTCAATGCCACTGCCTTCATGCTGACCGTTTTCATACATCCTGTATTCATATTACAATGTTTGCTTCAGCAGTCTATGCTAATAAAGGTGCTGACAAAAGAAGAAGTAAGAGGCATCCTCTTTCTTTACTAATGGAAACATGAGGAACCCTCTTGCTTTTGACACTCGTAATCACATGAGAGAAAGGTTAGAGACAAATTATGAATATTATTGTCACCTTACTCCATAAGCCAACTATGGATGATATAAAACACATGTAAATCCAACTCTGTCCTGAACACCAGGTACTTCAGAGTGCTCAACTGTGACAGCCAAGCAATTCAGCTATAACTGGTGCTGAGGAGGAACCATTGAAAAATTTTTTGTTTATAAATAACTATTGTTTTAAATTGTTAGACCGATTACAATAAATTATCCTTTTAATCCAGTATTCTTTCAGTTCCAGACACATGAGAACAGTCTGTCAAGAGAAAAAGCATGGCAAACTTAAAGTACTTCATGCAGTGGTTATAATAGAATTCTACCAAAGCCCACAGAAACCTTGTACGGAGTATGGCTCAGTTTTTCAACAAATATATTCACTATATTTTTTCACTAAATAGTGAATACAAATAATCACAATATATTTAACTGGTTCTTTGGTAAAAAAAGTAGTTTACTGATTTCACTGCCACTCAGTTTTGCCACCTTCATATTACTGGAACTCAGACTAGCTAGCTCAACATGGTGACCAAGACTAAAGTTAAAAAAGAAATCTGCTTCAAAACAAACTCTTAAAAATCCAGAAAATGCGGTGTAGATTCTGTCACTAAATTAATTGCCATTTAATGTCTATGTATTTGGTTTGCATAGCCAAGCTTTGTTAGTGGGGAGGGGCTACAGGATGACTTCTGTTGAGAGGCTGTGAGAAGCTTCCTCAGTGCCCAGCAGAGCCAATCCCTGGTAGCCCCAAAGATGGATGTGCCACTGGCCAATGCTAGGCCAGTTAGAAATGGTGATAACAGCTCTGTGATAACAGATGTAAGAAGAAAAAACACCCAACTTTTGTGTAGCTGTACTTGCCACCAGAGAAGAACAGAGTGAGAACATGTGAGAGGAAGAGCCCTGCAGACATCCAGGTCAGGGGAGAAGGAGGAACAGGAGGTG